>WBMV01004231.1:0-546029 GCA_013396655.1 Campylorhamphus procurvoides | reverse complement strand
CCGAGGGGCGGGGATGGGATGGGATGGGGTGGGATGGGATGGGTAAAACTGGGCACATGTGCAGCTTGTTAGTGCAGCTTCTCTCCTTGGACAGGGGCTCGCCAGCACTGAGGCCGTACTGCTGAGGATGCAGGTGTGTTGGGCAGGGGATGTCTCCAGGATGGGGGATCACCGCCTCCCTAGGGCTGTGCCCTGTGGGGAACTCGCCACCGGCTGCCACAAGAGAGGAGCCCCGGAGAGGAGATACAAGGACTCAGTAATAGAGTTCCTTCGGGCAACAGTGCAGGGAAGACGAGGAGCTACCTGAAAGGGTTCAGTGGAGGCCACTAAGATGATGAGGAGTCTGGATCATCTCTCTTAGCAGGAGAGACAGAGCCTGGTTAGCTCAGAGGAGACTAAGAGGGGATCTCTTGGGTTGTCAGGGGAATGGTGCCAGACTCTTTTGGTGGTGCCCAGTGACAGCAGGAGGAGCAGTGGACATAAATTAAAACACAAGAATTTTCACCTCAACATGGTGAAGAACTTTCCATTCAGGGTGGCAGAGCACTGGAACAGACTGCCCAGGGAGGGTGTGGAATCTCCCTCTCTGGAGATATTCCAAACCCACCTGGATGTCTTCCTGTGTCATCTGCTCCAGGTGACCCTGCCTTGGCAAGGGAGTTGGACTGGGGGATCTCCAGAGGTCCCTNAGCTTGTTAGTGCAGCTTCTCTCCTTGGACAGGGGCTCGCTAGCACTGAGGCCGTGCTGCTGAGGATGCAGCTGTGTTGGGCAGGGGATGTCTCCAGGATGGGGGATCACCGCCTCCCTAGGGCTGTGCCCTGTGGGGAACTCGCCACCGGCTGCCACAAGAGAGGAGCCCCGGAGAGGAGATACAAGGACTCAGTAATAGAGTTCCTTCGGGCAACAGTGCAGGGAAGACGAGGAGCTACCTGAAAGGGTTCAGTGGAGGCCACTAAGATGATGAGGAGTCTGGATCATCTCTCTTAGCAGGAGAGACAGAGCCTGGTTAGCTCAGAGGAGACTAAGAGGGGATCTCTTAGGGTGTCAGGGGAATGGTGCCAGACTCTTTTGGTGGTGCCCAGTGACAGCAGGAGGAGCAGTGGACATAAACTAAAACACAAGAATTTTCACCTCAACATGGTGAAGAACTTTCCATTCAGGGTGGCAGAGCACTGGAACAGACTGCCCAGGGAGGGTGTGGAATCTCCCTCTCTGGAGATATTCCAAACCCACCTGGATGTCTTCCTGTGTCATCTGCTCCAGGTGACCCTGCCTTGGCAAGGGAGTTGGACTGGAGGATCTCCAGAGGTCCCTTCCAACCCTAGTAATTCTGTGATCTTCACTTACACCCCTGGTGCAACCCTTCCCCTGCAGCCCACCTCGGAGCCCCTGGGTGGTTCTGGGGATGCTCCCTCAACCAGGCACCAAACCCCACCTGTCCCAGGCAATGAAATGGCACCTGGGCAACACGTGGTTGCGACACAGTTTGCATTTTAACTCAGAAAGGATATACAGGGCAGAACCACTTCCCTGAGGAACAGTGAGGAAACACTGTTAATGCAGCAGAGAGGTTTTACTGTAATGATTCATCACCTCCATTAATGTTTCATAACAGGTTCCCGTACATTTAATGCTGCCTGTTACGGCAATACATCAGTCACAGGTTGTGCACCAACTTCAGAGGAAACCCTTCTTTCTTCACTGGGTCACAATGCAGGACTTCTAAAGCTACACTGATACCTGGAAGTACAGGCACAGGTCAGGCTGTGTGTGCCACCAACATCAGGCTGCTCCTTCAACCTTGGGAGTACTTATTTTCCCTTACAGCAATGAAGTCATATAAATGACTTTATGCATGAAGATGCTACAGGGAGTTTCTTTGTCTAGAATTTATATTAATACAAATGAAAGGCCATGATTATACAGATAATCCATATCTCGGTTCCAATGTCTGCATCTATTGACTTATTCCATATTATTGTAAGGATGAGTTAATTAGAAAATATTCTGAATAAGACCTAATACAGACCCATTTTTTAATGCACACATACATAGATATATTGTAGAGTGTATCAACAAGATAAAACCCTACATAATACTTTTCAAGTCAGAGTCATGGCTGTGAAATTATTTTTTTTCATCTTTAGTCTTAGTAAATCCAAATGTTACCAGTCCTGGAACAGCTGCTTTGTATGTAATGTCCAAAGTCAGGCACCAGACAGTAACATATGGCATTTCAAAGTAAATTACATTTGTGTTACAAAACAAAAAAACAACAGACAGATAGAAAGTTCTTAGGGGTAAATGAGTGATGCAGTGATTCATTCAGAATCATTATCTCAGTCACATCCTCTTCCTGGGAATTTTCAGCCCATTCTACAAACTAAAAGTGAGATGTATTCATTCATTGCATGTACTTAACTTCTCAGTATTAGCATAAAGAAGTAGGAGGGGAAGCCTTGTGCTATTAAAAACACACAGGCTCATTGTTTAATCTCAGGAAGAACCTGCAAAGTAGTAGTTTACATCAGTACCTGGTGTTTTTAAAAAGAAAAACCACCACCAAAAGGCACATTGCCTTAAATGCACATATTCTTGTAGGAAGGGGAAAGAGTACATTGATATGCAAATTTGTGGGAAATGAACGCTGTACTGACCTTCTCAGTCAGATTTGATCCTTTCTTTCCATTTTTATGGCCAGTCCCCACTGCTGACTATCTCTCCTTTAGCAACCACTGGCCCAGTTACTCTTCAAGCATGGCTAGAAGTGGTAATAGCCTTATAAATACCTATTATCTTATTATAGCTGTGTTTCTACTGGAGCAGGTTATTTCCCTCAAATTCCAGTTGCAGTGGGACAAGACCCTATCCATTAGCAGAACTTTTTCTGCTCCAAGAGGTTGTATGATTTGTCTGGACAATGGCTCTTAACTGATAGTTAAACCAGAACAAACCTGTGCATAAACCAAGCAACACACAATCCTCCCTTCCCTCTAACTAACGTGGATTGTCAGCACTGCTATGTTTGTCATTCCCAGGATCTCAGAAAACAAGTTGTTGTTGTTGTTGGCTCCCTCTTTGCAGGTGCCAGGAATGTGTTGCTACTGTCACTCCTGCACAGCAGGAGACAGGTGACTTCCCAGGCCATGGAAAGTGAGATGTCTATCCTTGTCCTAAGAGAATTCCAGTCTGTACAGTATCTTTATTATTAACTTCACTGTTTGGAACTTTCACCACTTACTGGTAAAAGTCCCAGGAATGAGAAAGGCCACATGATAAAACACACTAGAGAAGATATTATTTTTTTTAATTTTTACAAGTATAAAAACCCTGTACAGCTGACAAAAGCTTTTAAAATCAGTCATAGGAAACAGCTGGGCTCTTCCATTTCCTTTCAATAGAAATCAGACATTAGGCATGGTTTGTCATTCATCTGACCAAACACACTGGCCTTGAATTTAAATACTAAATGCCAGTTGAGTATTCTGGACCATCTCACTTGAAACAAAAGTAAAAATAATAATTTTCTGTTCAAATATGCAAGCTTTTTTATAGTTCAGCAGTTCAGTAAAACACATCATGATTTAAATGCTATAGAAATACAGTAAATTTCTATAAACTTTTTCTACAAATACATATGTACAAGGAAGGAGCAGTCTTAATTTCTGATGAGTTTTTAACATTCAAAACATAATATGATTTTAGCTTTCCATATAGGTATATTCTTTGATGTGAAACAACACACCACTGTCTTCTTTTTAGGCAACAACAGTGCTAAAACCAATATAGTTGCTTAAGAGGGTTACAGGTCAAACTCTGCCAGCCACCATTTGTATTACTCAGTGGCCAACAGCCCAAGCAGAGCAAAATGTAAACTACCAGTAATACTCTTCAGAGATATCAACTATCCTCAGCCAGAATCTCAGGATATTCCTCCCAGAACTGGTCCCCAATGATATCACAGTGCAGGGGAACAACTTTAGTCTTTGTCCGGGTCACTTCAACTTCCTTTTCTTCTGCTTCCTTTGGCAGTTTTATTTTCTTAGTGATGATTTCATCAACCTGAAAATATAGTTGACACATTAGCAGACATGTAAGGGGATTCACAAATGGACAAGAAACAAAGCCACAACAAAACAAGTATCAACCCTATATCATACCAGAGTTTAAACACACCATCTTTTGAAAGACAGTCTGTTCTCAATTTGAAGACTTAACACATGAGCAGGTGACGATGCATGTCATCATCACATGGCTTAAAGAAACTGCCTGTAAATTCACGTTACTGATAGCAAGTATTCTTGAATGAAGCACAATATCTACTTTGGAGCTATATAAACAAAACAGGAAACCTTGCTAATGTCTACAATTACCAAGGAAAAATATGACTAAGGAACAAGTGGACTGTATTTCCAGGTGGGAGCCTCTATCTGTTCTAATTAGTTCAAAAGAACTATAAATTGTTAGCCAAAATTTAAATAAAAAAGGACTATATTTTTTTTTATGCACAGAAGACAAAAGGCTGAGCAAGTTATGGAGAAGTCTTAGTATAGACAGCTGGGGCCTGATAATATGAAACACTATTTCTAGTTAAGGTCTCCCAGCACAGAAGGACACTAAGACCATGAAAATTTATGATTTTCTGGGGTCTCATCTTATGAAAAAACACAGGACATGAATTTCTTTCACTAATTCTGGATCATCCTAGAATGATGAACATTTCCATGCTACCTTTAAAGCAAGAAAGGACTAAGCATACTATGAGCTGAGCCACATGATTGAATAAAAGTTTGCAATTCCTTTGCCATAGATATACTTGGGACCTAATCGTGGGAAGGGCTTGGTACGGGCCCCAAATGATATACACACTGTCATCTGTTGATACATGTTTTATCTCACTGGTCATAATCTGCATCTAAATCAGACTTCACAGGCTAGTTTTTACACTGTGCTCATAGAAACATATCTCAAAAACACCTCCAAAACAATTAGCCATCTTACACATCATTATATGGCAAATATGGTTAGTTTTAAAATGAGATACATCTGGTGATCTTACAGTATAGCCTGTCTGCCACAGTGAAACTATTCAAAAGACGAGCAGAAAGCAAGTGACAATACAGTTTTTCACCTTCTGCCATATTAAGACAGTTCCTTTTCTATACATCAAAGGTTCATTGTTGTAGTTGATGTTGAATTCAGAAAATAAGATTTCATTCTTATCTCCAGCCAAAGTTCCCTGAAAGGAAATGAAAAGGAAAATACTCTTATAGATAATAAACAAACAAACGGAATCTCTAGGGTAGAGGATGGGTGAATATTGGAAGGCTGACATTTTTACAATTTTTTCACCTTTAAGTCACAAGGTTTAATTCTCTCAACAGAGGAATTAATTCCAACTGCCAAATGAGTATTAAAACTGAGAGGTTTTTTGTTATATTTTCAAGACAAATAGAAAAAAGTCAACAGACTCCAGGAAAACACAGAAATAATTTGCTGAAGCCTGCACAAGGAGACAAAACACAACAGAAGGGCCTGGTAATCAATGGTAGCTGAATTCTACCACTGTACCTCCTGCATTTGGATACTGGATATTTCATGACATTTCAAAGATTTCTGAACTTACTAATTAAGAACTTAAAATCCTGTTAATTCTTGACCACAAATACATTATTTCCTCATGATACTATCATCTTTGCATTAAAGAAGTGATTGAATCTACACCCACAAAACTATTACAGTAAGAACAGACAAGCCAGCCAGGGCTGCTGGGCAGGCAAGACACTTTGCAAATCTTATGGTTTCATTTGTAGCTGGAAAAAAACATGACCTCGGGAGACTCTTACCCGGAGCCTGTCCTGTGCTTCCACTGGTGTCAAACCACTTCGCTGTACAAGCATCCAAAACACTGTATTATAAAGGTTATTAATATGGCCTACAGAAAGCAAAAAGAGTGTGTTAAAGATTTTTTACCAAATCTAAGTCACTATCTAGAAAAAACAGCTTTATTTCCAGAGTTGTATCCAAGATACAGCCAAGAATGGGCAATTAATATAATCAGTTGCTAGAGAAGCCACAATATTTGTGATCCATTTTTAAGGTATTGCATATGAGAAGAACTAGAATAGATAGATTTCACTGTAACTCTGAAAAGGGAAGAGCAGAGGGTGAAGGGTGTTTATGTGTAATGTAAATTATCTTCATTTGATCAACAAGGACTAGGTACTGACAAAAGCCTAGAGTAAACCCAATGCTCTGTTCTAGCATGGAATACACAGCACTTTTGACTGCTCCCTGGTGTGAATTTAAACATTCACATCTGTTCATTAAAGAAGATTACCTTGGCTAAGCCAACCCTGAACATAAGAAATAATAAACTACTTCCCTTAATAGTTACAGTATTTCCTATGCTGAACTCACTCCCAGGATGCAGTAAATGTAGAGTCTTAAGACTCAGAATTTTAGCCTATATTTCTATAGCTATTCAAAGCCCAATAAATTCTAACATTGTTTGTTTAAAACTACTGCTCTACCTGCTATTCTTTCACTGGCAATTATATATACAAATACACTGTCAGTAAAGGCATTTCTATTCAGAGAGGGGGAGAACTCCACTGTACTAATCTCTGTTTTCTAGAAACGCTTACAATCTGCTTGCCTCCAACTGAGATAGTCCTTCAAGTTCTGGTTGCTGGGATACAACACAATTCGTCCATCAAATCCTGGTGGGTACAGAAGTTGCTGGTCCTTAAAGTAATCCTTCCAGTAGAAAACGTAACTTGAGGCAAACTGGGAGACCACATGAGTCATGAACTTACTTGCAAACACAGAACAAGAGAAAAAAAGAGAAATGCATCAGTATGGTTATGTATCTGTGGTTATCTGAGATATTAGTAGTGATAATTCTAGTGGAGAGCAGCATTTCTTAAACAATGGCCCAACAGATTAGCAATGGCATGGAGTCTTTTGAACACCAGAAGTACTGAGAACTGAGTAAAAGCATTTGGGAAATGTAACTTTCTGCTAAGAGAATGTTTGTTCCAACAATGTTTGACTGTTTATCAAACTGGGTTTTTTTAAAGCTCTGCGTTATTAAACATATTTTCCTGAAAGATCATATGCAAAGAGTCCATATGAAGAACCTGAACTAACTGCAGCGTAAGCACCAGCCCTCCTCCTAACCCCTGTGTGTAGGTAAAGGCAAATCAAAGAACTACAGGTCTGGAGAGAGATGTTAAAAACAAGTTCACTTCAGTATCAAAGCAGCTGTTACCTTGCTCTTCTTTTAAACCACTTGGTATTCTTTTTGAAGACAAAACTATATTCATCACTCTGTCCATAAGCAATAGCAATATCCTCCAATTCTTGCATCACTGTCTGGGCACACCTGGTCATCAGCTGCAAGGCACGGTCATCATTTGGCTTTTTGAACTCATGCTGCTCAGAAAACCTTCAAGGCAACAATGGTTGAATAAAAATCTCTTTAGAAGGTCCTTAAATGCTAACACATTGATTTTCCCCCACATTTTCTTTCCATGAATATTTATTTCCAGTGTCTTGTAAATATTGACAGAGAGTTCCCTCTGGGTATGAAAAGAAATAACAAAAATCCTTTTTATAATACCCTGGATAACCCATTCTTTTTCCCATCAGTATCCCACCCCGACCAGCCCTTTAAAACAGCTCTATTTTACATGGAAAAGGACAACAAATACTACTTTCTGCAAACTCCCTTTCTCCTAGGGCACCTTTAATACTCAGTCCAATAAGGGCAGCATTATCAATGAACCTGCCAAAGCTTTACGAGGACCAAAAATCAAATCCCAGCAAGAACCCGTGTCATCTGCCAGCCGAGGGAACTCTGCTCTGCTTATCCCAAGGGAAGGTGAACGCCACACAGACACTGGTTCCAAACACACCAGCTGCCGTCCCTCCCCAGCACACCCACGGCACTGGGACACCATTTCCCCGTGGGAACAAAATCCCACTGGCAGTGCTGTGCCCTGGAGAGGCCGAGGGAAGGTTCCCTGGGATCGGAGGCGGAGGGGAAGGAGGATCTGTGAGCCCTGCACCTGCAGGACCAGCACCCAAACCACCGTATTATAAAGGTTATTGATACAGCCAAATAAAACAGAGAAAAGAGCGTGAGGAGGGTTATTTACCAAATGTGACTACTTAAAAACCAAACCAGAACTGATTCCTTTTCAGCGCTGTATCCAGGACACCCAGGGCCCCGCACGGGCCGCCCCGCACCTGTGGAAGTTGCGGCCGTCCAGGCGCACCACGATCCAGCAGCTGGGCAGGCAGGTGTCGTCCGCCTCGAAGGCACGCACGTACTCGAACTTGCTCTTGGCCATGGCGGGGCTGCGGCGGCCAAACAGGGAGCGGCACAGGGAAAGGGATCCGAGCTGGGAGCCCGATGGGCACAGGGAGCGGCACAGGGAAAGGGATCCGAGCTGGGAGCCCGATGGGCACAGGGAGCGGGATGGGCACCGGGAGCGGGATGGGCACAGGGATGCCGATGGGCGTAGGGACCGGGATGGGCGCAGGGACGCCGACGGGAGCAGGGAGCGGGAAGAGCACAGGGATGCCGATGGGATCAGGGATGCCGACGGGATCAGGGATGCCGCTCCACCGCCACGCAGCCAGCGCAGCATGCCCGGCGCGGAAGCGGAAGGCGCAAACCCGGGGGTGGTGCCAGGCCCTTCTGGGCGGCCGGAGGAGCGCTCGNGCCGGTGCGGTGCCCAACGCCGGGCACGGGATGCGCGGGATGCAGGGCCAGTGCGGTGCCGGTGCGGTGCCCAACGCCGGGCGCGGGATGCGCGGGGTGCGGGGCCCGTGCGCACCGAACGCCGGGCACGGGCAGCGGCGGCGCAACGGCGGCGAGCGGCGGGATGGAGCGCAGGGCCGGCAGGCAGTGCCGGCTCCGCACACGGAGCACACACAGGTCGCCCCCCGCGCACGGGGAGGTCGCGGATCCCCTCGGGGGGCTGCGCGTCAAGGTGAAGGAGCCCCCGGCGCGGCATCCCCCGCTCCCCCGCGGGCACGGCGGAGGAGGAGAGGAGTGCGGGCGCTTCCCGGCCCCGGGGGCGATTAAAAAGGAGGCCCGCGGCCCCATCAAGAGAGAGGGAGGCGGTGAAAGGGGCACCGGTGACAACCGGAACGGGCAGAAGATGCTGGAGCACGGTGGGAGTGGGAGCAAGCCCTGGAGAAGAGCTGCTGTCAAAGTGGAGCCGCCCGCGGTGGGCTTTGAGGCGCGGGCGGTGAAGGTGGAGAAGAGCGATGCCCCCGCTGCATCCCTGTGCAGACCCGCTCCAGCCAGCCCCGATGGCCGCAAGGTCCAGCAATGCAAGGACCGCGGAGCCCCTCCTGAAGATCAGAATCCCCCGGCTGTGTTTCACCCCTTACCCTCCATGTCCCATGTACAGATCCAAGGCGCTTGGCCCTCGCAGGTGATCCATATGACGCCAGTGCCGGTGAAACAAGTGCCCCTTGAGTTGCAGCCTTTAGTGCAGCCTCCAAAGATTGAAACGAAAGACATTCCCTTCACAGTCCTGCCCTCCGATTCAGGTATTGTGGTCAAAGAGCTTGCGAGGGTCCAGTTAGTGGCACACAGGGTTATCAGGCAGGAGAACACAAGTGGAAAGAGGTCATGTCAGAGCACCATCCCTTTGGATAGACTGAAGTTAATACAACTCTCTTACACAGCATTAGATATCAACATGTGGGAGCACAGAGTTCTGTAGTGCTTTGTTAAAGTCAGTGCAGTCCTGTCTTCTTGCTCCCTGACTACAAGAAACCTCTTAGTGTACAGAATTATGACTGCAGGTTTAAGATCAGGAATCTGCTTGACTTTTAGAGTTACAAAGCATTCATATACACCTCTGAGAAAACCTGGACATTAAACGAGGAGCATTTTGAAATATCTGGATTAGAAGCTTTTTTTGAAAATACCTAGGCTTTCAAAAATAATGACTTAAAGTGAGGTCTTAAAGACTGGGAAACTTTTTCCCTTTGTTGATGATGTGATAGAGTTAATTTCCAGGCCTTTTTCAGAGAGGAAATTGCTTGCTCAGGGATGAGTTTGTAAGGGGTCTGGGGATTCATCATGTCACTAGCTCAATTTAAATGCAGCCTGTGTTTACAAAGAACTAAAGCCAGGTATCATGTAACAATCATTTGGGAACACAGATTACTCCAACAAAATGAGTGTCCAAGTCTGAAAAAAGAGAAAATGCAGCAAAATCCAACCAGAAACCCAGAACAGCAACAACCTCAGCTGAGAAGGCAGGGACTGCACACGTGTGGGACTGAACAGCCCTACCATCCTTAGATCTGGTTCCTGCATCCTTAGGGCTTTGGATATAGAGTTCTGGTTATGGTAACAAATTCAGAGTGATGTGGTCTATCCTATACAACATGTAGTTTATAAATTCATAAGAAATTCATAAGAAAACAATCCAGCCAAATGAAATCCAAAGTAGTGTGTTAACAGTCCTATGCTTCTTCTTACTTTTTAATTATTTTTTTTAATAATATGTGACAAAAGCCAGGTAAATGATTCCTTGCACAGTGACTCAATGAAGGTTAGTGAAGAATAATCCCTTAGCCTTAGTTATTTTTTAGGAACTGCTCTCCAAATGTTCATTGAGTTTCATCTGTTCTGAAGCTCTAGTGAATCTGTTACCAAATATCCTCTGGATGTACTACTTAACGTAGCCTGCACTGCTGTATTCCCTGGAAGATGATCATCTTTCCTTGCCTCGTTGATAGGTATGCCAGACACTCCATTTAGCAAGACCAAAAGTGGCCGTGTGAAGCGTCCAATGAATGCATTTATGGTGTGGGCCAGGATCCACCGGGCTGCTGTAGCAAAAGCCAACCCAGGTGCCAATAATGCAGAAATCAGTGTTCAGCTTGGATTGGAGTGGAGCAAACTGACTGAAGAGCAGAAGCAGCCATATTACGAGGAAGCTAACAAAATAAAACTGAGGCACAGGGAGGAATTTCCTGGTAAACATCTTATTCATTTACCTGAATGCTTTAGAAGTGCAAGGCTTTTTGAAAAATGGATCTCTTGCATTAGAGCAAGTAATAGAGATAGAAAAAATTATTGCTATTTCAAGCACAGAATCCTTCTGTGTGTCTGAAATCATACAGATTTTTTTAAAGTATTCAATATGATGGTGCTTAGACCACCTCAGCAACTCTTCTGAATGCCTTAGTAGTCTAATGGGCAGATGGTGAGTTTGTTGTGAACATTTTCTGTGCTCCAGAAAAAGCTGCCGAGGTGGCCTGTGGTGACACTTGCATCCGTTTCTTAAAAGCAGGAAAGGGAAATGCCACAGGAAGCACAAATGGCATTGTGTTCTGTGGGATTATTTGTTGCATAGACTTGGGGTTCCCAAATAAAGGTGTGGAAGATGCTGTTTCTCAGCCTTTTGTCAAAGGGGTTAAAAATTTGTACCCCTAACAAATTCATTTCTCCATAACACACAGTTCAATAAAACAGAGCATAAGTATCTCAAATACTTCTAAAAGCTGCTGAGATACCATGGTGTCATGATCCTTTCTGTCTCTGTTGTCATAGTCCTACTAGTTTAGGATTATGGCTAATCCTGGTAGACAAGATCTGACTAATCTGTCATAAACATTATTCCCCACTTTTCTGTATTTCTCTATCTTACAAGCAGTTACTATTTGGTAACATAAAAACAATGCCCAAATATGTCTATTTTATTTTCATCTTGGGTAAAATTCCCCACTTGCCAGCTCACTGAAGGAATTGGAGTATTGCCATTGACTGTAGGAGCAGGTTTTGGCCTTGTTTTATGAGATACTTCAGAATTACAGATACCATAGTTTTAGATAAAGAATGAAACCGTCTGAAATCTTGGATGTCTGCATCTTTTTTCATCTCTGACAGGTTGGGTTTATCAGCCGAACAAAAAGAAGTGTTTTCCACCGCCTGGCTCTGCTGTATTTTCTGGCACTTCTCAGAGTACTGTCACTACAAGTCCAGCTGGCACTCGTCCCTTCCCATCACCTGTTTACTCTTTTGCCAACCCCAATGTTAAGACCAGTATTGGATATCCAGTCTGTGAGTTTTCAGTAGTGAATTATTTAAAAAATTCAGAATTTACCTATTGTAGTAAGAGTTTGAGGGCATGTAGTGACAGAGCTCTGGCTCTGTCAGTCCAGGGATAGTGGATTTCAGCAGCAAATAGTTTAATCCAGGCAATAGTATTTTTCTCTTCAAGCATCCTGACAAGGACTGCTCTACAATGAGACAGGAAAATGAAATGCATGTTTATGCTGTGTAGTAATATTTGCAGATATAAAAAAGAACACTCAGCTCTGTTCTGGTGAAGTTCCGAGTAAGTGATGTTTGAAAACACTTATGCAATGTGTTTTGAAATCTCTTCCTACAAAGACAACCCTGTTGACATGAGGTGAGATTTGAAAGTGTACATTTACTTTTGTTCTCTGCAAAACATTTCAAAGTGAAATTGTCTAGTGGGTATGTTCTCTGGAGAAACAAGAAAACATATAGGAATTTAGAGTATTTTAATTGTTGCCTCTGCTCCTCACCAGCCAGATTTGTTATAAATTTGGCTCATTCCAACTAAATTAGTAGACTTGTGAGGTCTTCTGAGCTTCAGACATTGAAAGCACACTCCAACCCATTCTGTGACCTTATTAGGACAAGACACAGCCCTCACCAGCCCAACACTCAGTAGCTAATTCCTTCTTCCAGCCTTGGATTTCTGTGGAAGGAAGCTTGAATATGTAGGCTTCAAATCCATCTGTCAGAACACACGAAGGCCATCTAATGCATGACTGTGAATGCAGGGAAGTAGTTGGGGGGGGAGATGATTCAGGCTCTAGCTGTGGTTTGCTATGCTCCTGTTTATCGAAACTCTTGCTGTATTCATGTCTGATGAATAACTGTTTTGTTTCCTAAAGGTGAGCCTCCTGCTGTTCGTCTGCCAGCTTCTTCAAGTCAACATGCTAGTCCAATGACTCTTTTTCAGACCACTGGTGCAAGCACTACATCAGTGGCTGTCCCAGTTCCCACTGTGCCCCTGCGCCCTGTGATTTCATCTCAGCACTTTTCTAAACCTGCTCAGACAGAAGGTTTTGTATCATCTGGGCTCAATTTGTCTTTGAAGAGACCTGCACCCGTTTTCACTGAGAGCTTCAGCAGAAACCCAAGCAACATCACCACCACTAGTGGCAGATTTCCTGTCTCTAATAGTGATGCCCCAGGGATTCCTGTTTTTCCTAGAGCAATACCTATTCCCCAAGTCACCCCTTTTATTCCCTCACCTATCCATGTGTCTGCTCCCATTGTTCAAGCAGGTAATCTGTTTGGAGGAACTCCTCAATTTCCATTTTGCCACCCTTCCTTTGTACCTGGACCTCGCTGTTTCCCCTCAAGGTAATGAAACCCTTCATTTCAATACCAGTAAGAACAAATGCAGAGAGTTTTTTCACTTGCAGAAAGCAGACGGAGCATTCAGGAATGGCACCTTCCTGTAGCTCCTGTGTGGTGTGACCTGCTGGCCTCAGACTGCTCGTAATATGTGCCCAGTTATTGAAGGCTCCATAATACTATTGCAGTAATTGGCACTCACAAGGCCACATAAAACAGAAGTATCTCTACTTTACGTATCTAAGTGCAGTTGATTTTGACAGAAAGGCATTAGCTGGAGGTAGTGGATATATATTTTGAAAATGGTCAGATAGAATTAAAGGAGGTGTGTGAAATGTCTCCTGGGTACTATGATTGCAGCTGCCATTACTTCTAGTACTTCTGAAATCTTGATAAGTGCAGTACAAGACATTTCTATTTTTTGAGGTCCTTTAAAGAAACACGGGACACATATTCCAAAAATTGCTAACAATGAACTTTGCTCGGCCCTTGATCTCTGAGATTAGACAGTTTTGTGAGGCATCTGAAAAAGAGGAGTGTTATAAGTTCACTGTCCTGTAAACTCATTTCTTGTATACAAGAATCATGATTTCTGAGTTGCACTGAGAGTGCAAATGTTTTACCATTCTGAGTGTGTTTGTTAACTCACTGCAGACTGATCAGATGCTGTTTATTTATATTATTTTATTGATAAATATAGTGGGGTTTATGTTTGTTCTCAAAGAAACCTCGTGTGTTTGAGGTTGAAATTATGTTTATGCGCAGATACAGAATCTGGACAACTTTTTAATGGCCATAGGGCTTAAATTAGGCTTGGTTTTAAAGTTTGCATGCTTTGAATCAACAGGATATCCTTACTAATACAGAACATCAGTATCCTTCTGCAGCCCAGGCAGTCTGCATTTCTGAAAGCCACCTCTGAATCTCTCATTGCAGCACATTCTCACTCAGACCTCCATTTGGCTACGGGAATTTCTCCAGCTCAGTGCCTCAGTGCTTTGGCTTTTATGAACACAGGAACCAAAGACAGGAGGTGATCTTTTCAACTCTGGATGAAGACTATCCTTTCAGGAGATACTCAGAAGAAAGTATATGTGGGGACCAGCACATCTGTGAGAGCCCTGAAGTGGTGCCCTGCCAGAGCAGCTGCAGTGAGGAGAGGTCTCTGAGCCCCCTGCCACAGCTGGACGTTGAGGTAGTAGAGGAAGTTTTGCCATCCTCCCCATCTACTCCCTCCAGCACTTACATCATCAACGTAACCGACAGTGATGAGGAAGAAGATGTAAAGTTGTTTCAAGTATTGTAATTTTTAAAACAGATTATAAGCCAGAGAAATATGATAGAATGGGAAATAAATGTTTTCAAATGTTTTCCTCAGAACTGCCTTTTCGGTCAGCGTGTTCAATGGGAAACCCATGTAGCTTCAGTGAGTTGCACAGCACATTTTGGAGAGTCTGATGAGCTGTTTGGAATTTGATAGCTTACCTATAGATCTGGGGAGGGTAAATTGCAATTCATGTAACAGACTTCCATGCACCTAAGCTAGACATGCCTAGAATGATGAGCTGAAGTCACTTTTTCAGACAATCCAGGCTACTAATATTAGTTTATATATGTGCTTGTGTGTATTTACAATTATGTAAATCCAAATAAATATGGGAGAAGGTGAAAGCCATGGATGGAGAAGTCCATCCATGCTGGGCTGGCAGGGGATGCTAAGGGATGATTCAGAGGAAGATACATTGATCATCTCATAGGACATCCTGTGTTCTGTGGCTTATCACACTGGATCTGTTGGATCCTGAGCACTCTGTCAAACCTGAGGTTTAGGGACCCTGCATCCACTGAGACTGTATTATTGAAAAAGTCAGGTTGAAATGAAATTTCCACATGCCTCAAAAGAAAGTCCTAAACCAGTGTAGAGCAGATACCCTCTGGGCTTTTTGCATTGTAAGTTTTCGTTCTCATATCAATATTTTTATGCTTTTCTGCTCCATTTTCCAAGTCCAAGATAAAAACCTTTCATTTGAGAATTACTGCATTTTTTGTTGACACAAAATCAAGAGTAAATCCTCTCTACACATTGCAACTGTATCATAAAAAGCCCCCTGCTCCCACTGCATCTGCAATTCAGATGAATCATTAGGAGGAAAGTCTTATTAATAGTAGAAAATGCCTGTTCATTTCTAAATTCTCACTGAAAGCTGATCTGGCTTGCAGGAATGTATGTGGGCAAATGCACTAATTCCTCCATAAGTATGTTTCAGGATACAAAACAGCTGTTTGTGGAATTACTCTTTAGATCTTTCTCCCATTTTTTGTTTTACACACCGTGGAGTAGGGTATCAAACATATTTCAATATATCAGAATCTAGAATGGCTGTTTGCCATAGATAATACCAGTTTACTTCCTCCTTTGTGGGGGTGTCCAGCACTGCTGGTGCCCCAAAGCTGCTTAGTTGGACCCTGTGCTTGTGAACTTGGTATGGATCACTTGGACTGAGCTTCAGTGGGTTGAGGGAGTTGGTTTTTGCTGCTCAGCATCCATTTCTTCATGGGACCTTTACTGTTCTTGGAAGAAAACACAGTGTTATACCCTCAGTAAACAGCTGTTCTGTTTAATTCTGCTGAGGCCAGAAGAAAAGACAGGTTTAATACATTCTGGATATATTTCAGTGGGAGCTGAAGTCCTGAACTGGTCATATGGGATCTGTGTCTGCAGGCCCCTGATGTTCAATCCAGCCCTCAGCTGAGCTCACTCTTGAAAGTTCTCATGTCTTGTCTACAACAGAAGTGAAAATTATACCAACAACCCACTGAAACCTGGCTTCCTCTGAATCATTCCTTATACTGTTCTGGTAGCCCTGCAGCAGGGAAAATGATAGAAGAGGTTTTTGGTTCCCATTTCTAGGTAATTTGCAGCCCACCTTTGAACTTCTCTCCTAAATGCAGATGTCTGAAGTGCCAAGTATCTGTGCTGTTACTTCTCTTGCAGTGTCTGAAGTGGATCATAGGCAGGGCCAGTCCTGTGGTGATTGTGTGCCCTCCTGCAAGTCTCCATGGCAGTGCAGAGGGTACTTTAGACATGAGAGGGACATATTCTACTCTCTTGTATCATAATTATTTTCATCTTTCTTTACTGCTTACATTAATCTAAACTAAAAATCACCTTGCATGGTTCTCAGCTTGAAAAACAGATGCAGATTTTCTGTACAAAGCTTGTTTTCCTCCTGCTACTGTAACAGGAGTCTAAAGACACTCGGTAGTGCTTCCCAGTGCATCACTGTGGCTATCCATTGGCAGAGACAACTTTAGTCTACAAAGTTACTGCAGTTTTATGGATTAGATGTTCTTAAAAGCCCTTGTGCTGTTTTACCTGTGCCACTTCTCTTACGAGAATAAACTACTTCAGTATAGTTTCTATTGTATTGGATAAGTTTACAAGCAGCATGGAGAGGACTACAGTGCTTCACATGTGCTAATACAGTTAAAAAGACGTTGTGTGCCTACATATACAAATCTTTTTCCATCAAGTTCACTTGCCTGTAGGAATGAAGCAAAAGAAGTAGCAGAAAGTAGCAGCAGTGACCCACCCTTTAAAGGAAGCAGAGATTGCTTTGATATTCTGTCACTATCAGCACATTGGGACAAGCCCTTGTCCAGTACCTGATCATCTTACAGCACTTCTCCCTCTTTGGCAGGACAGCTGCTGTAGGGCCTTTCCAAGTATTCCTGCTGTCCTACATGGGTGGTGGAAAACCAAAGTTAAACAGAGTATTCTGGGTCAGCTCAAGCTGCTCTCAACTGCTAAGATTCAGGATAAAGAAGTTCGCTGTTAAATCTCCCGTTCCCTTCACACTTTCACAGCTCCCTCCTTTGATCATTTCAAGTGATCTGAACGAGAGAAATGTTCTGTAACATGGGAGATTTCACATTCTGCTCAAGTCAGCCAAAGACATAAAATTTCTCTCATCAGTGTGAGTGTCTGTAATGCAGAGGTTAGGCAGGACAGTCTTCTCTCTTCTCTTGCTAAGACTTTGATTTTGGGAAACGTTTCCTCCAGTGTCAGCAGGAGTCTTTTCAGAGCACTTCGTTCAGCAACCTTTCCTGTTTCTGAAGAGAGAGTTCCAATGAAATATTACTGAGCTTTTAGTCTGATACATGTCCAAGTCATTCTCTGCATAAGTCTGTTTCTTGAACAGGAATTCTCCTCCCTAGGCCTATCTATTTCCTTCTCAGTGGCTAACTCCTAATTTACTATAAACATAATGGGAGAATCATCCTCTTTTGCTCTCCAGCTAACAACAGCAGTGTTAAATCTTCTTGCAAACAGTTGAGCAAGTGCAGAACCCCCACTGCAAAAGCTTTGTCATCAGCTTTGCCCTGGGGAGGCTGAAACACCTCATTGTGGAGCCTAATGAAGGACCCTTGCTCTGGGTGGTGCATGGAGGCTGCTGCTAATAGATATATCCATGCCTTGATCACAGGGGATGTAACAGATGGGGGAACAGAGCACAGACCTGAAATTCCCAGTTGATACTTTTAATCAGGCAGTTTGGATCCTGGAGGAAATGAGTCTGGGCCTGTAAAATTCCTAGATAACCAGAAGCCTGACCTTCCTTTGTGAATCAGGCAAACACCTCCCTGACTTCTGTGAGAGCTTTTTGAAGTGATGGGCACAGGCAGGATCTGACTCATGTGCCAGAAGCAGGTACCATTACAGCATCTGAGCACTGTTAGTAAGGCTGAAATATCCTGGCTCTTTCCGTGCAACAGTGTCTCAGTAATGTAAGTGGTATATCATATATATATATATATATTAACCTATATATAACAACTGCACAGCCTGTAGTTGTATTTTTATAGAGGGAGTTTCTGGTTATTGCAAATTAAGATATCAATTCTCATATTACCAAGATCCAAAGATAAAAATATCATGATATAACAAATGCAAATATTGCACATATTTTATTTTTTATGGCACTTGCATGCTGAAAAAAATCACAAGCAGACAGTTGTTGGCCTAAGTATTTTAGCAATCTTAAAATAAGGCTCCCTTTATTGCATTTTATACTTTTCTTTGAGCTGATCTTCTCTTAGAGAAACACATGGAGCAGTCCTTGTGAAGATTTTTTGTACTGAGAAGACTTGTGACAATCTTTCAGTACAAACATGTATGTTTCTCATCAAAGTGTTTTTTTTTTCCTTTGAGTAGACAGAAATTTTATGCAAGGATGAAAGCAGAATAGCTAAAATTGTGTCTAAATTTGGCTTGCATTTTTACTTATTTATAATAAAGACATCCACAATAGTGGCATTGTTTTCATCTATATTATAGGCAGCTATAAATAAGTGGGGGAATTCACAAAAAATTATCATGGTTTCCCTTCAAGATATTCCATATTGATTAGAAAAGAGCTGAAATTTGGTCCCTGGATTTTTGCTCTGGGCAGCAACATGATTTGTTTGTGTCATGAAAAACTGTGACCTCTCTGTGGGTCAGACAAAATATCATTTGTAGGCCACTCACCCTGATCATTCCCTCTAAGTGTCCCCACGATACCCTGGCTTTCCTCTGCCAGGGTGATATCAGGAATAAACTGACCTTCACAAGACCACAGAGGCTCAGCATGTGAAGTGCTGGGGGAGAAATGGGACACTGAGAATCATAAACCAAAAGGGTATCTGAAAATGGAAACAGTCATGTTTCCTTTGGGCAACAATGGCAGGAGCCAGCAAAGACCTTCAGTAAAAGAGATATCAGTGTTTTCAATAGCATGAATAATCCTCTGGATAAAAACGGAAATCATTACTATTATCCAGCAACCTTTTATTCTAAAGGGAGTATTAATTTCCTATCAGGCTGATTTACCAATACACTCTGAAACACAGCCAGGTGCAAATTCTCCCCATTTCGTGTTTCCCTGGTGGTTCACCTAAACAGACACTTAAATATAGAGATGAAGGGAAAGGGTTGAATGGATAATGTAGATCAATGACTGTCTGGAGTATGGCTAAGAGGTAATGCCTCTTCCAGCCACTCAGAGCTGACCCCATAAAAATCCATGTCAGGCCACTCTTGCAGCCGCGAGTGAGGCTGCACTTGAGCTGGCCAGGAGGCACAGCAGAAATACACTGACACAGGGAAGGCACTTGCTTTTTGTGGGCTCAGTGCAAGAAGCATCTACAGCACTGTGGAGACTGCGTGTTTGTAGCTGGTAACTTCAGCACGGCCCCACTAACTTGGAGTCTCTTCTCCTAATGTGACCATGACCCCACAGGTTAATTCAACAGTGAGATACTGAGTCTGGGGATCCTCCAGGTTCTCAGCTTCCTGAGAGGCCAAGGCCAGCAAAGAAGTCATGTGTGGACTTCAACCCATGGCTCAGCCCTAATGGATGGAATATGAGCCAGGGATGCTCCTTTGAGAGCCTCATGGGTATGAGTGGATATCCCTGAAGGGCAGCACAGGGAATATGGGCTATGGATGTTCCTAAGCCCTTCTCAAGTCTGGCCCTTCATCCACCATAAGGGAACAGAAGCATTGAACATGTTTTTGCTTCTGCCCTTTTATACAGGCACATAAAAATCTAGCCTGTATCTCTTCAACTGTCCAAGGGTAATGCATTTTCCAGGAGTTGAGGGATTTAGGATGCCTCAGGAACAATGGGATCAGCAATGCATGGTTTGTTGATTACACATAAATATAGCAAATAAATAAACAAACAAGGAAAGCCACAGCACAGCTCTTCTGGAAGCCTCTTAAGCCTCTCCTCTCTTTCCTAGCTTTTGGATTTTCGTGCTGGCTGAAGAGCCGGAGGGGAGGTTCTGCAGGGAGATGCTCAGTCTCCCCCTTGTCCTGCGGTCCCCGGCGGGAACACAGCCGAGCCCCTGCAGCCCCCTGGAGCATCCCCGAGGTGCTGGCCGGGATGGGCCGGCAGGAGGGGAGGCGGGGGGCTGCGGGGCGGCTGCTGTCCGGCGGTGGGAGGGGATAGCGGCGCCGGGCGGGTTTATAGCCGGGCGGTGGCAGCGGAGCCGGTCCTTGCCCGGAGCCATGCGGGGCCGGGGGCTGCTCTGCGGCATCGCCCTCTCGCTGCTGCTGCAGCCACCGCGCCGTGAGTGCGGGATGCCCCGTCCTGCGCCGGTGCCTCCGGCTGCGGGAGCCCCGGGGCGGCAGGGAGGGTGGGAGGATGGATGGATGGATTGGGTGGGTGGGTTGGCGGATCCTCCTGCTTTTTCATACAACCAGCGCGGAGCTCCCTCTCCTCTCCCGGCCCGGCTCCGTGCTGTCCAAGCCCGGGGTGCGGAGGGCCGGGGGTGCTGAGCAGCTCCTCTTGTCTCCGCAGCCGCAGCGCATCTGCAGCCAGAGGTGGTGGTGCCGCACTGGGCAGCCCTGGGCGGCCCCGGCACCCACAAGGTAGGTCATTTCTGTTTTGTTCTCAAGCCTCCTTACCTTTACTAGGGGCAGGGAAGATGTCTCGGTTAGCGCAGCATCTGATGATGTGCATTTTGGGTTTGTTAACCTGTGACGAGCCGCGGGGATGAGCCAGGAGCTGCTGCAGCTCCTCCAGATCCCGGGGAAGGCTGGATGAGCTGGCTGGTACAACTGGGCATTGCTTTCACCATGCCCTCTTCCATGCCTCAAGGCTCCGATCTATATCTACCTGATCTGTGAAAGGGGAGGGGAGCCATACAGTCAGTGGCATTTAGAGAACAGCCGAATTAGAGGCATCTGCTTGAGGAGGAGATAAGCCCGGAAAGCCAGGTGTATCATGGCTGCATCAAAAGCAGCATGACCAGCAGGTCAAGGGAGTGGATTCTGATGCTCTGCACTGCTGAGACCCCACTTGCACTATTGTGCCCTGCTCTGGGGTCCCCAGCACAGATGGACATTGACCTGTTGGAGTAGGGCCAAGGAAGGTCAATGAATATATGCTCTAAGAGCTGGACCACCTCTGCTGTGAAGACAGACTGAGAGAATTGGGGTTGTTCAGCCTGGAGCAGATTCTGGAGGCCTTGTAGCACCTTTCAGTAACTAAAAGATTTACAAGAGAGCCAGATAGGGATTTTTTACAAGAGCATGGAGTGACAGGACAAGGGGGAATGGTTTTAACCTGAGAGGGCAGGTTTAGATTAGGTATTAGGAAGAAATTTTTGACTGTGAAGGTGGTGAGGCACTGAAACAGGTTGCCCAGGGAACCTGTGAATGCACCATCCCTGGAAGTGTCCAAGTCCAAGCTGGATGGCACTCTGAGCAACCTGGTCTAGTGGAAGGTGTCCCTGCCATGGCAGACGGGTTGGAACTAGAGGATCTTTAAGGTTCTTAAGAGCCTTCCAACCCAAACTATGCTGTGGTTCTATGAATCTCAGCTGTGAGGGTGCTTCACTAAAATAAAAAAAGCCAGCCAGAAGCCCAGGCGGGTTTAACTGTGTCTTGGACACTGTATGTGTTGATACAGATCACAGCCCCACTTCTGTTATGTGGGTGGGTGAAGGGATGTGTCAATAGTTTCCGGCTGTTCTGAGGTTTGCTGGGGTGCCAGACCTAACACCAAACACAAACCACACTTTAGGTTCCCAGCCTTTGTGTTGTCACAATCAGAAGCAATCTAGTTGCATAATGAAAAGGGGAAATCCAGGGGGTGTTATTTATATTGTAAACCAAAAAAAGGGAAGGCTAGAGCATTATGGGAAGATACCATGATTTCTCTTGAGTATTATTAATTTATTACTGAGCAGTTACTTGGGGGTTTATTGTGGATCTTTTCCATAGGCTGAGACTTTTTAAAACTTATTGTTGTGTCATATGGCACACACACAAAAAATAAAGCTACAGTGGCTCTCTCATGATCTTAATTCTCTTTTAAATGCCCTTGCAGTGCTGCCTGCAAGTTTGGGGTCTGTTATTGATAGTGATGCAAATACATCTGGACAGCGTTTCCCCTTATACAAATTTGCTGGGTCTCAGGGGTCGTACTTGGTTTGTTTCAGACAAGTTCCTGTTGGCTCAGAAATGAGTGTTAGTAAAGCTTATATGCAGCTGGGATATTTCAGTTACACAGCAATTGATGGACTCTGGAGCAGGGAAATTGCTGAAGGAGAAGGAAGGCAATAGGAGTAATAATGATATTGATGGAGACCCTCAGACCCCACAGCTATGGGCAAGGCAACTCCAGGTGCCTACATGTTAGTGAAACACAGACCTGCCCTGAGGTGTACTGAGCACCTGTGGTTCAGCACATGAAACTCAGGCCCTTGGAATTAGCCCTTGATGTTTCTCCTAAATGTATTAGCTTGTTTTGCATCATCCCTGTGGGCCTGATGCAAAGGCCTGGAAACTGAAGGAAGGATGAACAAAACCCAGAATATGAGCAGGAAGCTGCTGAAAGGAGAAGCTGGATTTAATGAAGTGACAACTGAGCATATCTCTGAGCTGACAGATCTATCACCAGAGTCCCATTCAGTTAGTCTTCCTGTATTTTGCTTTTCAAAAGTTGTTCCTTCATCAAAATTTCCTCCAACATAGATTTAGAAAATACTACAGGTTAATTATCTCACCAGTTCTCATGATTTTTTTTTCCCTTCCAGCTGAATAGAGAAGTGTGTTGTTATCAAATGAGTTTTTCCTGCTCTGGGAAATTTTTTCATCCTCTTCCTTTATGAGAACACACTTAGAGTCAGAAATCTTGAGCTGACCTTAGGTGTAGTGGTCCTACTTTGAGGGAGGTAAAACTGGAGACCTCAGAGGCCCTTCTAGTTAGTCCTCTAGAAGGCATATTCTATGCTTTCAATCTCTTGAATGACTCTTTAAAAAGGTTGGGTTTAGCATATGCATTTGCTATTGCACTAAGATATTAAGGTCCATTCTGTTAACACCAGCAGGCCTTAGGGAGCTGGCTGTTCTGCATCCTCCCTTGGAGCTGCAGGCAGATTGCAAATCAGGGCTGTGGCTTGTGCCCGAACACACTAGAAAGTTGCTGTCATGGTTTCCAGTCCCTTGGCAGCCTGGGACTAAACAACAGCAGCTGTGAAATACTGACTGTACAATGGCTAGAGCCTAAAGGCATCCAAGGGACCCTTTACTGGCTTTTTTTGTGAGTAAAGGAACTATGTGAAAATCTGTGGAATAGATGTGAACAGGCTCCTGAAATAGGCTCCTAAAAATGTCTTTATGCTGTGACAGCAAAGAAAGCTTTGGTTAACTAGCTTATTCTGGGGCAAACTGGGATGTCCTGTGATGTGGTCCTGAGCAGTGAACAGGAGAGGGGGGTACAGTGCACTCCTTGCACACAGCTGCACCTCCAAGCACTCCAGCACCAGCACTTGCTGCCTTGTCCAATCCCATTATTCCTCCTGAGACACCAGGATCATTAGCTCAGGTACATCATCCCAGCAGTGTGCCCTTATTGGTTCCTGGCCCTGCATGGCTGTGCTGTGGGATGCAGCAGCATGCCTGGAGCTGGGACCCACCAATGCCCATCACTTCAGGTCTGAAGTAGGAGTAAGGCACAGAGTGGTTTAAGGTCAGCTGCAATTTCCAGGGGAACAACTTGTGTTTGTGGATGTGTTCATAATTATGATATGTGAGTTAACAGGCATCCTCTCTTGCGCACAGCATCCACTCCAAGCTGAAGTTATGGTAAAGGCAGAAGGCCAGGAGCTCGTCCTGGAACTGGAGAAAAATAGGTAAGTGTGCTTGTGCCTTGCATTGTGATCTCACGAAAATAATGAATAAGGGTTACAGTGAAATCAACAGGAAAAGGTCCACTGACTTCAACAAGGTTTTGATAAAGACAGGATGAGGAAGTCCTTCTCTGGATTTCAAGGATATTTCAAGTCTGAGTCCCCTCAGATGTTAATCAGCCAAGCAGCACTTAGTGTAGCAGAGCTTTGTCAGCAAAAAGCAGATGGTGACCTGGCCCTCAGTGTGTAAACTTATTTTTGCATCATAATTTTTACTACATTAACTGGAAAATGTTGCTGATATGAAGTGCTCTATTTACCAAATGGCTCCGTGCTTTAGAATCAGTGTGACTGTAATGAAGATTTCATTTGCTGTGATCCAAAGAGGTCCTGCTCTGCTTCCTAGGAGAAATGATCTGACAGTTTCAATTCCATTAGTGCCCTTCAAGCTAAAGTAGACTGAAAAATTGCTTTTGCATTAGCGAAATGCAGCCTCCTCTCAGGCATGAGACAGCAATGCCTGTGGTATCATAGTGCGTGATGCATACTGAATTCAGCTGAAGCTGCAGGAGACTAAGGTAGGTAGAAGGATTCTGGTCTGGATGCTGCCCCAGAGCCCCTCTGCCCTGTGAGTGTATTAGTTTCCAGTAGTGGAAGAAGAGCTGGAAATTTTGCTTAAGAAGCTTGTCTTTGCTAAGGAGTCCACTTGCACTGTCGGTGTTTTATTTATTTTCAAATGGGTCTGAAGATTTATCTATGGAAACACAACCAACTGTTTGTCTGCTAGAATCAGTAAGAATAATAACCTTGGAGTAATGACTAGTTATATTATAAATATATTGTATGGACATCCCAGCCACAGAGATTGAGGGCTCAGCTTTCCTCCTGTAAAAGTGAAGAGTGAGAAGATGTGTTTTGGAGGAAATCCAGGTTTTTCTTAGCACTATCTGCAGTAAAACCTGAATTTTTATAGCTGACAGAAGGCAAGTACATCCTATGAGGTGTTTCTATAATAAGCCACATAAGATGCTGAGAGTTTTGGTGCTGCAAAAGCAGGGTGCTTTTCACAGGCAGTTATCCACCTGTGTAAAGCTAAACAGAAACAGCTATCAATTCAGAGTGTTTTGGCATCTCTCAGCTGGGAAAAGAGAGACCAATCCCCATAAACACAGCTAATTCAGTCCTGTCTACTGCAGGAGAAATAGCTGTGGTATTAAGCCAGGCTTTGAACTGGACCTGGAAGTAGCATAACTGCTGATGCTGCTGGGGCTCTCCTTCCAGGACTGTCAGGTCTTGCTTATTCTGCAGTTGCTATGCAAAGGTGAATATTTCTGGCACAGTGGAAGCTGAGTTAATCCATCTGTGCTCCAAGCATGATGACGTAACCCCCAGGTGCCTGTTGGGAGCAGTGCCATGCTATTTCCAGCACAGAAAAACTCATTGCTAGTGTTAGTAAACAGAATTATAATAATAGAAGGTTTCTATTGTGTTTATTTCCTGAAATGCATTTTCATTCATTGAGATGTATACACACAGGCTTAAGCGTGTGCACACTCTTCCACTGTGGGATGGATTGCCTTGCTAGAGCTGATGAAATACAGCAAGTGGTTTGGAGGTTTTTGTTTTTGTTTTCTGTGAAAAATGCAGGTGATTCATAGATAGCAGTGCTTCACATGGGAGTCTTGCCAGGCCTAAAGTCCTTGCTCAAGAAAGATGATGATACAATGCCAAAATGCAAGTCTGAGTTTAATTAGTGGAGAGGCTCTGCTTTTCAGAGACTTCTGAAGGTGCAGAAGTAGTTTAGAGACACTTGAATTAAAAGTGGAATGATGAAGTCCCTGGGAGCCCTGTGGATGCTATTTATCAGCATCCATTGAACACTTCTAAGTGAAGACAAACTGCTTTTCCTTTTTGAAGTGTGTGGCAAGGCAGAGCCCAGCCAGGCTCCTCAGGTTCCCAGTGTGGGGTTGCTCCACAACCCCCAGAAGCTCATTACTGCGCTTGCTTATCTTACAGAGGAGCCTGGGATTTTAGCTGAGCTTTGGGGTACTCAGTAGTTGCAGCATCCAGGGTTTCTGTAAAGAGTTTGTTGGGTGCCCAGACAGCAGGAGAGAAAGTGAAATCCCTTGAGTGGGAAGTGTCCCTTCAAAGCTGTCTACAGTCTGTCTGCTGCTGGTTTTGAGTGATGTTCTTGGGGGATTAGGCAGCCTTGTTACATATTCCCAACTCTCCTTATGGGGAAACAGAGCTGCTGAGGTTGCTGTGAAAAGCAGAGGAAGTGTACAGCTTTGGTAAGGATGCACTAGCTTTGGGAGAAACATGCTGGTTTCAATATGTGGGAGAAATGTTCACACCAAGCCTGTGATTTCATATTCCATATGAAAAGGATATTGTGTTCTTCCACAGAGGTGAAACACAGGAATTACTGCATATCTTGCTTCAGAGCTGTCCACAACCCTGTGTTTTGTAATAATCTCAGCACAGATCTGCATTTGGGCTTCCTATATTTACAAATACATTTATTGCATCAGCATAATATTGCATTATTTCCCGCTTGGGATTTTGATAAGAAGGCAGAACCACACTGTAGTTCCAAGCAGAGTTCATGACACTATTTAATATTTCTGAATAACGACAAAAGTATATCCCCCAAACAACTCAGACTTGTTTTAAATGACTCAAAACCATGTCCTGCAGCTGCAGGATTGGAAAGCTCAAAGCTGCACAAACAACAAATATATGGAGAGATGCCTATAAAGCAGCTTTAAATTTGGCTGGGGTTTAGGAGCGGAAGAATCTGAGTTGCAAACCTTGGATGAAAAGTGACTTTTTGTAAAAGGCATTTACATTTGTTAATAAAAACCAGCTTTGAGCCAAGCAGGGAGGGAATGCGGAGAGGCTCTCAATGTGTGTGGCAGCACTGCCTGGTGTGAGCCTTTTCTTAGGGAAGAGAAGAGCCCATAATTGCAGAGCAGAATCCTGCATGAAATTTGTCTTCTCACCTGAGTTCAGGGAAAGCATCAACAAGACTTTCCTCCCTCTTCCACTTTGTGTCTCTCATGGGAAGAGCAGACTTGGGAAAGGCTCTCTCAGCTGCCAAGGATAGTGGAGGCTTCTCCAGGGGATTTCCCTGCCTGCAAGTGAGTCCTGTGAGCAGCCTGGATCCTTCACTGCCTGTTTTGGATGCTGCCTGCCCACAGCAGCCACGATGGCAAGGGGCACTTGGTGGCAGAGCCCCAGAGGAGATGTGTAGCAGCTGGCTGAGGACGCTGTAAAGGAAGTCCAAAGCTCATCTGGTGTGACCTTGGGAGCCATCCAGACAGTTATTTTTAGGCAACTGGATCTGATAGGAAGCGATATCATTTCCAATCTCTTTTGGCTCCACCTGGGTAGGAGATGAGCACTCCCACCCCGCTCAATGCTCTCAGTGGTGCAGTAAGAGAGCTGGCACTTGTATTTCACTGTTTCCTGCTTTTGCACATTTCCAGGACCTCTCCTACCAACGGAGTGAGGAAGAGGTGAAGCTGCTGCCCGTTTCCGAGCAGGAAGGATATATGAGGTTATTCTACTGATGGGCTACACATAATCAGTGTCTAATTGTCTTCCTTCATGGGGAGGGGGTAAGGGTTGCGTAAAGGAGGGAAATTGAGTTTATCCTGCTCTACTGTCTCTTGGAGTCATCAGAAAAATAGGGGTGGGACCTGGAAAGTCATAGCTGATTTTCAGTCTCCTGATTCCCTGGGGTTATTCAGTGATTCGTTTGTGTGGGGCAGAGAGGAAGAGACAAGGAAATGGAGTCTCTTAAATCTTTTGTGCACTGACTCATTATCAGCCAGTTTTCCATTTATTTTATTTCCTTTTTCCTCTCCGGGCAACCTTTATGGTTCCCACTGGTAAGCTGAGGGGCTGTGTGATAAATCTTGCTGGGTCCTGTAATGTGATTTACACAGTGAATGTCACAGATGATGCAGATGGCAAAAGGGGATGGAGAGTCTTTAGACTGTGATGTTTCCCCAGACCTTTGAAATGACTTTAGTTCCACCTCAATAGCTGGGAAGCTACTTTTCCCATCCAAACTGCTATGTTTGCACAATAAACATGTTCTTAGCAAAAGCTCTTGAGGAAGAGAGCTTAAGGGCTCCAGGACTCATCTGGATGAAACTCACCAAGAAACAAATTTTGGATTTCATTGGTTTTATCAAGTCCAGGTTTTGACTGGAATATTCCAGACTTGAAATCTCCCATTTCCCACTAGTGGTGGATATGGAGAGCAGGCCTGCCTGCTTGTGTTGTTATGAGTCATGTGTTGGTTGTGTTCAAGATGGGGTCACTTCAGTTTTTTGATAATAAATTCTGACCTTAGGGAACATTTAAGTGACTTGGAGGTAAGAGTTCCAATTCCCCTTCTTACCCTACTTGGATCCTTTTGAGCAACAGTGGAGTGGGATCACAAATTGTAGATTGAAATATGATGTCTAAAGTTTCTTGTGAGAATCAATTCCCTCCACCCCCAGATGCTGGCAGCCTGGCTGGACAGATTTATTGTGATTTGAGGAAAGGGAAAGGGAAAGAGATGTAAGAGACTGAAGACTTCACTTTTCTTGGTCCCATAGCTGAAAAATTAATGTCGATGTTTCTCACGAGAGCTTCATGGACCATTTGGATTTTGTTTTTTTGGGAGGAAATAAAAACCATGTCCATCTCCTGGATACTTCTGGGATGCTTCTTTTTAAATTGGCAGCTGTCCATGCAAACTAACTCCTCTGTAAAATGAACCCAAACAAAGTTGCTGATTTGACTAAGTTATAAAAAATCCTTCTTCTCTAATTAGCAAGAGCACCAGAATGCTGCCAGGGCCCTATTGGTGCCTGTGGGTGATCTCTGGCTGGTGGAACTGAGCATATTCATGGTGGTCCACTGGGATGGAGGACTCTGAGCCTCTCAGGCTTGTGCTAACAAGTGATGTTTTACAGGCAATAGAAAACTGCTCTCATTTATCAGGAAAATAGGGGTGAGGTTCTCCAGAGCAGCTGGGAAGAGTGCACTCCCTCATGTGAACATAGTCATGCATGAAGGGCCTCAGTTTTCCCTCTGCTGTTTTTGGGAGTGTTTGGGTGTGCCATGCAGCCCCTCTTCCCCCAGATGTTTCTCCACTCCTCCGCAGTGGCCAGATGAGCTGGAGGCTCCATCCCCAGGGCTGCCACAGGGGCAGCTGCCTGCCAAGCAAGCTGGCTTTGCCCTGTGCCCTCAGCCTGTCTCTGCTCTTGGAAACCATGGGTTCATGAGTGCAGTGTGTGAGCTCCCTGAGCACAGAGCCAGGCTGCCCTGTCCTGTCAGCTCTGCACGCAGGGCCCTTCCAGGGAGCAGCACAGCAGCACAGGGAGGAGGGCTTTGTGTCAAACAATGATATCATTGACAGGCTGGAGTGAGACCAAGATCCCTCCGTCGGTCATCAGCAGAAACAGTCCCAAGCCATCTGTACATTATGGCACAAAGCCACTCTAACTTTGTTTGGCTTCCGTGCTTGTATTTAGCCCGGCTCCCAAGGCTTTCTGGGGAGCAATCCCTGCCAAGAGCAGGCTATTCCACCCTGAACTTCGATGCTTAGCTGGATCTTGGGGAATGACTGATCTTGCCAAAAGCTGGTCCCTGTTGGAAAGGTGTGAGGGCTTCTCCAGAACATCCCCAGGGCCCATGCATGGTTTACCCTGGCCTCAAATAGGCTGCAGCTGCTATCGAGGTTTAGCAAAGGAGAGTGCTCCCATCCCAAACCAGGTTTTCCTCTGACTTTATCAATTCTTCATGCTGATAACTCCTCTAATGAGGGACTCTGTGTTGCCTTTTAGGAAGATGATATGTGCTAAGCAATCTGCCAGCTGCCTAGTTGGATCTCAGAACCCTTTAAGTGACGTTGTTTTGCATCCAAACTTTCGCAGCTTCAGTGTGAGTTGCTGGAGAAGTGGTCAATGAGACATATAATGTAACTGAGAAGAAAGAATCAAATTATGCCATTTTTTCCAGACTTTCCTTCTCCAGCAAGGAGGTGAGCTCTGTGTCTTCTGGAAATGGTGGAGCAGTTCTATCAGTGCTTTGTAGGGCTGAGCTCCTCTGGAACCAGCTGCTCAGCCTGCCAGTGATGTTGTCCTGAAATGATGGCAAATAAAGTTTTGGGGTATACATGGCTCTCTCATGTTTATCCAACAGCTGGTAAACATGGAGAAGAGGGTCAAGACTGGATGATAACTGGTGCTCTCTGAGGTGGCAAGAAGGCTTGTTTGGTGGAAAGCTTGGTGCTAGCTGAGGAAGTGAGCTGGGCTGGGAATGAACTTTTACGGGCTCAAAGTCAGATAGGACCCCAAGGGTGTTGCAAGATGTCCTGTTGTTTTTCCTCTTTCCTCACTGCCCTCCTCACCACACACTGTGCAATCCATTGTGACAGCCCTTCATAGCAGTGCTGCAAGAGCCCCAGGGCTCCCCTGCATTAAGGCTGGGAACTGTCTTTGAAACAAGGCTGTTTCAAGCTCAGAATAAGAAACTGGACTTTTCAAAGGGAGCCTGTGGGTGGGACTCAGCTGGTGGAGAGAGGCTTGGAAATTGTAACATGGAGGTGACACAGACTTTCAGCTCAGCAGCTGCATAAGTGTCCCTAAAAATTCCAGCAGAGCTCTCTGCTCCTTAATCCATTCTAGAAGGAGTCAGAGTCTGAGTCTGCAGAGAGGAAGAGATGTGCACACACCTTGTGTTGTGTGGCATCATCCTGTGCCCTGAAATCTGGTGTGTTGGGCTGTGGTGCTCAGCACTGCTCAGCACCAGGGCTGGGCAGCAGTGCCAGGGGCTGGATGAGAGTCACAGCACTGAGGAGTCTTATGGTTGATGCTGGGGGAGAGATAAAATAGCTCTTCATAGCAGATGCTTTCCAAGAATAAAGGAGGAGGAAGAAAACATAAGTGTGCCTGTTTGGGAATGAGACAAGCAGGCTGTACAAAGCCTCAGCTACTGTAAAGCCAAGGGCTGGTGTCTGGCTGTAATTGCACAGACACTGGTTTACTGTCTGCTCTCCTGACACAGACCAGATACCTGATGTTGCTCAAAACAATTTCCTTGTTAATGCAATCTGTTGATTAAATATTTGTTTATTGCATCCTCATGCTGAGCAAGCTGCTGCAGTCAGGGAGGGATGTTCTGTGGGATGGTGCTGTGGTGCTTATCTTTACAGACCTGGGATAGCTGAACGCAGCAAACTCGCCTTCTGATCACTGACAGCATCTAGTAATAGAATTAACACTTCAGAAAGAGACAAAATGAGCTTTTTTGGGCTGTGCTGAACTTAAAAAGTGGAGATAAAAGCTGTTCTATTCCTGACACCAGATGCTATCAAACACAACAGTGGCACAGGGTTTTGTCTGCCAGTGAGCCATCAGTACTTATTCAGGTGTCTGAGCCTTTGGATGCCAGACAGGAAAAAACTTTCAAACACGCTGATAAAAGGTTTGTTTCCTGTTGTTCTTACCTAATTTAATTAGATATCACAAGCACCCAGTCCCTTATTTAAACAGAGAGGCTTTCAAGGTAGATTAGGCCTGACTGCCACATATACCAAAAGCCAAGGCAGATGGAAAAATGTTTGGGTTTGCTTCTGATTTTTTCATCCAGCCTAAAGAAATCAGGCAAAGAAATGAAGAAACCTTTTCTATCTTGCTTTTTTTTTGCCGTTCACAGTTCTAAAATCTGGTGCATGGAATGCATTAAAGGGGGATGTAGAAGGACTGAGCTGCAGCTGGCAATGCATTGCCCAGGGTGCATGTGGCATCCTTGTGGGTGCCATATGTGGCACTTTGGTGGCCTGACAGCACCATGGGGTTGCTGCAGAAGTGTATTTCATCGATGGGGCATGTTCTGTGATCCTTCTCCAAATTTTTCAAAGTCAAGCTATTGTTATAAAAAACTGCTTTAACCCTACATTTATGGCTGCTGAGATGGACACAGGATATGACCTTCTTGGTTTGGCCCAGATTTTGACTTGCTGTACTTTTTACATCACTGTTTAGCAAATGCAGATGTTTAAAAAGAAGGAGAAGGCTGTTTCCTCTGGAGCAAAATCAAAACGCTTTCTATTCAGTGCACAGAAGCTCCTTTTATGGACTTTTGGTCTGATCCTGGGCTGAAGACAGGGAGAATATTGTGTACATGAGGATGACATGAACAAATTCAAATTCAGGAATCAGCATTTTCATGGAACAAAGATGTGAATTGGCTTCTAGACAGAAGTTGAAATGCAGATGAAGCCTGGTTTATAAGTGTACTCAGATTTGGGCACTGGCGACGTTCTGGATTTGAGCTGAGAACTCACACCAGTGCCCAGATGTGTCCTGAACTGGCCTGTGGTGTGCTTGCTGGGCTGGACTTGGTGCTTTGAATCTAACCCCAGTATAGCTGGGGCATAGCTTGGCAATAGAGAAGAAATTGCACAGAGACTTTTACCCATTAGGGGTCAATGATGATGTTTGGTTTCTGTTTTTTTTTTTTTAAAGCCCTCTTGTAAAAATTGAGTTGTTCACTTGCAGCTGTTTGGATTGGATTTTGGCTCCTAACTGAACTCAGGGACAAGCTCTCTGTTATTGTTTTAATTTAATAAATGCCTTGAAAGAGCACTTAGACTGCTTGCTGCACCCTTTCAGGAGCGGATGTGCTCCCTGAGAAGTGCTCAGCTCCTGCCAGGGCAGCAGACAGATGGATGTGGCAAGGTCAGCTGTGCTTCCACCTCCTGACCCTCTGCCATCACCATGTGCTCTCTCAGGGCAGCACAGCCTGTGGTGCTGCTCCTTCAGTGGATCCGATGGCTCCGGAGCCACCAGGAGCTGCCACTGCTCCCTGGGGACAGCGTGTTAGCAAGGGCCTGGCAGGAGAGATGTGCTGATCCCCCGGAGCAGAGTGCAGAGATACAGCACAGCTGGTGTCCTGTGAATACCTGCCTGCCCTCACAGGCGGCTGCAATTGGTTTCACACCACAGGCAGGAAATAATGTCTGCCCTGACTCCACAACAGTGGTTCACAGCAACAGGAAGACTGCAGAAAGAGCTGGATCTAGTTGATTTTCTAATACCCCTGTGAAGCAGAAATGCATATTTAAAGAAAGGTCTTACTGACTTTTTTCCCCTTTCCCCTTTTCTTTCTCCCCCTCCACTGTGTCTGCAGAAACCTCTTTGCACCAGGCTACACCGAGACCCATTACAGCCCGACTGGCCAAGCCCAGACCACCCCTCTGAGCCACACGGTGAGTGCAGAGCATGTTCCCTTCTGTGGCTGCAGGGGAGACCAGGCAGGGGGCTTGGAGAAGTGGGGGAGGCTCTTCCTTCAGAGCCTTTCTTTGAGTGCAAAGGTCCCCACAGCTTTAAGCAAAAGGGAAGGGTAGTCTGGGTTTCTGACCTGGGAGCTTCCAGTGAGAAAGCTGCTCCATCCCCCAAAAATGGTAAAAACATCTTGCTGTTTTGCCCAAGCTCTGTTATGACAGCCAAGGTCAGGTGCCAGCACTGCTCCCCTCTCTCTGGGTGCTGGGGAATCATTCTTTCCTCACACTGCTCATCCTCTTGCTTTTAGTTTTGCCACTGGATACTCCACACTGGGGACCTTCCCAGCCTTTGGAAAAACAAGCCCCTGTAAACTGGCTCCTGTTCAGTAAAAATCCCATAAATTACCCTTCTCATGCAGGCCTTGGCTGGCTCTCTGCTGCAGCAGCACAAAGATGCACATTGGTTGTGAAGCAAAAATAAGAGATAAAATCCCCATGAGATCATCTTTCCTAATGCTGCCCTGGGGTGAGGGGAAAGGATGTGATGAATGTGTTGGAGTTTCTGCCCCAAAGCCTCCTTGTCCCTGCCAGAGGCTGTCTTTGTCTCACAAAGAGCCCCAAAACAGGGACTTCCCCATTGCTTGTGGTGTGTCACCCTCTCTGGGGCTGAAGGCACATCCTTTGGGGCCTGACCCAGGGCCAGCTGCCATCGATAGGCAGCTCCTGTTACAGGCAGAAAGCTTTGGGTCAGCCTTAATGCTGCAGCCATCTGAGCTGCTTCCCTGGGGGTTCAAAGCTCTCGGTTTTTACTGGCAACAAGGAGCTGTTTGATGCTCTGGCACAGGCCACGCATGGCAGCTCAAAGGCCAGATTTCGACTCAGAGTCACAGATATTTAGTGATGATAGTCAGCTGCCAAATGCAGCGGAAAGAGAACAATTACTGGAGTATTGGCAGTACTTGCACGGGACTCGGTGATGTCTAAATATAGCACATGTCCATCCCAAAACTCCACTGCCAACCCTGCCTCCCTCTGCCTTCCAGGACCACTGCTTTTACCACGGGGTCGTGCGGGGTTGGGAGCACTCCAGTGTCACGCTCAGCTCATGCCAAGGGCTGCGGTAAGTGCCTGGTGGGGCTGGGGCTGCAGCAATGCCTCTGCTCCCCTCCTTGGTGTGCTGCCACCCCAGCTCTGCTCCCCAGCAGCCTGGCTTCTCTCTGAGTGGGCAGACCTGTTCTCAAAGGCCACCCAGCTGACAGTCTTGGGTATAAAAAGGAGCATGGTGGGGAAAGTACAGAAATTGGGGTGTCATTGGTAACTATGGCCTCCTAACCAGCTCGTGGACTCTTCCCATTGTGTGCTGGCTGCGTGGGCTGGTGCAATGAGTTTAACTCAAGAGTCCACTGGAGCAAAAAACTCCTATTTGCCACTCAGGGCTGCATCTGTCACAGAGAGGGCCAGGACTCACCATGTCTCAGCCCAATGCTCTGCACCATTGCAGAAACAAGCTCCTTCTCCCAGTCTCTCACAACTGGCAAGTTTGTGTGTGTGTTTTGGGGAAAAGTCTTCCAAGTCTGAACTTTCTCCTGGGTTGTCAACCCTGCTCTCTGCTGTCTCCCTGAGTGGTGCCAGAGTTGTGTGTGTGTTACCTGTGAAACCTTTGCTTTGGGAGTCATAGAGCCTTTGGCAGGAAAAGAGGCTTTTTTTTCCTCAGCCAGGAGTAAATGCAGTGATTTGTTGTGACCAAGGAGCTGCATTAATTTACACCAGCTTGGAGTTTGTTTCCAAAACATCACACGGGCTTTATTGACATTAGTGGTCATCTGCTCTGGAGCACCGACTGGAAGCTGTGCTGATGGGACTGGCTCCAGCCAGGAAACAGCCCATGCCAAAGCAAACCTGAGACATCTTCAGTGAATGTAGCACAGGCCAAAGAGCACAGTGAAATAAACAGGACAGTGTGGCCACCTGTGGCTTGCAATAAATAATCCAAAAGCAAAAGCAGTCGCAGGTGTGCTGTGCTTCTGGCAGCCTGTGTTTTCCTAGGCTCTGCCTTCCAGCTGCAGAGGGACAGAGCTGTTGTGTGCCCAAGCAGCAGGGTTCCTGCACCCCTGAGTTGTCAGCATCTGCTGGCAACTCTTTGACATTGTTAGAAAACTGCTGGGGAGGCACAGGAGCCGAGCACAGGTGGCTGTTCTCACTGTGAGCCTGTGCTGGGAGGTGTGTTGCCCATTGAGCCACACATCTTCTAGAAGGCATTAAACACAGATTTCCAGCTCTGCTGGCTGGAACATGCTCATTGAGAAAACCAGAACCATCTGGCTGTGTGCATGTCCCTGAGAGAACTCTGGTTTTGATGCTAACAAAAAAGTCTTCACGTTTTCCAAGTCAGCTCTATTAGAGGTAAATTTCTTCTATTGGTTGAAAGGCTTCCACTGCCCCTAAAGAAAAAGGTGTATGTTAAAAACATCAATACTTCTCAGGTTAGCACTGTTGCAGCAAATACTTCAATAGCCCCTTAATGTCTGAGGCCCACTGAATACATTTTAATATATGGAAACTCAAGGATTTCCCCCTCTGAAATCAAAATAATCCTATCTTTTTTAGTAATGAACTGACTGGCCTGGTAAAGAAAAGTGTCTTGCCAGGGTCAGATGGGAATTCAACAGCAGCAGCAGAAGGATTTGTCTCCAGTTGCTGTGATAGCAATTAACTTTCCCTTTTATTGCTTCCTGTTTCAACAGAGGACTTATCATATTGAGCAGCAATTCCAGCTATATCTTGGAGCCAGCTCCCAACAGCCCAAACCAGCACTTGATTTACAGGGTGGACAACCTGAGACTGCAGAGAGGAGCCTGTGGCTACCAGGACAGTGGGGATGCAGCTGAAGACTGGCTCAGGGGCTTCGCAGCTGGGATGAGACCACCACACCAGAGGGTGAGGGGTTTCAGCCTGGGTCCATGCATGATGCTCTAAATTTCCCACCTCTTCCCAGCCTGAGAAACCTGCTGTTGTCTGGGAGCATAACTCAGAGACTGAAATGAAGCAGAGTATTAAAGAGGGTGTGTAGCAAGCTGGTTGCAACATAGCAGCTCCAGCAGGGAAATAATTGAGTGTTGGGGACTGTTGTGGGTTGTAGCTGTTCCTGCACAAATCTCTGCATCCAATGCATGAACAAACAGGTGGGCTGAGGAAAGGCACATGGGCACTTGCTGTAGCTAAACTGACTTGTGACACTTGGTTGCTCTAAGTCCATCATATCTGGAGGTCCCTCTCTGTCATGGGGTGGGATGAGTGGCCGGTGAGAAACAACCTGGGAAAAATGACCTGTACATGTTTTGTACGGAATTTCTTGGGGTATTTTGGGGAATAACCTGTGTTACTGCTCCTACAGATGAAACGGGATACTCTGCAGGCTATGAAGTATGTGGAGCTCCTGCTTGTGGCTGATTATGCAGAGGTAAGAAATGGGATCATGTTTATACCAACAAAGCACTGGGAACAGAGCAAGAGTCCCACCTGCAGCATCTCCCAGGGCAGGGGGGGCAGCTGGAGCTCAGCAGGTTTCCTCTTGCCATCCCAATGATCCCACCTTCACCAGCAGATGGGAGGAACTGTGTCTGGGTCACTTTTATTCTAGCAGCCATGACCCCTCTGCCACCACCATCAACCACTGTTGGCCAGGGGAGAGATGCAGGCTGTGATTGGGAAGGGGAATGAGGGTCAGTTCTGGCCTCCCAAGGCAGCAGTGGTTGTTCCTGGTTATCCATGGGAGAGACTACCTTCAGCACGGGGGGACTTGGGGGTTTCCAGCAATGATGTGCTTCTAACTGCAGAACACTTAATCTCTGGAGAAGATAACCATGATCATGCTCTTCTTTGAGCTGTAGCAGATACATAAATAGACATTTTTAAGGCTCCAGACCACATAATAGGTCTGGAAGAAGTTGAGTGAAGTCAGCAATCCCTCCCCCAGCCCCAGCCTGGAGGACACACCAGACACAGCTACTGACAGTGCAAACCACACAATGTTTTGCTGATTGTTTAATCTCCAGCACAGATGGGAGTCAGTCTGGTCCTATCCATAATTTACAATTTGAAACTCCAGCAGGGAAAGCCATGCACTGCTCTGGGCTATAATTCATTCTGAACAAAAGTAAAGAAGCAGAACCTATTTTGGTTTCTCTATTAGGCAGCAGGACACCAGGGAAACTGAGAAAACACATAATACCCAGGAACTGCCATATGTTGTTCCACATTTTTGATTAGACAGGCTGGAGGAGGCACTCTCACAGTGGTGTCCTTTGCTGTCCATCTCTTGTTAGAAGAAAAGTCCTAGATTTTGTCATTTGTTAAACAAAATGCTAGACATTTTGCCACTTTAATCCTTCCAATCAAACAGCTTGCTAAAATTAACTTGTTCATTGCCAGGTGGTTTAAATAGGCTAATTGGTTGGAAGAGTGAAATGTGATGAGCACTATGGCAGCCTTGACCTCAAACATGAAGTCAAGTTACCATACCTTTTACCTGGCTCATTTGTCAGCTCTTTGTCAGCCCCTGGCTCTGGGGACCTTGATAAATTTGGGTTGCTCCACTGTGTTGCTGCCACTGCTTGAATAACATCACTGCAGTGAGGTGCTGGGGATGGGTTCTGTATATACATGTACAGGGGGGCTTGTAGTCAGATGTACAATGAAGGGAGACTTTCAGGTTTCACTTCATAGTTACTTTCTTGTTCCCAGAGTAATGTGACTTGTTTGAACACATTTCAGTTCTTTCTAGTTGCCTTTGTGCTGCTTGACATGTTCATTTTGTTCAGTTTCAGAAACATAACTTCAACATTGAAGCAACAAGGCGTAAATTACTGGAGGCTGCTAATTACGTAGATAAGGTGAGATTGAGTGTGTGTGAAATGAGAGAAGCAAGGCCCAGGTCATGAAATATGAGAATTAATTATGGCAGAGGAAGACTGGCTCCTTGGGAGAGAGAATAATGTTTTGGGAGTTCTCCTCAGTGACTTGGGGAGTGGAGAGCATCTGCCAAACAATTGTGTTGTTGGACATCAAGAACAGGGTGGGGGAATCTCCATTCCCCACCTTGGAGCCAACATGAGCATCTTGTGTTTTGCTGCATCTGTGTATTATATCTGTTACCCAAGTAATGCTTTTTGACAAGAGCCTAAGGTATTCACTTGAAATGTTAGACAACCTGGGAAGTAAAGCTGGAAGGGGCCTTCAGAGGGCATCCTTCCAGTAGTACCCAGTGCTGCTGAGGTGAACTTCCCTACTTTTCAGATCTGCTCCTTTCATACTCTGCTTCTCCCCTTAAACTCTTTCCACCACTCCCTTCACCCTGCTGCCCATGAATACTTCTGTTTGTACTTGACATGGACAGCAGATTATTTCATTCCTCTTTTCAGCAATTTTAATGTATCTAAAGATAAAACATGGTGTCAGTCTCCAGTCCTTGTTTCTGTAGTTATATCTGTCATTCATTCAAAAATGAAATGTCTTTATTACAGTTGAGTTTAGGTTCATGGGTGTCTGCGCATTTCTCTCTGCAGAGCTATAGCACTAAGTTGCAATGCACTTCCAGAGGGAGCATCTTCTCTGGACATACAGATTTCTAGTAGCAATAGCAGGGTATATATTCAAGATTTAAATACAGTAAAATCATTGTGTCGTGCTTATTTTGTTATCTCTTCTTTTCTGTATTTTAGTTTTACCGATCCATGAATATCCGGATTGCCTTGGTGGGGCTGGAGATCTGGAGTAACTGGAATAAATGTGATGTATCTGAGAATCCCTACTCCACCCTGAAGTCCTTTCTAGCCTGGAGTAGCAAAGAAAGAGTGCACAGAAAACATGATAATGCCCAACTAATCACGTAAGTTGATTTCTCCTGTTTCTGACAAGTAGGTTGTGTGTGTGGAAAATCACTTTGTAAGATCATGCTGTTCTAAGATTCAGAATGGCAGATTTATGTAGAGGCTGCTCAGCCAGAGTTAAGCTCTAGCACCCAGAGCCCAACCATTTTAGGAAGAGTGGAGGTCCCAGGCTATGCAGTGACCTCAATACATGTGCTTCAAATGCATCACCATTATTGTGTATCACAAGCAACTGCACATGATCTGGAACAGCTACATGGACAATTTCAAGAAAATCCAACCATAGGCAAGACCTGTAAAGAGGAGCCAAGCCCTTTGTGGAAGGCACTCATTCCTAGCTCATCATTCTGGGACACAGGGTCCCAGTGCTGGCAGCTGTCTGATGGCGTGTGACTGATGGCACAGTGATCTCATTAGGGCCAGCAATGCAGATGACATTGGAATAAAAAATTGGCAGCAACTCTCAGATCTCTTTATGTCTTCCATGGTAATTCATCCACCAGGAAATAGTGGTGAGTCAGAGGACCTATAGGGCCAAAATACAGAAATGCAATGCCTTTTCCTTTGTTTTGTTTGGTTTGGGTTTTTCCCCTTCAATATTACTGTATTTCATCTTCACCTGGCCATGTCCTGAGCACAATATCCAGAGCTTCTGTTTCTGATGTGCTGTCAGGGATGGTGCAGAATTCCAGCTCACCTGGCAGGAATGTGGTTGCACCTCAAAGGTGTCAACTCTCTGAATTCCAAGGTGGCAAATATCAGGTTTAGGGTAAATTAAGTATTCACAAACAGTACTCTGCCAAGAATCCAGAAACAGTCTTTTCTGTACTTGTTGCAAAGCTCAGCAGGAGCACTTTTTGGCACCAGACTATTGTAAAACATAGGATTGTCTGTCTGGCCCATAAAACAAAGCAATAGTCCAAGAAAAACAGATCTTAAGGCTTTGTAGCTCTGCTATGATGTCCTGTACTTGAAAATACTACTAAAGACATGTCCCCCTGACACTGTGTCTGTGTATGAAGCTGTGCGCTGCAGGGTGCATTTCTCTGCCTGCCTTCTCAAGTTCCTCAGTGCCATTTCATGGTCTTTCTGGGTTGATTTTAGGGGTGTGCCCTTCAAAGGTACCACAGTAGGCTTGGCTCCCGTGATGGCCATGTGCTCTGATTTCCAGTCAGGAGGAGTAAACATGGTAAGTAATTACTAATACCTAATATAAAGTTTCTTGCCAGCAGTGAATATCTAGATAGAGGCCTCCAAAAGCCCAGGAAGAAAATATTTCCTGTGAAGTTCTCCAGCTCAACTACTTGTAGACAGGAGTATCTTCAGTAGATATTTTCTACATGTAATAATATGCAGTGTCACTTACCTGTTGTCTCAGAGGTGCACAGGACAGGCACAGGTGAAACGCTGATCTTCCTCTTTGCCCTTGCACAGGATCACTCTGATAATGCCATTGGTGTTGCTGCTACCATCGCCCATGAGATGGGACACAATTTTGGCATGAATCACGACTCAGCTGGCTGCTGTACGACCCCTGCAGCAGATGGGGGCTGCATCATGGCCTCTGCAACAGGGTGAGTTCATCTTTGTGGTCTCATGGAGAAGTGCAAGGGGCTTTGTTACAAAAGTCTTGGTGGAGTAAGAACTAGAAATGCAGACTGAAGGTGAGTCTATTGCTGCCTGTTGGAGGCAGTGTTTGTAGAGAAAATTCTGGACAAACCCTGGATCATGGATCAGTAGCAATTTGCTAAATTCACAATGAGCTGATTCCTGCCTGAGTAGGCTTTAGGACTTAGCTTGGCCGTAGGGACCTTGGCAGCATTTAGAAGTGGAGCTCTAAACTATCTGGTAAAATGGAAAATTTTCCTATTCTCTTTTCTTAATACTCCGTGGTTTCAGTGAATCTGTTTAAAAGGGAAGAAATAGTCATCTTTGAGAGAAAGGGGAAGCAAGAATGACTCTGAAACCCACAGGGGATCCAATAGCTCATTTTGGATGAGAAAACACACAACTTCTATATTTCAGTCACGTAAAAATGTCAGGCAACCCATTCACTTAAAGTTACATTCTGCATTTCCTCAAGCCTTCCTCCTTGGAAGAAGGAGCATTTATGTGAGAAGTGAAAATGTAGTGGCACGCAAGTAGAGCACACAACATGCACAGAGTGCAAGGTTCTGGCATTGTGGCAACAGAAATTAATAATTCATGTAACAGAAAATATTCACATTGTTCAAAATGAGGCTGTAGATAGGAAAAATTAAATGTTATTTTTAGCAGTTAGGTTCAAGCACTTATTCACAGCCTCAGTGCTGGATTCCAGGGCTTGTTGAAGCATCGAGGAATAAGCCACAGCTCCAGTACTGAGCAGACAAAGACAGCCATGCTTGTCTAAAGTCAAATCTAACTCAACATATTTGGGTTCTATAAAGTTTATTTTTTAATGCCATTATATTACGAGACAGTCTTGCAGTGCAGTCTTACCTTGTCTTCAAGTGTAATTCATGAAATCACGATCTCCTTTAGCACAACTCTGTAGATTTCAGGGAGAGACCTGTGTCCTTTGGCATTTGTCGGGATTTGCATGTGCTCATTTTTGGTTCTCTAAACCATTGCCCAGATCTGTCTTGATGTTCTTCTCCACTGTTTGTATTCAGGCACCCATTCCCTAAGGTGTTCAACCAGTGCAATAGACAAGAGCTGGAGAATTATCTGCAGTCTGGTGGGGGAATGTGTCTCTCCAATATGCCAGATACCAAGAAAATGTATGGTGGAAAAAAATGTGGAAATGGCTACTTGGAAGATGGGGAGGAGTGTGACTGTGGAGAGGTGGAGGTAACAGTTGTTCAGATCCAACCATTTGGGGTTTAGTGGGACACAATACTTTCATTATGCATTTTGCAAATACAGTTATATGATCTGTAATCAGATTTTCTTTGTGCAGGGGATACACATACCTTCCCTCTATTTAAATGTAAATCAAGGTCCTAAAATAGCATGTAAAACTAAATTCACAGTATGTAGTACAATGCATCCCAGAACTCAGGGATGGTGTAATCCAGGGCTGAACAGATGTGATGGAAACTTCATTAAAAATAAAAAGAGAAGAAAAAGTGATTTTAGATTGCAGAATCACAGAATCATTAAGTTTGGAAAAACCCTCCAAGATCATTGAATCCAACCTTTGACCAGTCACCACCCTGTCAACTAAACCAGAGCACTGAGTGCCACGTCCAGTCTTTTCCTGAACACTTCCAGGGTGATGACTCCACCACCTCCCTGGGCAGCCCATTCCAGTGCTCAACAGCCCTTTCTGAGAAGAAATTCTCCCTGATGCCCAGGAAGATTCTTCCAGATGTTGCAGTTTCATAAATAGGTTCACTTTACCTACAGCTCCATTCCTTATAAGGATGGGGCTTTGCTTAGCATGGCATCTCATTTCTCCAAACCCATCCTTTGACTAATTAGAGAAGAGAGCTGGAACCATCATCCAGATGTGATGAGCACAAACAGCACTATCCAGTCAGTCCATCAGAGGGGGATGGCTGTGCAGTGCTGTAATTTAGCACGTTCTGGGTGTCATGAACACACCATGGCAGGAAGGATGTTACTTTGTTTGCATGTAATTTGTCGTGTATGACAACAGATCAGTGTCAGCCTCACATGTGCCCTGTAAACTCTGCTGCATCTCACTGTCTTCCAGGAGTGCAACAACCCCTGCTGCGATGCCAGCACCTGCTCCCTGAAGCCTGGTGCTGAATGTGCCCACGGCAGCTGCTGCCATCAGTGCAAGGTGGGAGCCCTGGGTTTTCCTAAGAGGAGAGGGAATAACAGGGGTGGAAGTGTGAGGCTGAAAACTGGAGGGAAAGAAGGAGCAAACAGCCAGTTTGATCTTTTAGGTACAACAGCTACCAGTGCAATCAAACTGGTAGTTCCCAGTCACCAGTGTGATCTTCCTTCTCGCTGACTAATTTAATTTGCTCCTGTGATAATATAGGATGAGCTGTGAATGCTGCTGCAATGAAGCCACACTGCCTCTCTCAAACACTTAGGGATGGGGTGAATCAGTTAATATTTCTCTCCTTTGGCTCTAGAAGAAATCTGGACAGAGCTCTTGGAGCAAACTCTTCCTCTGGAGTGTAGGCTGGATGCTATCTTTGCTCCAAACCCTCTTTTCTGAGGTGCAGTTGAATTCCTTTAGCTCAGGTGTTTGCTGAAGGAATGCTGGCAAAGAGAATTGTATACATATGACCGCTATAATTTTAAATCTCAGCTTTCCTTGTAGAGGTGGAGTAAAATATGTTTCTGATTTTGGAGCCAAAGATCTCAAGCTTTGACAACACATTAATTCAAAAATGAATATAGGCAAATATTTCTCTTAGTCTCATCTTTGTTTGCACATTGATTGTGCGTTCTTACTGACCTATCCTGGGTATGTGGAAATCCACCTGGAGTCATTTCTTTCACAAAATACTTGGAACAACCTCCTAGATGTAATTGTGTATGCCCTTTGTTCTCCATGTGCATGGTGGACAGGAGAAGAATGAACTGAGTGAACTCATAAGCAAGGGAGACATATGTTATGCATTAGGAAAATGTCTCCAGCAGAAAGGACAGGCAAACACAAATTTCCCAAACAGGGAGGGTTTTGAGAACATCTGTCAGAAATGGTTCAGGTAAATTGGATCCTACCCAGGGGTAGAACGAGATGGATCAGTGTTCCCATGAGATGTGGCAGCATCTGTGAATGATCTCATTGCTACCTGGGGAAGCAATCCAGTCATTAATTTGATTCTACGCAGTTCACCCAGATAATGAAATTACAGAATCATGTGGCTCACTGCTGACCTCAAAAAAACCTAAGACAAGGAGCATGAAGTGACACACGCAAGATTTTGTCTTATCTACAGGGAGATGTTGTGCAGACATGAAACCACAAAGGAGTCAGGCAATAATCTGCTGTTTTTTTCCCCCGTTGTCTCTTTTTAGCTGATGTCTCCAGGAACTCTTTGCAGGGAAAGGTCAGGATCCTGTGACCTCCCAGAATACTGCACCGGCGAGTCACAGTTTTGCCCCCTCAACTCTTACCAGATGGATGGGGCTCCGTGCGATGGAGGAACAGCCTATTGCTACAGTGGCATGTGCCTCACCTACAGGGACCAGTGTGTGCAGCTGTGGGGGCCTGGTAAGGGAACAGGCAGCCTTATGTGGCATCCTGCTCTACTCACCCTGTGTAAAACAGTAGTACCTCCCATACCCACTATCAGTAGCAAAGTCTGAGGAGCCTTTTCTCCTCCCTTTCTGACTTGGAGGAGGCAGCAAATATTTCCCATAATCAAATCATTCCAGAAAAAGAACAAAACTGAGTGGTTGGACTGGGGTGAGATGGGCTGCTGGGCATCAGGACATCAGGAATCAACCACACGAGTCTCTTCCCTACAGGGGCACGGCCAGCACCAGATGCCTGCTTTGAGAAGGTTAATGCTGCTGGAGACATCTATGGGAACTGTGGGAAGGACATCTATGGGAACTACAGGAGGTGTGAGATCAGGTACAAAGTGGAGGGGCAGCCAAGAGTCGCTTATTGGAGAACATGTTTTTATTTATTAAAAAACTATGGGCCAGTAGATAAAACTGATCCATGCACTGGTTTTGCTCCCTCCCTCTGCCTCCTGGGAATCCAGCTGCATCCTTGTTGGACTTAGAGCCCTCATGACTGAAGCTTTCATTTTCCTGCCTTGTGCATTTTCAAACATCTGGTTGATGGCTTTTTTCAAAGCAACAGAAGAGCAAATTTTTAAATCTGTAAGTTAAATGTAGCTTTCTAACTGAGACAAAAATTTCTTAGTCTTGCCTGTGATTTTGTTGAGGTTGGCATGGGGACATCCCCCATCCATGGGGACTGTGAGGTGGTACCATCAGTTCCCATCAGACAATGTTGCTTGGGCTAGTTCCTGGGAGGTGCCTGCGCATCAAACAATGACTCAACACTGCTGCTTTAATTTACATGCAGAGCTGATGCCTGCAAAACATTCAGCAAGCCAGAAATAATCACTTTAGCCTTTCTTCTGAAATCAGAGATGCTAAATGTGGGAAGATCCAGTGCCAGAGCTCTGCTTCCAAACCCCTGCAGCCCAATGCAGTGAGCATAGACACAACTGTCAACAGGCACAGGTGCCAAGGGACCCACGTGTACAGACCTGACAGTGAAGAAAAGGAGATGCTGGATCCTGGCTTGGTGTTGACTGGAACAAAATGTGGGAGCCATCACGTATGTACAGTTCTGCCTGAAATGGCTTGGGTGAGGTTTCAGGGTGTCACTTTTCCACCCAGAATGTACTTCTTGGCTTTCAAGCCATTAATTTCTTGTATCTAATGCCTTTCTAGGAGAGTTTAATATTTGTTAGAAAAATAATTTCTTTGGGGCTTCAGAGAAGAGATGGAAGAACACATACCAAAAGGCTTATGTCTTTGCCAGATGGAGTCCAGGGTCATGCTAAATTTGGGATTTGCTAGTTGGCTGAAGTTGGTTTTTGCTTAGAGGTGAGACACACAATTGGAAATCAAGACATGTGAGAGCTCCTTCAGGGACTTACCATGGGTAAGCCAAGCTATTGACAGTGAAGCATCCACTCCTCTGATGCACATTAACTGGGATTTAGGGATTCACTGTTTGTTTGGGAATCAGGATACTTTCATGGCCTGTTGTTCTGCCCAGGGAATGAAATGTATTTTCAAGGTGTCTGGGATCCCATGAGTCACAAAATAACACAAGGCAGTGATGTGGTACATAAAGAGCTAACACGGAGTGTTTGGATCCTTTCTCTGCAGGTTTGCTTTGAGGGTCGCTGCCAGAACACATCCCTCATCTTTGATTTTGAAAGCTGTAGCAAGAAGTGCCATGGGCATGGAGTAAGTGTCTTTTCGTCTCCATTTCAGGCTGAAGCAGGATGGGCTGCTATTTTACTGTGGGTGGTTGTTCAGCTCAGTTCTGACATCAGGCTTAGGTTCACTCCAGCCTTTGGCTTCTTTCTTCCTTTCCTGTTTGAAGTGTTTTTGGGTCCATGAGGGTCCCTTTGACATAGGATTTAAGGGGCAATCTTAAAGAGAAGTCTTCTGGGCTCAGTTTAAATTGAATAAAAAAATATATTAGACTTACCAAAAGAAAACCTAGTAAAAATTCACATTTAGAACAGTTTATCCCAAACTGCTCTGCAGTGCCCCCAGGGGATGGAAAGAAAACACAAATACCAATAGGCCAAGCTATTTGGCCTAAACAACAAGAAATCTTCACTAGATGAAAGGGGAGAGTCCTGTCCTTCGGTTTGGAGATGAGAGAAAGGCATTTCTAAAAGCTGCTTTTCTCCTGAATTCAGGTTATTGGCACTTCAGCGGAAGAACCCTTGTCTTTTGGAGAAAGGAGAATATCTGAGGCAATAAAAGGCACTTCCACTCTGGCAAAAAAAGTTTCCAGGCACTTAACTCCCTATTTATGCTCAGGAGAGTTTCTTCTGTAGTGTTTTATTCAGCAAGGGCTTAATTTGTTTTAGCTTGCAGGTTCCTTACTAGCTGGCACTAAAGTCTCTGAATCTTCCCACTCCAGGTCTGCAATAACAACAAGAACTGCCACTGTAACCAGGGGTGGGACCCCCCTTTTTGCAACAAGGAGGGAAGGGGAGGGAGCTCAGACAGTGGTCCCCCCTCGCCCGAAGGTGAGTGGGACCAACTCTGTGATGGTACCAGTTCAGAAGGACTTGAGTTAGACTGGGAGCAGAGATTTCCCTTTAACAAACTCTACTTTCTTGCCCTCAGGCACTTCAGCAGTTGTGATAACTCTTGCAATCCTGGCTCCCATTCTCCTTCTCATCGGAATCATGTTTTTGTTCTATTGCCTGAAATGTTGGAATAAATTTACCATCTGTTCTCTAAAGAAGACCCCACAATTCAGGTAAGTTGTCAGTGCTGTGCCTTGTCTGCTTGCATACTCTCCCACCTTCAGTGCCAGGTCAGAAGAGACACTGCAAAGGCTGTGAGGACTGTAACTAAATGGATTTGTTGGTATAATCAGTATTTGCTTCTCTTGATTAAATTAAAATAGAAAATACAGGGGAAAAAAGGAGAAAATATATCAAGCCAATAACATTCTTTTCTTCCTCTCATTGTCAGTGACACGTCTGGAACTGGGCATGCAAACCCTGCCTTCAAGCTGAAAACCCCCCAGCAGCAGAGGAAGGTAGGGGCAAGGTCACATTCCAACTCCTGGGGGAAAGAACCAGCTGCCCTAAGATGTGGGTTGTGGTTCCCTCTCACACTGTAGTTAGGGACTGGTTTTATTAAAGGATGGGAAAAATAAAGACATCACCTGTGGCTGGAAGTCAGTGGGAGGTGAATGTGTACCTGTTTATAGTGGTTTCCTTATGGGCAGGAGTTGGGCTTTGACTAGACTTGTGTGACTGCTTGTCTCCTGGTAGATCCTCTGCTGTTACATCCCACTCTTAGAACTGTAGAAATGGCAAACCTTTAGTTTATTTGCAAGTGTCACACTGATTCCTGAATTACTCCTTTTTGATTCCCATTTTTGCCTTGTGATCCCAAATTGTCCCAGTCTATCTAATCAATGCCCGCTTGACAAAAACAACACATACTGGTGTTGCAGGCAATATTTTCTACTATGCCTCAAAGATCCCATGTAGATCCTCAAAAGAATCACAGAGAGTAAAAAAGTGGTTTAAAGTGGAAATACCTAACTGAGGATTTGTCTTCTGCCCAGGTGATTGGCTTCCCTGAAACGCTGCCAAAACCTCCTGCCCACCAAGCTCCAGGGCTGCAGATAAACAGGCAGCAGCCTTCTGCCTTCTCCCCCAGCCTCAGCTGCAGTGTGGGGCAGCCAGCGGGGCCAGCACAGCCGGCACCTCCGAGGGACGTGGCCCGGCGGACACCCCCGAGCAGACCAGCTCCTCCTGCTCCCAAGCCCCCCGTGCCTCAGGTACAGAGCTGTGCCACTGTCCTGTGGATGCTGCTTGCTGGGAGGTTTGCTCTGAGCGAGGCTGGTGGAGCCTCTGCCCACCCAGGGGGGTAGGAGTTCCCGTGCTCACCAGTGTGGGATCCATCTCCCTGCAGGACAGTTCCTGGTGGTTCTCTTTGGCTTGGACTGGCAGTGACTGTGCTGGACACTATCACACACTATTACTCTTACTTAATTCAGGTCCCCCAATACCTCTGACCTGAAGCTTGGACCACAAAGCAGCATTCACTTTACTAAGGTCATCTCAAGAGTTTTTAGCTGCAAATCACAGAGATAATGTGTCAGGAATGAAAGGACTGTACAGATTTTTTTCCTGAGCAAGCCAAGCGTAATCATAATCATAGACTGGCCTGGGTTGGAAGGAACCTTAAGGATCATCTCCTTCCACCCGCTTTGCTGTGGGCAGAGACACCTCCCACTAGACCGTGTTGCTCCATCCCACAAGCCCTTCTGAGATTGCCAGTCAGTGGTTCTCTATTGAGTGCAGCATCTCCATTCCTTGGGATGATCCATCAGGTATCTTGCATTTGGCCATTCTGGACTAAAGCCTTGGGAGCCTCAAGAGTTTCCTGCTCTAGTAGAGCAGGAAGGGGACCTTTAGTATGTTTCATAGAAAACATTAGTCTTAAACTGACCCCATCTTTTGGGAGCATCCTAGCCATGAGGTTACATTGAGGGTTAAAGGCAAAGGGTATTGATTTATTTCTTTTGCTGGCAGCTTTGTTCTAAACTTATCTACAGATCCCAAATTCTTATGGAAGAGATGGTAAGTCACTCAGAGAGACCTAAACCCATTTTGCGAAAATATTATTAGGTTGGGGCCATGAAAAAAGCAAAGGGCCCCGCTACAGTGGGTAGCAGGAGGTTGGCTCCCAGACAATCTCTGTCTGAAGGATATAGAGGAAAACAAACCCTTGAGGAGTTCCTATAGGGGGAAATCTTAGCAAATGGGGTTAGTTTCCAGCTCCATTGTTCCTGTGAACAGCCGGCACTTCAGCAGGAAAGAAAATTAAAACAAAAGCAGGAAGCTGACTGTTGTCAATAAGGAATAGGTATCCTTCCCAGCTGGTTGTTGACAAGTTCCCCACAATCTCCATTGTGTTCCTTCCCCAACGCATCCAGTGTCTTTATCTCAGTCAGCCCTACTAAATGGAACACTTTTCATAGGATTTCCAAAAGAAACTGCTGTTTCTGGGTTGGTGGAGAGCCACAAGATGGAGAAGGTAAAGGGGAAGTAATTAATGTCACTCTTTGCTAGTCTCAGTGTCCTTCCTAGACATTTACAGCATCTGCCAGATCTGCATTCTTGCTATTCCTATAGGAGTTCTTCAAACTTGGCAGTCAGCAGAATTTAGTCTGCCTTGTCCTTCCTAGAGTCACAGGGCAAGATCCTTGGAGAGCAATAGACCACAAGTCATCAAGCATTGCACTTATGCATAGTCTGAGGGGACTGTAGGGTTTTTGGGTGCCCTCCAAGTTGTGAGTGCAGCTGTGTTTGTTAAATCAACACCTGTAAGCCAGTGCTTAGCAGAGACCCTGAGCAACAACAGGCAGTCAGCTCTCGTGGGGGTAACTCCTCCTCAGGGGCATGCTTTCCACTGAAATTCAGTAGATGAATGGAAAATAAAATGTTCCAAGTATCCTATTAGGGACAGCTGTGTGCACAAACAAATAAAAAACTGCGTGTGGGTCTGCATGTATTTATGTGGGCACATGTATATCATGTTTACAGGAATTGTATGGGCAAACATACAGTGAGTGTATGTGTATGAAACTTGCTTCCTATCTGAAGTGCATCAGTAATGTGGCTATTTAAAAAGCTCTGGAACATAGCTTCCCTATTATTTTCAAAATTCAGGGCTTAAAACTTCTGATCCTTTAATAGCGAGAATATGACACACTTTCAGGCCATGGCCCCATCTGGGAGGCAGGGCAAGATGGTAACCCTGTCACCCTGTTTGGCTGCCCTTGGCTGAAGACACTTGTCCAGCAGTCTAAGGCCATCCTGTCTTCATGAAAATTAACAGGTGAAAAACTTTTATGTGTTGAAAACCACTAATCACCCGTGTAATACAACAAGCCCTAGTGGCAGCTGCCTGTGCGCCCTCCTGGAGTCAGAGGGGGAGAGGTCTTCATAAGCATGATTGGGCATCTGTTGAAACTGAGAATTCAAAACTATTTCTTTCTTGCACAGGATATTTCAAGACCCCGGCCACCCCAAAGGGCTTTGCCAGCTAATCCTGTCCCGTCCAGATCCAGAGCCTGGCAGGGGAACAATCCTGCTGTCCCACTGCCTCCTACACACACCAGAACCCCAGGACGGCTCCAGCCTGTGGCAGAGGTAGATACTGAGTGTGCTGGTGGGAAGCACTGCAGTGTCCTCTCAGCCCTGGGGAATAAAAGCACTCTGGAGGGAATATCATGCTGCAAAGCACCTTCATACCCAGCCCAGGTGGCTGGAAACATAGAGACTGTTTGGTGGGTTGCCTTTATTGCAGGGGTCTCTGTTCTTACCTGTTCCATATTAAGCATTTTTTGGGTTGAGCAAAACAGTTAATTCAGTTCTCCACATCCCTGAGCAATTCCTCAGACAAAGCACTGGTGTTAGTGGGGAAGAACAAGATGTTTGTGACCCAGAACCTTTAGTGAAGAGCTGCAAAACATGAAGATTCACACAAGACTTGAAGATCCCAGTAAGGAACAAAAATTACTCCAGCTTCTCTAGCCATGGCTAAGGAGATGCTTTCTCTGCAAGGAGTCTTTCCCAATATTGTTCTTACTAAGGGCAGTTAATAGGGGGCTTTTAGACATTGAGTTCAGTGCCCTGCAAACTGGACCACTTATCACAAAACACCTTCATTGCACACAGCACAGTTAGATTGCCTCCAGCCTGCAATATACTGGTGGCCAGCTGTGAAAAATGGAGAAAACTGCATGAATTTCATTGTGCTCCTGGTGGGAGAGTTTCCCATGCAGGTGATGCTTTCAGGAGTGAATGCATGTGAATGGAGACAGGCTTCCCCAGGCTGCCTGTAATATCAGCTCCAGGATGTGCTTGCTCTTCCATCGGTGCTCACTCCTCTCTCTTCTCCCTCTTTCCCATCTCCTCCAGAGTACTGGTGTCTGGACAGCTGGAGCAGCGGGAGCAGCAAACAGCTGGAAAGTGGGACAGCCAGGCTCCCGTGAGCACTCCTGAAGCAGCCTGTTCTGGCTGGCTCTGGCCTTCACAGGGCGCTGGATGGCCTTCATCACCCAAAAACACTCACTGCCACAGTGTCTCCATTCCTCTCCTCTTGCCTCCTGTTTCCTCCATGACTCACCAAGCTGCAGTCAGGTTGGCAGGAGTGCCCCAGGTACATGCCAGGCTGAGCTGGACCCTCTCTGCCAATAGCCTTTTCCGTGTAGGGATGACTTGTTTATACGGTATTTAAATATTGTTGTGCAATATCCAATGCAGGGATGGGGTGATGGGGGTTTCACATGTTTTCACTCAGTTATTGAAGTGTTACCAGGGAGAAAAAGCTGCGAGTGCAGGTGCTGGCCCTGATGGGCTTTTATGTGAGCCCCAGCCCTGTTGGCTTGCTCAGCCTGTCCACGCAGCTGCAGGAGCATACATTGGTGCTACAAAGAACCCGCTGCCTCCTGGGAGAGCAGAAGGCAGCTGGTGATAACTTTCTTCAGTTTATTTTCAGTTTACAGTGTGTGGCAAGTGGGGCCACAACTATGGAAATATAATTTGTGGGCCACTATGGGTTTTGATTAGCTTTAGTAGAGTGGATTAATTATTTTTCCCTATATAACCATCTTCAGGAAGAGCGTTGCAACCTGTCTGTCCTCCAGCACTCACTTGTCTCCCCTTGGTGCTGTAAAACCTGAAAGCATCCCCAGCATGACCCATGAGCTCTCCTCCATGTCATTAGGACACACTCAAGGTACGACAGGGAAACTGGCCAGGATACAGAGCAAATGGCCAGAAGGGAGCTCAGCAAAAGGCAGTGCTGAGACCTCCCCTCCAGCATGCGGTACTGTGGATCAATAGATGTTTTTGCACATCTCATCAGACTCCAGTCTGTGCTGAGCAGTAACTCAGCATGGGCTGCCTGCTCCCCAAACCATTGAGAAGCCTACCTTAAAAATGCCCAGGTGGTGAAACAGCAGAAATATCAAACCAACACATGGTGCTTTTGTAGGGCAGCTCTTCTACTGTTTTTTTTTCTCCAGGCCATGGATGGAGAGAGCTGTCTGTGTGCACTTTAAGCAGCTAATGGTTCTGACCTTGAGGACCCTCCCTTATGAATTTGACTTTTTCTTCTCCTAATAGCTTGGGCTTTTGTATGGTTTTTTTCCTCAGGATTTTAAAATAAGACCTTTTATTATGCCAGATTTTTTTTTGTTTCCTTTAAATGATTTCCTAGGAGAACACAGGGAAATCTGGAGCTGTGATTACAACAGTTCTGTTGTGTCTGATTTATTATGGAAAAATCCTCAAACAGTGTGACTGCTGCTCCACATGTGAGAAACTCTATTATTGGCATAAAGAAGAAGAGTCTTGTCTGGTGGTTCTCTTTCCCTAAGATCTACTTATTAAAAAAAGCCCAAACAGATAAACTCCACGTAATCATTAAATTTGTATTTACATGTAGTAGTGTATCTGTAAGGACTTAAACTACACTAGTTTTCACAACTTTACTACCTCTTTCTCCACAAGGAAACAGTTCACAGGGTTGAATTTCTCGTTGATTATGCTTTATCTTACTAACTTTAGACCTTTTCTTACCTTCTATGTGCCTGGAAAACAAGCTAGAAGAACTCCTTTCTGATTTAAGGGATGGCAAGTGAAAGACAACATCTTTCTAATCTTTATATGTCTTTTTCTATAGTTGGGATATATTACATAGAAAAATGTATATTCAAACAACCCCCAAATTTTTTGCTTCTTGGGGTGCAGCCAGCGTGGCTGTGGATGGAATGGCAGGTTTTGCTGCTCACAGGAGCAGGACATGCACTGTAGTAGTAGATTCAACCACAAGAACTTGATCTTGTATCTGAGCCCTCACTGAGGACAGCAGCAACTTCTGCTCCAACCCCTGATCTTTACCAAATGGCCACTCAAAACCACTAGAATTATTATCACTGCATTTCACATGAGCATGGGATCAAGGTTTTAAAAAATGCCCCTGGACACACAATCCTCAGAGAACAACTGGATGTGCCCAAACTCTAATGGAATACTTTATTACTGGAATATCATAAAAATCTCCAGAAGGCAGTTTTAATGAAGTCCTTTTAAATTTTCAGACGTGTGCAAGTTGAGTGAATGAGAACAGGGGAACTGCAGGAGGAGTAAAAGGTGTTAAAACCTGATTTTTTAAAAAAAATACAATGTTATTTGGGAGAATATGTATTAAAATACATCTCACTTTGTTCTGTGTCCATCATATTAATGGTTTACAATAATGCTCTCTATGCATCTATGCAAATACTTGAAGAATGCAATTAATTGTGCCTTTTGCCTGGTTTTAATAAATTTGTTGGTTGTCGTTAACAAATACTCTTTCACTGTGTGCTATTTGATGACCTCAGTTCAAATCTTCATTTTCTACGTGACATTTCTCCAGAAATGGCAGGACTGCTGGAGGAATGGCTTTCATGAAATACAGTCAGTGAGGAAAGATGAGTCTCCTTTACAGTCATTTGATAAAATGCATAAAGCATTACACTGATTAGGATGCCAAAACCAAAGCTAGAATGAGTGACTTGGATTATTTTCTGCCACCAAAGGAGGTCGCTGCTCTGCTCCAGATGCTCTTTCTGGTACACCAGATGTCTCTCAGCCTGTTTATCCTTTAGGGCTACTTCAGTAAGATGAGAGCAATCATTAAAATCTTGCAACTGTTATACAGTTTTGAGTTTGGTTTTGTTTTTTTGGTTTTTTTTAGAAAAACCTTTACTTCCCTTTCCACATTCCAAAAAAAATAGTACTGAAATGTTATTAAAATAAGAGCTTCTATAGTACTCTCTCCTGCAACCCCAAGTTGCATTTGCTCAGTGATGCTCAGAGCCAGGTATAACCAGGTGAGCATCTCAGACAGCATCAGTGTGTGCTGTGGTCCAGGGATAACCCAGGCAGAGCTGCCTCTGGACTGTGCCAGCTCACTGCTCCCATCCCTTCATCCTCATCAATGATAGAAATCCAAGGGGTTTTTGAAGATGAGCCATGAGCAAAAGTCTAGGTGTAGTCTGCACTGGGGGAGATGGAGAGCTGTGAGCAGGACTGCTCTGGGCTAAACTGCATCCCTGCAGCTCTGCAGAGTATCGCCCACTTATGCCTTTAAACACACAGCTCGTACTTCTTTCTAAACAACAACAACAGAAAAGCTTTGGGGTTTAAATTATTCAAATCATTTAAATGGGGCTCAAAGACCTGGGGAGCGCTTTGCAAGGTCAAGGTATTTCCTAAGAAAAGAATACTTAGCATTTACAGCCACTTCGTCTTTTAGACTGAAAAGATTTTCACATGCAGCCTCGGGGATGGTGGCAGCGTTTCCCCTGACATGGGGTTTATCCTGCCAGAGGTTCCCAACCTGAGCAAGGGCTGTCCCTTGCTCAGGTGAGGTCTGGATCAGGCCCAGTGAATTCACCAACCACATCAACGTGGCATGGACACTGTGGCTGCTAAGTTAAAAACAAACAAACAAAACCAACAAAACAACCAAACAAAACTCCCATAAGAAATAATTAACACTGTGCTGAAGGGAAACTCCTGGACTTCACAGAAAAACAAAAGCTGAAAGAGATTTCTCTGCCACAGTCCAAAAACACTTCATGATTTGGGTCCAGCCACTGAGCCTGAGTGACTGCCTATTCCAAAATTTGCCACCGTTTGCCCATATTCACGAGTATTCTTTTGCAGAGCAAGTGATTAAACATGGATAAGCAGAGTCTGAAGAGTAGGCATGCACTGTTTGGTTCTTGTCTTTCCCCTCCACTTGAGATACTGGTGTGTATTTTAGAGTTCATGCCAGTGTCTAGAAAGGAAAAAAAAAAAAAAGACAAAAAACATGCATCAATGACTCAGTCAGGGTCTGGAAATAAAGACATCAGTGGCCACCCAAGGGGAAGGAGTTCAAGAGTAAACACTGGCCCTGCCAAGAATAAGACATGGCAAGGGGCCCTGGAGAGGAGATTTCTCCCAGGACTATCATATTTCAAGAGGATTTTTGTTTTCAGTGGCTGCATATATTAAGGAGCAGTGAGGATTAAACATACCCCTTGCTGCCACACCATGACAGAGATCCCATCCAAAGCCTGGAGAAAGGTTCGGCTTGACTCTAACAAGCTTTGGATAAGACACTGTTGGTTTTCTTTTCTGCTTTTTCCTTTTTTCAATTGCTTACTGACCCCTGGAACATTAACACCAACCCATTCTCCCAGCCTCCAGTCCCTTGCATATAACATGCTAGGTGCAGAGCATGAATACTTTGGGTTTATCCTCTGGGGCGATGCTCGAGTTGTCCACCTCTATCAGGATGTTCTTGTCATCTCTGGTCACCGGCACTTGCTCTTCATTCTGGAGGACTTGTGGCAGATTCCCTAAACTGACATCCATGTCTTTGAAGGCATGGAGTAAAAACACCCCCAAAATGATGGTGAGGAAGCCACAAACTGTCCCAATGATGTCGATTACAGTCATGGTGACCCACTCCTTAAAGAGGATGATGGAAGTTGCGATGACAATGGTGGTGAACAGCACGTAGTAGATGGGAAACACCAAAGAGGTGTTGAAAATGTCCAGAGACTTGTTGAGGTAGTTAATTTGTGTAGTGATGGATGCCACCAGCGTGATGACCAGGATCCACGTCAATGGGTGCTGCAGCACAGGCTGGCCAGTGAAGAAGCCCTTGATGGCAATTCCCAAGCCCTTGACTGAGGACACAGAGAAGGCACCAATAACGGAGCAGATGGTGAGGTAGACAAGGATGTTGCTCCGACCATAACGGGGGGCGAGGAAGAAGATCAGCAGGAAGCAGAGAGCCAAGAGGATGGCAGCATAAGCGAGGAAACCTGGAAGAAGGAGAGATGAACACAAAACTGAGCAGTGGGCACAGGGGGCAATATGCACTGCCCGGCCCCGGCAGGAAAACACAACCTCCTGCCTACCTGGCTCCTTCAGCTTGGAGGTCATTTCATCCAGAGTGGTGACCTCCTCGTCCTCTGGAGCATGTATCACCATCACAGTGCTGCCCACCAGGCTCAGCATGCAGCCCAGCTTTCCCAGCAGGTTGAGCCGTTCTCCAAGCAAATATGAAGACAGGATGGCACTGCACAGGACAGAAAAACATCAGCTGGTCCTTTACAGTCCTTTAAGGAAGGAAGAGCAGCCAAAATAAAGTTAAGAATGCTCTCATGTGACACAGGGACACAAATTTGGTGTAAATTAGTTGGACTCCTGTGTGTTAATACACAATCACATTGCATCTACTGACAGCTGAATCTGCAGAGGTGCAGGTGTGATCTGTAGATCACAGCTCTTGTGTCAGAAAGGTGCAAAAGTGCTGAATGTATTAACACATCCTCAGAAATATTTTCAGGGTCTACAGAATCACTCATGAGCTGCTGCGCATCATGGAGCTTTTAGAGTTCAAGGAAATTACTTCAAGGACCAGTGTAACACAGAAAAAAAACTCACAACAAGAGTTACGTTAATTTTAACTAAATCAGCAGAGCTGTTAATCCTCAGAGAAATGCAGAAAGTGCTGCAGCTACAGATGATTCTACAAAAATATCTATTTGCCCATAAAAATTTGGGACAAGACACCAGGAGCAGTCCTGACTCTCAGTTTGCTTATGCATTTCACAATAATAGTCTTTCTATAAAACCTTCAATACCCAGAGTCATGTATTTTTAAAAATAAAGAAACAAAATAGAGTTTTAGCCCTTTAGTCAACAGCCAGAAGTATAAAACCCCACAACTTCAGAGTGCCCTAAAAGCCTAGAAAGTAAAAGGCAAGTGAGGCACAACTTCAAAACAAGCCTGATGTTTTTGACCCTTTTAGATTTTTAGTACTGTTGACTACAAGATCAAAACAAAACAAACCAACCAAAACAATCTCGAGTTGGCTGAAGAGCTGGAATAAAGAAGGAAGTAATGCTGATATTTGCAATAATTTAACCTGCAGTGTATGTGGCTGCTATCCACATGAAACATTTCCAGAAGGGCCAGCTACTTAGTTCAATGGTTCCCAAATTATTGCCCTAAAGGACAATAACCATTACAGTGTTTTTTAGAAAACACTGAGATATTTTTTCCTCTAGGCAGAATAAATCATATTAGCATCACTTCAAGTCTTTCTATGTTTATAAGATAAACAGGCAAATGAAAAAAAAAAAAAGGCAAATTGAAAACTATAGACACAAAAATCACCTTATGAGAACGCTCAGAGCCCCCAGAGGCGTGACAATAGTTGCAGGAGCAAAGGCATAGGCAGCAAAATTGGCAGCTTCCCCTCCACCCACTAAACAAACACAAGAAAAATAAATACCAGTCAGTTACAGTGTACATTTTATGTTTTCTCTTGTGGGCTTGCAAACCCAGTAAGACGTGAGTTGGAGAGTGGGGTTTATGCTGGGGGTTTCATGCTGCTGCTAAACTGGCACAGACAGTGGGTGAAAATCTATTACCAATGAACACAAGCAGAGAGGCACCCCTGGAGCCCTGAACCCACACTGGGAAGGGCTGAGGGTGCCAGGGCTTGGCCATGCCAGGGCTGACCCCGTGAACTCACTAAACCCTCCAGCCCAGCCAGGCAGCTGCTGTGTCTGGGCACTAATGAGGGACTGGGCAGCTGTGGGAGTCCCAGTGCTGGGAGGCTGCTCCTCGCCTCCAGTGTGTCCTTGGGGCTGTGGTGTCCTCTCTGGCTGAGCTGTCCTTGTCCCCAAGGACTGTGTTCTCACAGGAGCCGCCAGGTCAGAGCGAGGTGGAGGCACCTTGAGCTGCTGCCACAGAGAGAGCCAGAAAAGAAGGCTCTGAAAAACCCTCTTATGAAATCTGCTGGTCTCTGCGCAGCTTTGAGTTCAATCTGAGGAGATATTGTAAGGCTGCAGCATGAAGAGAAGGTTTTCAGGCTTGCTCTAAGGGAAAGCAAGGTTTGCTCAATAAAGGAGCTGCTCCCAACAACTCTTTGTTATCTCCTTCAGCAGGAACCTTTCCCAGAGCCCCCAGGCACGCACAGGAGGCTGTTTGCCCTGTGCCTGGTACACAACAGACCTGCCAGCTGCCTTATTAAAACCTGGCTTTTCATGCTTTTGATCATGTAAAACTGAGCTAGCAAGTCCTACCAGCCCTGCAGGAGGATAGAGAGGGAGATCCTGCGTGGCTCACTGCCTCTCCTCTCCTTGGGGAACTTCTGCTGAGGATGGGGGAACTCAACAGAAACAGGCTTTAAGTGACAAAACAGCTTGTTCCACACCTCACTCACAGGGACAGAGCCTGGAAAAGATTCAAACCCACAGAAAGAGCTTCTACTTACTGGTTAACAATCCAGCCCACCAGAGCCAGTCCTTTAGGTAGCCGTGGCCTCCATCCCCTGGGGAAGAAAAGCACATGGGCATGCAGGAATTGATAACCACATTCATCAGAGCAAGAGATGAGAAATGTCCCTTTGGAGAGAGATAAATTGCAAAGTGAAGGCTCCCTGTGTCCTGTTCCAGAAGCTATCTGCTCCTTTTGTACACCGCTGTGTATCGTGTTTGTATTGCAGGGTCTCAGCATGAACTGTGAGAAAACCTAATGTTAGCTTTATGTGGAAGAGCTGAGCATTTCTGATGAAAAATAGTTACTGGCACTGAAGCAACTACATAAAAGAAAATGTGATATAAATAAGGAAGAATGGACATACTGTGTTGGGAACTAATCCAGCTCTGTCCTAACTCACAGGCTGTTAGACATAAGGAGCTTAAGCCTGCTGACATCGTGAACCCTGATTTTCCTGGGTCAGAGAGAGCCCATGTTTTTGATAAATCTAACTTGACTGGAGCTGTCAGTTACAGCAGTGTTTGACCTGCCTTGGAGAAAAGGGATGTGCTCAGATAGAAGGGGTGGCATCCTGGGACTGAGAGATTAAAGGGTGACATAGGACAAGGGGGAATGAAGAGTTGAACAAGAGACTTAATGACACAGGAAAAAATCTTGTTAGAATTCAGCCTCTTCTGGTTCCTCAAAAAGTTCACAAATGTTGAAGTTCAAATGTTATGCTTTGGTATTCCTTAGAAACTTCTGTTTTATTCTCAAGAACTCTTTTTGTCAGCTGCAGTTTTCTGTTATTAATCCCTAATTCCTTGTTAACATTCACTTGGCTCTGTTGTGGGAAGAGTTCATGGAGGAAAGGAGGAGAGAGACATCTTCTACAGCTGAAGCAATGCTGATATTACATTGTGCAAATATAATTCCAAAAAGCAAACCCGTCTGTGTTCAGCAGCTGCATGTGGGCAGACAAAGGGCAGAGGATGGAGATGGACTCGAGACTGGCCTGTGGCTCAGGCGCTGTTGGCAGCTTTGCTGGTTGGCTCTGGACCATCACTTCATCATTCCATGCCTCTGCATGTGCCCATAGGGGGACACAGTAAAATGAGGATGGTGACATTTACTTCCTCTGAAAAATTATTTAAGAATTGTTCCTAGGCCAGACCTTGAAAGCAGTAGTATTTTAATTATCATTTTGTTTTGTAGTTATGCAAGTAGGTCAGCTGCCAGGTAGGACTCACACTGCTTCTAGAGCACGTTTGTTTCGCAGTGCTGATGGGATGTGTCCAGTTCCACACTGCAATTCTGCTGCAGGCAGTGCTCCTCCACCACTGCCCATCTATAAACACACGCTTCACCCTAAGAGCCTGCTGTTAGAGGAAAGTTATCTACAGGCTGTTGAGCAACATACCTCAGAAGGAAACCTTCTGAAACCACAAGCAGAGCTCACCCAGAGTGCTGCTGTGCAGTCCTGCACTCATACGTGGCTTTTTCTAATTAAAGCACATGGGGCCATGTCCTTGTCTCGGTGACAAAGCTGCCTAGTGCATCAATAAGAGCAAGAGTGCAGTCACAGTACTGTTCTCTGGTTTGTGGCATGGTGATGACTTGCAGCTTTGTGCAAAGGGACCCATTTCACAGAGCTTTCAGCACTCTGCTTCCTCTTGGCCTCACTGTGTCCTCTGTAAGAACTGTGATGGATATGTATAGTAGTTCTGGTGGGGCACCTCTGATTGCACAGGGCAAATCCCTTGCTTTTGCAGTGCCTGGAAAGGGAATGCTGCTTTTAGCTGAGCTTTTCCAGTTCAGGGCTCTGCAAAATAACTCCTTTCCAATGCAGTGCTCTGTAAATTAGCACCTCAGCTCCTGTACAGCACTGCTGTCTCAGTCTCACACACAAAAATGCATTCACAAAAGGTCTTATTTACATTGCTGACAGAAGACTGACTATACCCAGAGGTGTTCCGTTCCCTTATGGGTGCTGGAGTTTGGATGATGCGTGTGGTTCTGGGAAGGGGTGGACCTTCTCCCTCCTCCCCCCCAAAACAAGCCTTACCTGCCCTGGTGCCTCCCTTCTCCACCAGCCGTAGCAGCCCCTTCTTCTTGAGGATGACACTGCTTCCAATGAGGAAACTGGAGAAGACAGCCAAGCCCAGGCCAATATAGAATCCATAATTGCTTTCCAGCCCAGTTATCCAGGAATCATCCGAAGTCCCATTGTCCTGGACAGAGTCAGCTGGGTCAGCATCGCTGATCACTTGGCACACAACCCGGTGGGAAAGGCACGAAAGGGTGATTAGAGATCCTGTGAGACCAGGGAGGAGATAAAACAGCAAATTACACAACTATCAACGCTGTCTGTAGAGTCCTTGGACTCACTCAGATGTCCCCTGAACAGCCACGTGTGCTGTCACCATAAAAGCACATACCCATCAGCTCTCAAAAGCTCAGGACATCTCTTTACTCTCATGTGGAAATGGCAAGGTGAGTGACAGATTTACAGCCCGCAGTTCAAGCATCTCACTGACACTGAGTGTGTTGACCAGTCCACACACTGAACTGGAAGGCCACAAGAACCCCTCTAATAATATAATTTGACTTTGCAAATATATATGCCAGAGTACCTCCACCAAACTCTGATATTATGGGGTTGAATTATGCATTATCAACACTCAGCCTTGTTGATTCAAAGGTTTTGGTGCTTTCCAAACAACTAATCCTTACATCTATCTGCCAGCTCACCTGCAGCTTATAACTTTGGGTTTGATGTGGAGTGATGCCAGCACTTTGTGCATCTGCTCCAGCTCTGAGCACTGAGCTGTGTCATGAGACAACAGTAGGTTTGTCTCAGACCAAAGTTTCATCTCTATGTTGCTTCTACTGTTTAATAGTTTTATTCTTATTTGTAGAGTGCCTGACTGCTCCTTAAACAAACCCAGTCCTGCCAGTGTTGAAGGACAGAGGGCAGCCAGTTTTCTGCTGTTAATACCAAGCACACTACAGCTCCGTGTCTCTGGCCCAGGTGTGTTCCTGTGTGTGGGTGGAAAAATTGCTCAGTTTCTTCCACCTCTGACACTCCTACCACACCCAGCACATCTTTCTATTGCAATCTTCACTCTGAGTGTAGTAAAGACGACGTGACTGTGACTGTGGGGAACAGAGCAGCCAGGTGGAGTGTCACAAAAGTCCCTTTGTCCTGAAAGACTTCAATTTTCCACCTGAACTCATGTAGGAAATACGGAGCAGCAAGGGGTATGCAATGACTAAACTGCTCCCAGCACTGCTGGCAGCCTGATCATAGGTCCTACATTTTCCCTGAACCAGGAGACTGGCTTAGATCTTCTAAAGCTGCAACCCCTGGCCCTGGCACAGCTGATGTTCTGGATCTGAACTGGCAATAACCTTTTTCCCAAAGGAAAAAATTCTAGATGAATTTTTAAAGGTTCTCTAACGGTATTTTTTTCCTAACAGAAAAACATCTTTGATCGTGGAAACAGCTCCTGGGAGATGCAGGAGGAACCTGCATCTCTCTCTAGGTGAAAATCTCCACAATGGGCACAAACGTAAGGCAGCGGGATGGGGTGATCACCGACTGCGTTAGTTAATCTTTAAAGCATTAAACCCCCGAGTTCTGGCTTCTTTGTGTGCTGTAAGGCCAGCAGAGCGTGGCGCAGGCTGCTCGCAGTGCAGGCTGTGTGGCTCAAGTTTTTCCATTCCCATACACACCTCAAAAGACAAGACAAGAAACCCCAAACCCAACAAAAAACCAGCAGTGACAGAGGACAGCCCCAAAGCCAGGGTAGGGATGGTTTTTGTGGGGGGGTGCCACGGGCTCAGCCCTTTCCCAGACCTCTCCCGCCGCTCCCGGGGCCGCCGGGCGGGCAGGGCCGGGGCTGCTCCCGGTGCCCATCCCGGTCCCCCCGGGGCTGCACCCACCGTTGCTGCAGCTCCTGTTCGTCTCCAGCGGCTCCATCGCCTCCGTGCCCCGGCTCTGCTCAGCGCATCCCGCGGGCAGAGCCGGGCTGGGCTGGGCAGGGCAGGGCAGGGCAGGGCTGCCGGCACACCTGTGCCAGCCCGGCTCCTCCTCCGGGACGGGACGGGCCGGCCCCTCCATGGGCTCGGAGCACCGGCAGCAATACCCGGGAGAGCCTTGCAAGGCGCCCTGGGGTAGCCACCGCTCCCCGGGCTGGGCTGGGCCCGTCCCCGTCCCCGTCCCCATCCCCATCCCTATCCCTATCCCTATCCCCGTCCCCCGCCTGCCAGGGATGCGGTGGCAGCAGCCGGGGGTTCTGTTCCTTCCCACCGGCCCGGGGTGAGGGTCCTGCCGCAGGTGTTTGTCCTCTGGAGTGTTTTTATCTTGTTGCAGCGGTAGGAGGAGGTGGCTCTGGGGTGTGCGAGTCCCGGCGGGGGGATCCCGGTGTGCGCTGAGCGGGTCGCGCACGCTGCCAAGCCGGGGGCTTTAAACGTGAGCAGGGTGTGGTGAAACAGAAATTAAGGGTAAACAAGAGAAATGTTAGTGGTAATGTTAGGTTAATAGCTGGATTCTATGAGCTTAGAGGCGCTTTCCAGCCTAAAAGTTTTGGGAGCCACAATATATGAAGGATATAAAGCTGTTAGAGAGCATCCAAAGGAGATTTTGAAGGATCTGGAGGGGAAGCCACATGAGAAGCGGTGGAGATGCCTTATTTTTTTCAGCCTGTAGAGGAAAAGACTCCATTAGCTCCCCTTCCCACGGCAGCCAAAGCCTCTCTCGCTGATTGTAGCGTGTGAACATTTCGGAGCGTGTGGCACATCAGTGTGTTTTGCCCTCATCCCCACCCTGCTCTGCCGAGCTCCTTTCCTGCGTTTGTGCTCCGTGCCCGTGTGTACACAGAAACCTACTGCTCATACAAAAGGCCTTTTGGTGCCCTTAGCCAGGTTTTGCTGTAGGTCAGAAGAGGTTAGTAAAACCAGTAATAAAACAATAGCTTTTCTTCAGCAAGCCCACATTTAGAGGTATAAACACTCATAAGGCAATATGAAGATGTAAGATTTGTGTGATTTGAATGTGTTTGAAAAATTGCTTTTCTTTTTTTCCCCTATAACATAAATTACCTGTTGCAACAGAAATTGCCCTTAGACCATCAGGCTGCAGCATTGCTAACACCTCATGGCTCCTTCACTCAGTGCCCGATCCTATCTCTGAGCAACTGTTTTCTCCAGCAAATGTAATGCTCAAGTGCTTTGTGAGTCATTTGATTTTAATCAGTACTGTTCATCCACCCCAGTCCTGCTGCAGGTCACTGGCTGGCAGAGACGGTGCCAGCCAAATACCATGTCCTCCTCTTTATCACAGAGCACTTGATAATCAATCCAAATCATTTGGCAGCAGGTTTTGAAGTAGGAAATGAAACATGCTAATTTATCAGTGTTCTGGGAGCAACTTCTGCTGCTGTTATATATTAGGCAGGCAAAACGGGAAAGACCCTGGGCAAGACAGTGATGGCAGGATTTAGCCTCTATTTAGTAAATGTACTCACTGATGCTAATTAAGAGTTATTCATGCAATGTGTGAGTATGAAGCTGATTGCAGAAACCAATGTGATGGTGGAGTGGGACAAGTATTTGCTGTGTTTGCAGTGCTGACTGCCTGCACTGGCTGGGGAATTTGTGTCCCCTGTCCATTCCCAGGCTACCCCACCTGTTTGCTCTGGTACTTGGGGCACTCTGGGGCTCTCCCTTTTGCTGGACCTTTTCCAACACCCTGAGGTCTCGCTCATAGCTAGGAAGTCCTAATTGTGATGTGATTATCGGCAGTTAAACTCTGTCCAAAATAATTTCCAAGCTTTTGTGGGCGAGTGTTGTTCTCTGTGTAGAGCACAGTTGCCCACTGTGCACAAAGGGGTGGAGGGAGGGAGCAAATTTTTATGGAAGAGGTCTGGGATTAAAATAATCCTTTTGGTCATGGTGCAGCCTCATACATTACTGCCACAGCATGATGCACTTAAAAGCAATAGGCACTTTGGGCCACAGCTTTACTTTCCCCTGTCAGCTTGATTTCCTAAAGGAAGAGGCTAACGTGACCACTTACATGTGTGTTTATGTACTCCCCTTCATCCTCAAAGATATTTGATGCCGTGGGACACTTTTGCCATATTTGACAAGGGGTAAGACCTCCAAAAGAAGCCATTCTAAGTTCTGGGAACAGAGGCATGATGAGGAAGAGGTCCCAAAAGGAGGGGACACTGCAGTGTGAGCTGGCTCTATCAGACATCAGGGATGGAGCATGCCTAGTTGTCACCGCTGTGGGAGAAACTTCAGTCAGATCTTGTAATCAACCACAGACACAAATGTGCCATACATTTCTTTCTCTTTGGTGCAGGGGCTGTGGGGAGCAGTGCATACAGGAGTGTCACAGGAGTTGCATTTGATGGATTTACCCAAGCTGCATATGGCAATATGGGAGTTAAAAGCTAGGTAGGATTGGCATGGAATTGCCTTCTACGCTGAGTCAAGGGCAAGTTGAGACTGATAGCAATAAAGTAGGGAGGCAGCCAATGCCTCTTTTATTGCCTCATATCCTCATTTTAATGGGAAGGCTGTAATTAAGGGAATTCAGCTCCAAGCTATGACCTCACTGGTTGATACTCCCATTAGATGCCGCCTTAAAAATAACTCATCAGAAATCAGGGAGCCTTCCTTAGCAGCTCATCTTCTAACAATGTAGTTCCTCCTGAAATACTGGTTTCCACTCCAAAAAACTTGACTGGAATCCAGGGGGCAGAACAAGACAGCTTTGCATGCATATAACCTCTTTAGCAACATCAAAAGGCTTTTCTTTCCCCTGCTCCTGTCTGCTCATCTCTTCTGGTCTGGAAAAAATGATGGAAAAATACTGGGTATCAATTGTCCTGTGTTAAAAATAATGGTGGAAGTATCCTGCTATCAGGTGATAGAAACTTTTGCCCTTGGATGTCTGCTAGGCATGGTTCCTGTGGAAACTTTCTGAACAGGGTTGCAATATTCTGCTCTGGCTTTGTGTTGTTTTAGGGCTCCAAGGAGCCTTCTGCTGCTTCAAAGAGAGGGTAAATCCTCTTCCTGGCAATGACCTGATAGTGTAGGGGTTAAAGGAATTGCCTGCTGTTGGATGATCGCAGCACTACTTGAAAGGATGCTCAAAGCTTGGAAGACTGAACTTTGTTGAGCAGACAGCTTTGAATTCAGCCTGTCTCAAGGTAACTGTGCCTGCAGTGGCTGAGGCTGACATTTGGTACTACAAGTTTAGACAACACCAACAGCGAGAGTTCCCAAGCCTGTCACACCCATGGTGGGTTCCCACCCTTGTGGTACTGCCCTCCCTGTGCCAGTGCACATACCTGTGAGTCTGTGCTGAGGGGCTGCTGAGTGATCCAGGGTCATGAGGCCATAAAACACACCCCAGCTCCTTTCTCCCAGGGCTGTTAAATATTTTATCCAGATCAGTTCAGTGATCCAGGTCACTGCGGCCCCATAAAACAAGTATGTTGTCAGAACAGGAGTGGTGGGTTGGTGATGGATGGGAGCTGGTGCTCAATGGGCACCAGAGGCCTTGAGGCACCCGAGCATCAGTGGGTGCCAGGAGGTGAAGTGACATGCAATCAGCATATCGTTTGTTTGCAGACCTCTTATCTGCCAGGCGTTTGCATCAGAACTCTAAATCAAGCAAAACTAGATATGAAAGGCACTCCTGGCTTGCAGAGGGGGTCACAGAAAGGGTAATTTTGTTAAGCTTTTGAAAGAATAGAACAATCATTAATGAACTGGTGATGTGCCTTTAATCTGCAGATGTAAACATATTTAGGAACACTAGGAAGATGATGCGGGCCTGTCTCTTTGATATCATTCCCTTAGGATTGTTTGTTCAAAATTCAGAGTCTTGGACACTGAGACTCAAAGCAAGAATTGCTTCTGGCTTTAGGTGAGAGACCATGTGAACTCCCAGCACTTAAGGCTGGTGTGTGAGAACTGGGGTGTGCATGAGACAGCAGCTAAAATTTGTTAAAAAAAAAACCAAAACAATCTTGATTGAAGAAAGAATGAAAGAACGAAACCCAACCAACCTGCCCAGGATCAGTGGCTGAGGCAGAAAAAAGTCCTGCCCTCCTGCTATTCCATGCTGCATGTTGAAATCAGTAAACATTGGGCAACTTTCAACCCATCGGGCACACAGTGCTGCACAGCAGGATGTCACTCACAAAGCTGCAGCATGTCCTGACTTAAAGCACACTGGAAAGATGAGCAGAGCTGCCTGTCACGGTGGAAAGCTCACTTCCAATTCTATCTGAAGAACCATTGCATTTCTATTCCTCTTAAGCTAGGAAGCTGTTCCTATGAGGAACCTTGGGAAGAAGCTATGAAATCAGCCACACTGTTTAGTCTAGAGCTGAGCACAGGAGCTCCCACTCCCATAGATTCACATACAGATATCATGATGATGACACCACAAAATAAAGTCTGCCCATTTCATGAATGAGCCCAATTTTTATTTCTCTTTATCACAAAAGTCATCCCACATTTGTTGTACACACTGTTGGTTGCTGTGTTACGGGACATATCACCAGGTACCAGATGCTTTACTCTTGCAGAAGCACTTCTAATGGAGATGGAAGCTTCTGTTGGCTGTATTTCAGAACAACAGCAAAAAATACAAAACCAAAATATCATCTTCAGCTGCATAGCAAATATGGATCAAAAATTTAACACTGTATCAGATCACAAGCGTAAATATACCTCACCATAAATAAAATTCATTGTACAAAATAACTCAAGCAGCTTTTCATACAAATATGGTACATTTGACAACAGTTTTTGAGAATATTTTCTTGGGCTTTTTACACCCTCAATTCTTTTTTCTTTTGTTCTCAAACCCACATGAACCTACTGGACTGGAGTAATGCAGGAGAAAAAGGACTAACATTCTTCAATGCTACTAAGTGCTGTCAAAGGAAAACCACTGAAGTGCTGAGCTTGAACTAGTTTGCTTCCCCTTTCTATTGTAGCATTGAAAGTCAAGTGTAGCATCATCCTAGAAAAGCATGTGCACTGCCAACATCTTATAATGGTAAAGCCGGAGGGAACATTAAAATAACCCAGTCTGACTTCATTCATGACACAGGCCATCCCTTCTCCCCTGTAATTCCTGTAGTGAGCCAACAACTTGTCTTTGAAGTGGACATGCCAAGTGGTGGCTGGTAAATGCCAGGGAGTTTGCAGACTACTTCAGCATAAGCAGGAAAATATAGGTAAAAAAGCAAGTCCATACTTAGTGGACTTGGAATTATTCAGACAGGAGCCAACATTTCCCTAGAAAAAGAATAGATTATAAAAGGCTGAAAACTGTAGGATTGGAGAATATCTGCAAGGAAGACACCCAAATTTGGCAGAAAGTCTGCAAGTGTGGAGAATATATCCATGGCCATCTGTTACTATTTAGCCCTACTGCCACAAATTTGCTCCCTGTTTCCATTAACAGTGATAATTTTAAAAAAAGGACAGGAGATAAAAAATCCATTTTCGTGGAGCCGTTTAAAGACCTCAGCCTAGATCTCTTTCTCATACACAGTCAAGGAAGATGAGAGAACTGAAGCTAAAGACTATTTGAACCCTTGAGATAATCAAAGGACAGTAACATAAAATCTCAGAAATTAAGACCATAAAATTATTCCTAGCTGATTCCTCATACTACTTGAGCAACAAGGCAAAACATGTGCATACACTCTACAGTCAAAACACTTTACATTTTGCTCATGCAAATCCAAGGGCAACAGAGATTTCGTCCACCTGTTCCTTCAAGTATGTGCAACCACGTTTTGCAGAGCTTCAGGGAATTACTATGGCAAAACTACAGCAAAAAAATGCAGAGATTTACAGGTTTCAGTGAAATATCTCATGACTCATTTCAGACCTAAACAGAGGAAAACAGGCATTTAAATTCACCTTACTATATCCCTTTTTGCAGGTAGCTGAGACTGGGTCATTTGGTACAGTTCATCCTTTTGTAGCAACCTCTTGCTCATTCATGCTGGTTTCTGAGAAGATTCCAACATCTCATAACATGCCAGATACAGTAGGACATTTAATTTGTGCTGTGCCTAGAGGTGGCTCTGAGAGCCAGACAGGGACTTGTGCCACCTTTTCAGCAACACTTTCATACCAAAATAACAAGCACTTACTATTTAGATCAGGAAAAATAAGATCTTGTTTGGATCTATCTTCCTTGTATCTTGTTTTCCACAAAAAATAAAGTGCTTGATTCTCCTCTTCCTTTTAAAAATATATATCTTTAGATACCCTCACTCCAATAGTGTAGAAGTGTAGGACCATGATGGAAAACCAGAACTGACACCCTTAGTGGAAGAGTAAATAGAGAGCAAGAGCCCTGAGTGTCAGCAAATCCCAGATGCTCTTCTGCTGCTCTTCGTCACAATGCAGAGGAAACAGCTCTCCTTGTTGGGCTGGGTCCTTCCCTGACACTCCAAGATTTCAGCCAGACTTCCTGAGATTTCATTTTACTTTCAGATTACTGTGCTACACAATCTCCTCCCTGCAGCTGAAATGTCTGTCTCAGTAATTAATGGAAACTCAAGGTGTGAAAATGTCCAGCACTTGTCATGTGTGGGCTATTTATTGATTATCAAGGGAGTAGGTGATGAATGTCTGAGAGAACAAATTCATCCCACCCAGAAAGATCTCTTGCCAATACTAGTTTGCTGGCTGTTGATTCCTAAGACAGAATACTCCAGCTGGGACAACCCTACTAATTAATTCTATGTTCCCTCTGACAGAATACACCCAGGCTCTGACTTTTAACATCTGTAACAGCATGCAGTTTACAAGGCATGATGAAATGCATGAAAGGAATATATACTATCACATCTGTATACTGTCACAGCAATTATCTGCTGTGACCAGGCAAAAGCTGAGGAAACATTGCCAGTGATGAGGCTGGGATCATTTTCTCTTGGAGCATGGGTTGCATCTCCTTGAACTTCAAGCACAAGCTTTTTTATCACACCAACGACACTACTGAGGGGAAGCAGGGAAGACTATGAGTTACGAAATCCTTCTTGAAGTTCCACCTGAATTTGTTCTCATTATTCAGGCATCTTAGAATAGCTGAGTGAGAAAAGGAAAGACTCCAGTGTTCCCTCTGAATGCCTTAAAACTTAGAAAATTCTTGGTATGTTTTAAGGCTTATCCTGTATTATACCTCTTCTAAACAATGACACCATTTCTGAGTGATGGGAAGTTTCCTAAGCCCTGCTGATAGTCACCATTCTCTGAAGAAAGGTCTTTAGTCACTGTGCCACTAGGAATTTGTCTAAACCAAGGGAAAACAGCTCCCTGAACATACAGAGATTATGCCCCCCAGCTCTCATCCTTGGCTGAAGATCAAAGATCCCTTATGTTCAAGGTAATTACACCTGCATCCTGTCAGGACCAGTGATTATTTCCACCCAAATTAACCTGTTCAAGAGCACATTCACATGAATGTGGCCTCTTCTGTAGTCCATAAGAAACCTGATTTAGTCCATGGAAGATGTGCCTTCAGGGGAGAACCTCTGCATTAAAATAAATGGAGGTCCCACAGCAGGGAAAAAGCCAAGCCATCTTCTCTTTCCCCTGCTCTCTGAAGTGCTGAGTTATTTGGTGTCTACATCACTGCTGTTCTGAAGCCCAAGTGCCAAAGCTCCCTCTAAGAAATGCTGGAGAGGCCAACAATGTGGCAGAGAGCACGAAGCTCAGCCCAGCCTGGGGCACACAGCCATCCACGACCACCCTGGCAGGGCTCCTCTGCACCAACCACTTGATCCTCAGGGTGCTGCCATAGGTCACATCCTGCCTTCATCCCTTCTTCCTCTCAAAGAGCGAATCAGAGATTTATCTTCAGACCCTCCCGCTCTGTGGCTGGTGGCACAAGTCATTGGGGGTGTTGATTTGCCCCACTGCTCCTGCAGTGGGAGCAGGTTCCCGGCGCTGTGGGAGCGTGGAACTCTCCCCCCAGGACCCCCATGTAGGGGGCTGCAGTATGGCTTCAGAGTGATGTGTGTGACTGAGCAAATCACAGGGGAAAACTGGACCACTTCATGGAATCAAAGCACGTTTTGCCCACCCACCCACACCCGCCCCAAGTCCGAAAGCTACAAGTAAAACCGATCACAGGGATGGTACAGAGGAACATGCACTCAAACAGGGCCGAGGGGAAGATGCATCCTCAGGTGCAGAGGCAGACCCAGCATCACTTCGTTGCCAGGTCTCACACCAAGTTTACCCCTCCCAGCTGGTTTGGGTCCAGTCCCTTCTCCCTTCCCAACCCACGTGGGGTCCGTGTCCACACTAGCAGGTGGTGGCCAGTGACTGGTGGATTGGGGGTTGGAAGCAGCGCACATGCTCCACCGTGGAACTGTCTGTTTCCACCGACTTCATGTACTTGTTCAGGATGGCAAAAATCTCGTTGTTCAGGATCTGATACTTCCTGATCCTGTCGGCCATCTTCTTCAAGGGCTGGAGGGATGGTGAGGGAGAAAAACAGGAGGTGAAGAGTCTTATGTCATCTTATGTCATCTTATGATCAGCTAGAAAGCAGCAGTACCTCTGTCCTGCTGCTGGAAACCTCTGCTAAAGCAAAGCAGCTATAACACATGTTACTGTTCCACTTAGCACTTCCCAGGGACTGGTGACTTGCTTCATTATAAGGTTTGATGACTCAAGCCATAGCATTAACAAGATCAGTGAGTGGCCCTAAGTTAACTGTTCCAAAGTCTAGACTCCCAGCTGCTTATTGATAAAGCCACCGAGATCACAAGATGGTTGCTGGAAATACCAGCTCCTCAGATCCTGCCTCCCCACAACAGGAAGAAGGGTAAAGCTTTGGGAGAAAAAAAGATTTCATTTTCAAGCCAATGAAAACCTTGGCCTCTCCGCTGAGACAGCAGAGGAAAACCTTAGAGTGAATGTGTCCAGTTTAATGAGGTTAACTCTGGGCATGGTTTTAATTGATGTTTGGACAAAGCAAGACAGAATACAGAGAAGTGTGCAAGTTCAGGTCCTTTGGGAACTCACCCTTCAACTTACCACATTTTTTATGATTTCATCCTTCCCATCCTGCCTCTGCACCTTCAGCAGGTGGTAGCAGAAGTCAAAGAGGTCAAAGCGCCGTTGCTGTCCAAGAAGAACAATAATAGAGCAACCTGCCCAGTTCAGACCATCTCCAAAGCACTGCCTGGAAGGAGGACAGGGAGATGGGGTGGGGAGAGATGACAGGATAGAGTCAAGCAGGAGAAGTACTATGACACCAGGAACTTTCTTTGGGGAATGCCCAGGGAAATCAGATTCAGTCCTGCTCCTAGAAAGTGGGTATACACCTAGAGAAACTCAGCTCAGAAGGAGATACACAGAATTACACCCAGGCCAGGCTGTGAATCACAGGGTGAGATGGCTGAGCACCTACTCTTGGGCTCATCTACCCTTCTCCTTTGGGCATGTCCCTTTACCTTGCTCTTTTCTCCAGCTCTTCTGGCAGAAAGCTCTCTGAGCATCAGTTTATATCCCTGCACAATATCAAGGACCCACATTCCCCCTCCACCTCCACAGTCACCACAGCAGAGGGCACCTGGCTGGCTCGTGAGCGGCACTGACGGCAGAGCCAGCCCCAGACACTCACTCTGCAGTGAACTCGTTGGTGCCCACGGGGATGCAGTACACGAACTGCATGGCGCTCCAGAGCCGGTGGAACTCCACGCACTCGTCCACGTGCATGACCCCGTTGGTTGGGGGTGGCCCTCGCCAGATGGGGTCCTGCAGGTAGCTCCGAATCCGCGTCAGGATCACCTCGAACATGGAGAGCCCGCAGCACAGCCGCTCCTTGGTCAGCAGGTCACCCTCCCGGGCGATGGCTATTTGCTGGGGAGGAGGACAACCAAAGACACAGAGGTGATGATGTGACACAGACGGACTTTCTCGTGGGACTTAATCCTTCCTGGTCTGTCCTTGGCTCTTTCAAAGTTAACACAGAGCCCGTGGAAGGTCCAACCTTACCTCTGATGGCTGCTCCCAGGGCACTTCCCACCAGGGAATAGTCATCCCTCAAACAGAAGAGGACTTAATATTGTGCTCAGTTACGTGTTACCAACCTCAGTATCTTTTGGAATAACTATGTACGTCAGAAAACAAAAGGTGAAGGCAAAGCTCTGATCAGAAACACTGATCCTTAATTCTGCTAGCATGTTCTGTCCTATTAGTGCTACTCAGCGTTGCCGGGTTTCATGTCACAATCTCTGCAGATTATGAAAATAAAACAGGAGAGAACAGGGACATTTTGCTTCCGAGGACATTGCCATCATCTCTTTTAAATGTAGATAGCCTATGGCTTCCTTGATTTCTTTTGTAGTTAGGTTTGAAAAGCTCTGAGCAAGATGAGAAGCCATTAGAACCTTAATACTGGAAAACCTGTGGTTTATAAGAAAGTCAAATAATACTTTTTCCAGATGTGGAAGCTTTATGTGTATGGAGAATTTCTGTGACATCCCCGCTCAGATTTAGATACGCAAATCTGAAATGGCTCCATTGGATGGATTATTTTGGCTTTTACACTAAAGGAAAATGAAAAAGGAATCAACTTTCATTTCATCCCCATTAGCTCCCTCAGAACAAAATACCCTGGGAATTTCAAATAAGCAAGTAGGGCCTGCCCCTGGGAGCACTGACCCCTCTGAGCTCACTGAGTGGGGCTGTGGTGCAAGAGTGGGGGTCACTCACTGCCCTGGTATCCTCTTAGCTGCCCCATTTACTGCTGTTCAGCAGCGTGATTGACTTCTGTTTGCACTGCTGCCAACAATAACAGGGGAAATGGGAGCTGAGGGCTGTGAGAGCCCTGCCTGTGGCTGTGGGAAGCTCTGGCTCTGCCGTGCTCACCCAGATACATGAAAGGTGGCTCTGATGCCAAAGGCAGAGCCTTTTACCCCTCTACCTTTTACCCTTCTCACCACTGTGGCAGAGACACGCAGAGCAAGCGTGACATTTACCAAGGTCCTGCCTATTCCACGGGACTTCTGAAGTTTTTAAGCATTTGCTCCATTTCCAGCTGTCCCTGTAATGCCTATAAAAATGTTATCCCAATCAGAGTCACGATGGGGACTCAGAGCAGCTGGGACAAAGGGCAGGGACATGTCTTGGCCAGATGTTATAGAGTATGAATTATGCTTGGTTTACTTGGGTCATCTTCATTCCTCTATGAAAAATGCATGAGTATGCCTGCACATCCCTCTGATTATGACTTTCTTCTGGCAGTAACCTAAAGCATTTTTAGTTTGGTGGCTCTGAAACAGAAGTGTTATAATTCTTGCTTGTGTCACAATTTCAAGGATATTCTGGGAACCTCAGCTCAATTAATGTTCAACTAATAGCAAATACCACAGGAAGCTGTATTGGTGTGCAAAGGCCAGATTGGGTCCGAGGTCCCAAAATCTGTTAAACACAGGAATGATATCACCAGTTCCATGGTATGCACCTGCATGTGTTTGCTTACCAAGTAAAGATTTATTTTATCCAGCTTTTTATTAGCTAAATGCTGTATGCTTTTTCTCTCCCCACCTGCTCCAAGCTCTTATGGGTACAGATCTACAGACACTGGTCTGTCGTGGGAAAATGAGGACACAGTAGAAGTAGAGCCATTCCAAATACAAATTAGATGTTGCTAAGATACAGTGATAAAATGAGGTACTTTTGAGAACAAACTTCTCCAGTGATCTTAGTACTCTGTTAAGAAATGTTAGCTTAGAAAGGGATGCATCTGGCTTTCAAAGCAGGCAGTGCCACTCAGTTATGCACATTCACAGACAGGATTTTGTTCTAAAATTCATCACAATAAGACAAGTCTTTGATACAGGACTACCATCCTTGGGTAGATATCAAACATGGGGAAGGCAGCTGGAGAGCTGTTGGTCTTGTGGCCAGAGCTGCCTCACAGTGTGGGGTCCCACTGATTTCTAAGATCAGAAGAGAAAAGTTGCCGTCAAGATAAATTGTCAAAGGATGCCACTGTACAGGCTCAACTATTCCCTCTGTCTTCAGAAGGAAAGGCTTCCATTACTTCCAGCGAAAAAACCAGACTGACCAAGCAAGGATTTGAAAATTCCTTACTAATTACCTCTATGGTCAGCATTAACAGGAAGAAGATTCCTTTAATAAACCACTTTGACCCTTTGGTTCTTTATGAATGACCCATCAAATGGCTGCTTCTGGATTCCCAATGTAAAGTAATTATTTACAAGAATCGCTGAGAGTTTTCCTGCCATTGCACAAAACCAGTTTTGATTTTTTGAACCTCTTTTACAGCCCATTAACTGGTGAGCTTGCCAGAACCCAACCCAAAACCTGCAAAGAGCAATAGATCCCCATTAACCCTGGCTCAGCCCCTTCACACCATGGAATTCTATGAAATGCATAGGGCCACCTTTTGGGAGAGGCACCTAGCAGGCAACGTCTGCTCAGATTATGGACAACTGCTAGAAGACATTTATGCATTTTGCAGGAAATATCCCATATCACCTGTGTCCAAAACTGCATTTCCAAAATGCATGTCCAAAACTGCATAAGGAGCAAGCTTAGAAGCTATGGAAGCACCTATAGAAAGCAATTCTCGTGTTCATTTACATTTGAGCTAAAAAAAAAAATTTGGTACCCAACTGTGCCTGTGTGATGAATATGGAGCAGTTTACAGAAAAATTACTTTTTAGGTGGACGTGAAGTACCCTTTGTTTTCATCACCATTGTAACTATAGCAGGGATAAGCAACAAGTGACTCTAATAGCAGATTTCAATGATGATTTTGCATGGAAAGAAGGAAAGATAGAAAGACCAACACAAAGACACAAAAACACAGAGGTGAATTCTTTTTCTCGAGTGTCTCCTTTAAAAGGAAGCGTCTACAAAGTAAAGACAAAGCCCTCAGTTATCCAGCCAATTTCTTTGTTTCAGATGATTTCCAATGATGCAAAGTTCAAAATGTCCTTGATTCATCAGAAAAAGAATAAAAAAAAAAATCAGCAACTTCCTGCCTGCCATAGATCTGTCACCTCATACAGCTGAGTGTCCATTCCATTCCCTCATCAGTACATTGCAGAAAAAGGGTGTTGATTCATTTGACACTGAATGTTTTCTATCCCATCAACCCCAATAAGTGGGCACTGGAAGTTTGATTATTACTATCAGTGGAGCTCAAATTTTGCCCATTATATTGATCAGTCTACAGACACATTTTTAACAGCATTCAGTTTCTGCACAAGGGATCTTTCCCAAGCTGAGACCCATGTCAAGAAGATACTTTAATGGAGCCATAATTTTAAGCATGTGCTGAAGCTCTAAGCATGTGCTAGGAGGGAAACCATTCTCAGATGTATTCCTTGACAGAGATGAGCTTAAAAATGGACCACGCTGCAGCCCTAAAATGGGATCCCCAAAAGTGATGGCAATTGATTAAGTTAGGGACAGCTCTGCAAAGTTTCCCCTCAAACCACTCCAGCAATGCTCCATCTTTTTAAAATGGAGAAGGAGAGTTTTTCAGAGTTGTTCTGATTCAGAACTAGCTTCTAGCACACTTGCCTTACAGCTCCCTGCCAGGTCTCCTGACCAGAGGCAGCCACACAACATCGCTGGACCCGCTCACAAATTCCCCTTCAAGGTGACTGCTAGGGCAAGGATTCTGGTTTGCTTGTCCAATTGATGTTTTCGGGGGAAAAAAATAAACCAATGAAAAGAAAAGGATCACTTTCCCAAGGCCAAACAGGCCATCTGGGGACTGCTACGAGTTTTCAACAGCCATCCCTTTCAATGAAATCCTTACCTGCGGAGTGCCCAGCCTCTCTATTAAGGGAACCAGGTGAAGTGGGGCATACTTGGCTTCGAGACGCTTCATGCGCACCTCCAAGCGTTCTCCTTCTGTCAAGCGAGCAGCAAACAGTGAAATGAGAGGAGGAAGTGGAGACCCGCAATTTCCGCCGAGTTTGCTCAGAGCTGCCCCCCAGCAACCATCCAAGGGGACCGTGGATCAGGGAGCCAAACCAACAGCAATGAGGGAACCAGTGATGCAGAGAAGGGAGGGATGTGCATTGCAGTCTCAGCAGCAGCTTTATCACACATGTCCAAAAGCATGTCCCTGTTACCGATCGCTCCTGTTGGGATGGACATTTCATGCTGTCATTCTCCAAAGAGGCTGTGAAATGGCTTTAAAACCTGAAGGGAACCCCCAAACTGACTTGAGGTTTCAGGCTACAGGAAACGTACCCTTGGCTTTTGTTTGCACCTGATGTTTGGCTGTATCCACTTATCTGTCTGGAGGGGGAAACAGGACTACAACTAATCCTCTGCAGAAATGGGAGAGAACCAGATTCTGGGCAGAGACGTCTGAGTCTGCCCACTGCTTCCCTCTCAGCTTCTTACCTTTGATGTAGACCCTGGGCAAAATATTTTGGAAGGGAGCAGCATGCAGCAAATCACAAACTTCTTCCTGGGACTGAGGCAGGAAGAAAGAAAGATAAAGTAAGTTAAAAAATACCTACAGGGGATGAGTGAATGGCTCAGGGGCCTGGGCAACACTACAACAGTTTATGCCTACAGCACCTATTCAAATCCAACCCAGCTCGGTAGCAACTCCACCAGTCTGAACCAAATGAACTAAAACTGGAAGAAATACCTGAAGACAGGAAGTTTCCCTAACTCAAATAAATTACTTCCTGCCTGTACAAGGCCAGACTTTTGTATTTACTTTCTGTCCTACTTACTACCACTGCAAGTAAGGAGGGATAAAGAACACAGAGGTTTCAGTTTCATCTTACCCTGATGAATTCCTGCTGCCTGTTCTTACAGAGAGTGCCCAGGTGGAAATTATCCCTTGGCTTAGTTATTTTAGGAAGTGTACATGTAAAATATACTGATGTGTGGCTCTACTGCAAATAGGTCCATCATACATTGGCCTGAAATAATTTGGTTCTTTGTATGGTGTTCTCAGCCAGGGCTATCAGAATCCCAGTGGTGCAGGCACCAGGGTGAATAAAACAGAAGTCCAGAGAGGAATAACACCATGAGATGCCACCTGAGAGGATGCATGCCAATGCACTTGAGAAAAAATAATCCCAAACACAAATGCACAAGGAGGAGAAACCTAGAAATAGGCAGGTGGAGACTGAGGAGCGATGGCTGACAGTACATTGTATACAAGTCTGCAATGGGAAACAGCAGCAGGGAAACCAAAGCTGTTTGACACAGAGGCATCGCGTCACGACAAGGCATCAGTCTGCGGCTACAAAAGCCTCGTCCTAGGACATGCTTCCAGTGCCGAGCTTACTGTAGAGATGTAGACACACTTGAAAGCAGATCATGACAGCGCAGCAAGAGATACCTAGGGGCCAGATGGAATGACTCAGCTGGGTCTGTTTGGGATGCACGGGGGGATACCCCACCTTCCAGCCAGGAGGACAGTGTAGCATGGAGCTGCAGGAGGCTGTACTGGCGCATGGATGCCGGGATGAGAGCAAGTTTGTGGGAGTGCAGTTTGTGACACAGTGCTGGAGGGACAGGAACAGTCTGGGGTCTGATGCTAACAGGGCCTGTCACCTTAGTTGCTTTGTTTGTAAAACATTATTCATTCCTAGATGAATGCTCTTCCACTGCTGTTTCCCTCTGACAAAGAGAGTACTTTCACCGTTTGCATCCTACATTCACCTGATATCTGTCCCAAAATTAGTCATGCTATTAACAGACCACTTCCCCAAGGCTCATTAACTGAGACTGCAAATTCTGCTTAGAAATTTAGTCCCAAGCAACCCCTCATTCTTGAAACTTAAAACAATAAAAAGAGGGTAAAATGGAGCAGACTGAACATCTGCACTAGAGCAGTTTTTGCCAGCAAACACCACCAGACTTAGATCACTCAGACAGCTCTGAAGGTAACTGCACCATAAAAGCAATTCCTCCTGCTGCACAGAGCTCCATTAGAGGGAAAATCTTGTTCTGTGATGGCTCTATGTATCTGACACCTTCCAGCAAGTGGGAACCAGTGCAGCTACATGTAAAACAGCTTTATATTCTGAATCTACTTCTGTAGGGAAAAACAGGGTATTGGAGAAGGAGAGACTTAGTTTAGCATAGAAAGTGGGCAGATGTGATTTGGATGGGCAGTCTTCCTAAAGGGATTCCCAAATTCCCACCATCTTTGCTCTATCTTCTGCTATTCTAAAATGCCAGTATAGTGCTGATGTACAGTTCCTGAGACTGGAGGAACATTTTTTCATTGAAATAAAGGATTTCTAAAAGAAACCACCATGTGTCCCTTAAGTTTCCATTTAAAGATAGGACAGAAAAGGTAAAGGCAGTACATTCAGCATAAAACCCAACACTGAGAACAGCAGAAAGCCATGACAAAGCCACAAAGGCAATAGAAACTGTCAGAATATAGTTGGCAACTCTAGTCATTCTGTAAAATTTATAAAAGCAAGCTGCTGGGTGATACACATCTCTCTAGTTTTCTCAATCTTATGCAGCCACTCCTCATTGAATGTGTTTGATACACTACATCAGGAATTAGAAGTCTCATCATCTGGAATTAAAATGCAAAGGCAAGGGGCAGAAATATATATATTTTTAGGACATTCAGAGACTTTCAGTTTTTCCTGTGCTCTGTGGCTGGATAAAACTTGGAATCTTTGAACTTCCTTCTGGTTTTCCTCTGAACTTTCTGGCTTTGCTTGGAATCCCATCTCATGCTAGGGAAGTCTTTCTGAAATAATCCTGCCAAAACCATTATGATTTAAAATATGCATATTTCATGTAAAATTGTGTTGTTGGATGCTCCTCAGTTGGCTCTAGGCCAAAGTATGAGATAAATTCACTGCAAAGTAAATTTATTGTGTGAAAAGCTAGAAGGTAAGAAGATGAGTGGCATTCAGCCACAGCCTTTGCCCCACACTGAAAGGGCATCACATGAGCTGAGAGACTTTTGCATGAGCAAAACACCTGTGTAGGGGGCAATACTGAGTTTCACTCCAGCTAAATTTTCAGTGAGGATGTCATAGGAAATATATCATCAGCTCTTCTCAGATTTCCTTCCTCTTGGATTGTTTTTTCCATATCACCATTAGAATCAATCAGGTTGTTTTCATTGCACTGGCACCCCAAAAGAGCAAAGGGCTCAAATCTATTTCTCACTGTACAAATGTGTATAAAAAGTATTGATCCCTGCCCCAGAGAGCTTACAATCTAGAAATAAACTCCAGTTGGTTTTATTTCTGAGAAGGACAAACAAGGGGTAGCTTTGGGTCCAAGAATAAAATCTGGATCTTCCAGTATTCAGATTCTCCTTCAGCAATCCTAGAGGCCTGACCAAGTGCCAGTGCACACAATGCCCATGGACCTGCCCAAAGACTCCAATAACAGAGTCCCAGAGAGACCCTGAAAACATGAGAAGCTGGAAAGGAACTTTTCCCAAACTCTTCTGCTGGAGAACCCAATTCCACATTTACTCTTGAGCTGGAAATTTTGAGTATGATCTGTTGGTGCAGGGAGTTTTGCCTTACCAAAGCCTGCTCGATAAGGAGGCAGAAGAGAATGGCATTGCCCACTTCTCTGAGGCTCTGGAACACGTCAGTCTTCAGCTCTGCATACTCAATGATGTCCTTCAGCTGATGGTGGAAAAACTCCAGGATTCCTTAAAACACAAGGAAAGACAATCAGAAAGAGAGCAGATTATTCTATGGTAACTTGGGTAAAATAACAATCAGTGCCTGATATTTCCTTAATCACAAATTGTAAGCTGCAAGTGATAAACATATACCCAGACTGGCATTGGGAAGAACTAACATGCAGTGTCTTATCCGGCTTTCAGTAACCCTTGGGAAATAGGAAGTAATTAATATGAATTGCCTGGATTTCCTCATCAGAGTAAAAAAGAGGTTCAAGACTGTAATGGCTCATGTAATACCAGCCAAAGTTTCTTACTGCAGACATGCTGCATAAAACCTTTTGCACTAGCTAAGTGGAGCATGTGAAAAATAACAAAACCTTACAAAATCCTAAAAACAAAGCAGAAGCTACCGGAAGACATTCTCTTATCAGCCATCTGTGTGTTCAAAAGGAAATTTCCAACAGGAGATTTCCTGGAGAAGTTTCCTATACACATGTTCCAGTGTCAACAGCAAAGCAGCTGAAAGTGTCCCAGCAGGCCTGGCTGCACGTGGCACTGGCAGGTCAGGTGCCCAGCCTGGGTTAACTATTAGGGTGGGCCTGACTAAACACTGCACCATCATGTGAGTGAGTTCCTGCTCAAGCACCCCTCTGCAGCACCCACCTGGAGAGCCATATTCGTGTCTTGGCAAGCGGCATATCTTAGGCATTACTTCGATCAGAGTCTTCACATACTGCAGGATGGTGCCTTGGAGCTGTTGGAGACAAAGGGAGGTTGAACAGGAATGACAGGTCTCCTGGCATTGGTTTTGAATGAGACTGGTTGTGGTTGGGTCCACATCTGACAGCACAGGATGAAACTTCAGCAGGAGTCCAAGAAGAACTTGCTTAATTTGGATCGCACTCAAATATAAAATTCAGCCCAAGTGTGTGGAGTCAGAGAGCTTTTACAGCTTCCTCCCAAAGAATAAATCACAGCTGCATGGATTTTCGAATTCAAAATACAGCTTGCTGTGTTTGCACTGTTTGCAGCTGAAATCCAAACAAGGCTCTGTTTTAGATCCAGCTGGACTTGTGCTCCTAAACCAAAAAGCATTTCACCAGGGCTGCCAAAGGAGTCTTTTCCTAGCACAGGAAATACTCCTTCCACCTGAGGAATAACACTGGATACTCAGAGTTTAATCAAGAATTTACATTCTTTTAGAACAAGTTTTTGCGGATCTGATGTTTTACACTAATATGGATTAGAGCAAAGCACATTTCTTATTTTAAAGCACTTGCTGACATTTGCAGCTACACACCTGCATCCTGCAGATACATTATCTGGGATTATGCACTAAACTCTATTTACTCAAACATGAAATCTCTGGTTTTGTGCTGAAAGCTGTCTGATCCTGGTGGAAATACTCCATTATCTCAGAGGAATCACTGGGATTCCTCAGCAATGGTGAAAATCAGACTGTGGGTACAAGTGTTTCGGTGTGGCTCAAGGGCCATGAAGGTGTCCAGATGTGAACACCCCAAGCCCAAAGCCCACAGTGACTGTCCTGCCTGGACCTATCAAGGCTTTGGGGTTTCTCCATCACCAGGGTCAGGCTCAGAATTACCAGGCTCTTGACGATCTTCAGCAGCTCTTCCATGACCACTGCGATGCCCTGGTAGCCAAGAAGGCGGCAGATTGTCTTGAAATGAGGTGGCCCCACAAAATTGCGGTAGGAGCTGTAGATGTGACTGTAGGCAATGTTGAGAGGCTGAGGAATTAGAAGCACAGTGGCAGTTAGACAGGAGCATCAACCAGACCTGCATGTAATTCTCTTATCACCGTATTATGTTCCATCACTTCAAGCAGTTTTTAAGGGAGAGAAGGGGAAATAATGACAATTCCCACCTCTGCTTCTTGTGGCAAAGAGATTGCTTTTCTTCCTATGCACAGTCAGATACGTTCTAATCTCAACACATTGTCATGTCACAAGGTTTATTTTCCTATTGTGTAGCAACAGGACTTTCATTTCCAAGGTAATTTACACTCCCATATATTCACAATCAAGTATTTCAGTTCAGTGGCCCTTTGTCTCTTCAAAATCAAATTCTTCTCTACTAAAATGAAAACCTTTATATACATTTAAGCAGACAGATTTTTTTTTCCTATGGGCAGTTGCTTTACAGAGGCTTATTAAGAAAAGCAGAAACTGCAGCAGCTGAGTTTAAGGGCAGCTAGAAGAGACTCAGAAAAGATCCTTTTTGTATCCTGCAAAGCTTTACATCAGCCTCTACTTAACAGACATCCCCATGGGTCTGTGACAAGGGTAAGAATCTGACCCTGGTCTAGGGAGAATAGTACCCAGGGCACTGGCTCCCAAAGGTTTTTAGCAGCAGAGAACAGAAAATGATTTCCACGAATGTACTCTATCAGTGTCATCTTGGAAATGTGGAAATTGCTGCAGTGTTTTATCACTGGGACATTTACAGGATCCATTTGGTGTGAGGGAAACAGAAGTAGGGGGAATTAATTCACTTGTGTGATCTGCAAAAAAAAGCACTGAAAATTGGACTTAACTGGGACACTACATGCTCAGTGAGGGCTCTGAAATAGTGCTGGCATCACAGTTCAGCCCAGCAGAGAAGGGCTGCACTCTCCCTCCACGACACCTCAAACTGCAGCCTCAGTGAACAGCAAAAATGCAATTCTTGAAAAGATTCTGGCACACAGTGCCCCTTCCAGCAAAACACAGATGAACCTCTGGCTCATACTTACCAAAAGACCTTTCTCACACAAAGACAAGGAAAGAAATTAGACTGTATCCCAAACGTTTCCCTGCAGACATTTCGGAGACTACAGGGATCCCCTCCCCTGGCAGTCGTGGAGCCAAGGGAGTGGTGGGATCAAGGCACTGAGGAAATTTGGTGAAAGGGAGCCAGAGCTGAAGTGGCAGAGCAGAGCAAAGAGTTGTCTGTGCTCCACCACTGCAGCAATAGAGGCTGAAGGCTCCAGCTGTCCTCCAGCTCTGACTCACTTCCCCAAAATCTACTTCTAACACTTCATCTGAGCTACTAATGAGTTACAAAGTGAAGTCATTTGCTAAGAATTGGAAAAGTATTTTCCTTTGCTCTCAGTTACAGAATTCAGGAGACCGATGTACCGACCACACTTTCACACAGACTTGTCAGATGCTTTAATCAATTAATTGTCCCTCATTTTGTTACAGCTCCATTGCTCTGGTCCAGCAGCTCGTTGCCTGCTGTCATTTCTTGGTGCTCTTTGAACTAGTAGAAATAAGGCACAGTTAGAATGTTCCCTATTTTGTTAAAAAATATAATTTCTCCTCCTGTTCCTGGTAGGTGAAAACATCCCTTTAATACTATTAAGTACAGAAAGGCTGCCTTGGAGGCTCATTCACAATGAGCATGAACTTTCTCTTCCAAGAGAGCTGAAAAAAGAGGGCCAGAGTTCAGCAATTATTTAGGCAGACAGAAGCCTACTTTTAAAACTCATTGTATGCCAACTCCTGTTCAGAGAATGGTATTTGAGCACCGTGCTCAGGCTTCTGTCTGCATCTTCAGGTAACTAAGTCTTTAAAAATCTATCTGGTAGAGACAGATCCAAAGCCACTAGTTACCCACCCTGATACATATGAAAAACAGCAATGGTTTTATGTTTTGAAAAGTGTGCCTGTTTAAACAGCAGGTAACACCCATCCTGGAATATGTGCCAAATGGCCAACACAACCATCCCAGAGGGAAGTCAGTGCCCCAGGGCCCCAGCCCAGTTGTACTCCCACAGCTTTTGTTGCTTTGTTTTTGCAAGGCACTGCCCCCTGCCCCAGGTGTCCCCAGAAAGTGCTGTGTTGCAGAAGTGATCCCAGTGGCCCTGAGATGGCTCCTTGCACCATCCCTTCCATGTCTCCCTGTAGGCTCCCTTACCCTGTTGTTTCCCCACGCTTAGCACACTGGGGCTCATCCAGACTAGAGGGGAACAAAATATTCCCATTTCAGTGGGCTCTTGAATCCACACTAATTTCTGGAAGCCTCCTTACTACTTCATAGCCAGGAGACAGGACTTCCATCTGTGCACATGCCTTGTTCCCCTGAGATGGGCTACCACCACCCCCCCCCAGATGTGGTACAACTGGTCAGGCTTTCCCCATACCAGGGCTGATATTTTGCTGCACAGCCGCCCACCTCACAGCACTCCTTTCTCTCTTAGAGGGATAATGGGGCTGGAGAGCAGCTCTCAACCGAGCTTCTCCCTCAAGTGGGGGTCTCAGCAATTAGCCTGACTGGGAGAAGACACATTTTAGGATGTGCATTGGCTGCAGATGAGGAGGATGATTCATCCCTGCCTGTCTGCAAGATGAGGTAGATTCACCGAGCCCTCGGCAGAGCCACACAGCGCACTAACAGCAGGCTTGCATCTAATAATGATACTCTGCCAGCAATTAAAAATATAACTCCATTTAAGGATGAGATACACAGCTTGAGGTAAAGGCTGTAGGATGTCAAAAATGACACCAGTGGGTATTTTAAGACAAAACAGCTGAAGGTACAAGGCACAGCTCACTCCCCCAGCTGGGCGGCTCCTTCTAACCCCTTGGAAAGCCAAAGCAAAGCCCTGCTCTCCACACCTCCTGAGAGCAGCAGCTGCTGAAGACACTGGAGAGGTTTACCCCACCTTTGGTTTGTGGCCAAATGGACAGGTTTAAGGGATGGGAGGCTGGGAGTTCTGGCAGGCTGGGATTTGCAGTATGGGGCAGAGTTCCCAGTGTCCTGCAGAGCCCAGGGATCCCACCCAGATCTCAGGGACAGCCACCTGTAATTGTGAACATGTAGGGAAGGCCCCCACATTGCTCTGGGAGCTCAGGAGGTTACTAGGGATGCTCTGGAACAGATTTAGCAGGAAATCAAAAGCCAGTTCTATTTCCACATCTTTGAGCTTGTTGTTGGCCCAGACCTGTCTGAGCTCACCTGAGAAAAGGCAAGGGAGAGTTTTAGCTGATAAAACAGATCAGAGAGAGAAAATAAACAGATAGTAATAACTGTTCCAAAATTCCCTTGGAAAAATGAAGACCTAATGAAAGAGGAATACAGAGACAAAAAAGGACTTGCACACAGCCCAAGACTAGTCAGGGCTCCCAGCCAACCTGACTGCAGTGAGACAGCTGAGACAGTATCTTACAAAGTAAAAAACAATTCTGAGCAGAATTGCCAGAGGAGGGTCTCTAATCAAACAGCCTGAATATGGCCTGGCTCCCTCCCCTGCCACAAGCAAAACTCACTGCCCCCGAGTTTCTACCATATTTGGCTGTATCAGTCAGTTGCTGAGACTTTCCTGCAAAAAACCCACATACTTCTTAGCTGGGATGGACAGGACATGTACAGTGCAGTAGGCATGGTTACAGACTGTACTGAGACTGTGCCTGTGTAAATTCTGCCTCAGCATAATTAGATATTAGGAAAAAAATCTTCCCTGTGAGGGTGGTGAGGCACTGGCACAGGTTGCCCAGACAAGCTGTGGCTGTCCCATTCCTGGAAGTGCTGGATGGAGCTCTGAGCAACCTGGTCTAGAGGGACGTGCCCCTGCCCATGGCAGGTATACTGGAACTGAATGATCTTTAAGGTCCCTTTCAACCCAAATCATTCTATGATTCTATGATACCAGTACTGATTTTCAGGGACTGGGTACAATGATACTGATTACAACAAGCTGATGACACAACAAGCCAGGTAGCACAGCCCAGGAAGTCACTTGGAGGGGATCAGCACCCCTGCTGCCAACACCTCTTGCAGCAACCACAGCTCCTTCACACCTCTGGGCTGTTGTTGCAGACATAGCAGCAGAAAATAGAGTGGCTCCATCCTGTTCACGTCCTGTGACTATTTTTACAAGGAGCAGCAGCATGCACAGGTTACATGTGCCTCCACACCTCTTAAAAAGGGGGGGGCAAATTCAGCCAGGGAAAGGGAAACAGGGATTTCCAGTGATTCTGGTGCAACCCTGGGTCCAGCAGTGCCAAGAAAAACATAAGCACTCATGAAAATACATAAATGAAGCCCAATCTAAAGCATTTACAGAGCTAAGAAGTGGTTAGCAAGCGGTAAATAGTGGGTTGATGGTAATTTTTCAGCTTCTTTGTTGAAGACTTGGCAACCTGCTGTGTTTTATAAGTGGCTGAATGACAGAAAATGGCTCAGTTTCTGCTGCCCACTGGACCGTGTCCGTGGCTTGCATCCTATGATGAGGAGTGAGTGGGCCTAGGCAAGGCCACAGCTGGGTCCATCTGCAGGTGTGGGAAACATCAGTGCTGGAGCAGTCCTGGCACTGGCATGGTTCTCATCCTGGGAAATGAGAATTTCAAGCTCAGCACTGGTGCAAGCTTGATTTTGGCAGTGGGTAATCCCAACACATCTGAAAGCTTTGCTGCATTTCCCTTAACTGGTGGTGTGGATCACGATGTGCAGAAAGGTCAGCAGGACCCCTTGCTGGCCTAATCCAGCTATTCCCATTATCCTTGGTTTCCTCTCTTCCCGCTAACACACCTCATTCGTGAACAACTGAAATTTACTTTCAAAGCAGCTGTGAACACTGATAAACTCAGCAACTCGAATGCCATAAGAAAGTGGTTCTCCTATGAAAATGCTACCACTTTCTGTAATCCACCTTTCTGAAGCTGAGATTTGTACCCCCAGCTCTCTCCCTGCAGGCAAAGATGTACTTCACTCACAGCATGGGGCCAGCTAAGAGGTGCCTATCGCCCTGCTCTCATAACCAGGACTGAACCATGTCAAAGGCAGGAAGCCACCTGGGAGCACTTTCATTTCCATCCCTGCCCATAATTATTTTTATCTCTGCTCCCAGCTTTCAGCTCACTGGCAGCTGCAGCTCTGCTGCTCTTACAGAGACAGAATGGAATACTGATCTTGAAAGACAAAACTATCCAGAACTCTGAAATGTCAATCAAAAGCAATGGTCACACACACTCCCCAAACCTGTACCAGCCCCTCCTGATGCAGTTTGCATTATCTCATCACTATTGGTATCTAGAAGATCTTTGAAAAGTTGCACCTTTCCAGAAATGACATGAGTAACTCCAGACTTAGAACTAACATTTCTTCTGAGAAAGTTCCTCTCAGGCACATTTTGGCTTTGGAGAGCAGTGAGATACTTGTTCAGAACCTCTTCTTACCAGGCCCAGTGACACATCTGTTCCCTCCTGGCCTCAGACTCGAGCTGCTCCCCTGACACCACTGGCATTGGCTTTGCCTCTCCCTCCTGCCCTCTCACAGACTGATAGGGGACATCCCCAAGTTGTGTGTAAGTCAGGACATTCAAAGAACCTGTCTTAATCCCACACAGTTCATCAGGAGGTCGAGATCTTTGAAAACCCAATTCCTACTGTCATCACACAGTTTAGAAAAATATTAAAAAGCTACTGGACATTTCTGCATCATCAGGAATCAAAATCTACTGCTCACTGGCTTTGTCTTTAATCAGTAGTTTCAGTGTGCAAGAAATCATAGAATTAAAGACCAAGCTCCTGAGCCAATGTGCACCACAGACCAGGATCCCAGATTTCACTCCATGTACCAACATGCCTGTAACTCCAGACCCTGCTGGGGCTCAGTGATAGTCTTGCTGGGAAAAGAAAAGAAAACCCAAAGAAGCCAGAAAACAAAACTACCTGACTTTTTGTTATTCTGCCTCTGAAACATAGAAGGCTTCAGGGATAACATTCCCAAATCACTCCAAGATGCCTGCCCATCCTTTCTTACTGGTTGCCATGGTGAGAGATGACGGAGCCCCAGATGGGTATAATATGAGGCAGCGCGTGGGGAAGGGATTTAGAAGAGGGAGGAGAGGGTGGGAAGAGGGGAAGGCACTGCCTGCCCGTGGCCACTCTGTCACCAGCACTGCCAGCACCGCGGACCTGCCGGGGAGGTAAGTGCCTGCCTGTGGTCTGGGAGGGCTCTGTGATGGGCACATGTGCTGACCAGCTCTTCATGTGAGAACAGCTAAGGCAGTCGTTAAGATGAGCTGATTCTTGAGTGAATTAAAGGAAAGTTAGTTATTGTTAAAGAGGAAGAAGGAAAAAATTAAACCAGCTCTATTGTGTGCAGCTGCTGCTCTGAGCATTTGGCTGGTTGGGAGAGAGAACCAACCGTGCTCAGAGAGCACTTTGGGGATCGAAATGAGTGATGTGCTCAAGTGATTTGTGGCAGTTGCTAAACAGTAATTTATTACTGCTCAGTGTCTTTTATCTGGGGGAGAGCTTTTTTCTTGTATTTCATGTATTTGTATTTCCCTAAAAGCACTGATTTTATATTTCGCCAACCTACAGATTTCACAATTAAGATTCTGATATTACAATGTGACATGCTGCAGGAACAGAGTGAGTTTATACCCTATTAAGCAACAAGTAAGGTGCAGAAAATGCAGCAACAACTTAAACCAGCAAATTAACCATAATGAAGTTTTTTAAATGGCATTTAGGTGTAAAATCAAAATATCTATTGATTGGCAGCTTCACAAAGCAAGCTGGAGCTAGTTTAATGATCACTTTACGTTAATCACACTTGCAGTATTCTTTCTATTTCATGGAAAACAAAAAGCTAAAAAATGCTTCCAATATAGACAACCAGTCAGAGAGATTTTTTTAAAAATCTAACTTATACCCTATGCCCCAACTGTTTTTTGGTTTTTTGGGGTTTTTTTCTTATGAAGGAGGGTGATACAGAAGTCTGGGCAAGAGCAGGATTGAATTTTGTAATTTTAGCCATCCAAGACCTAGGTTCTAACCTAAGTAAGCCATGATAGTCCTGAGTCCAATGCAAGGGCCAGTAAACCCAGTGGAAAGACTTCAATGATGCCAATGGCTTTTGAGCCTGTACATGGATCAGACAACTCAGCCTCTCCCTGCGTTTGGTTTCAGGGGCACGATGAACATCGAAGTGCACAACATCACTTACACCACTGCCACGGTGTCCTGGGCCATGCACAGCCCCTGCCCAGAGAACTACTACCACATCATGTACCGCCCCAACTGGAACAGCGTCTTTGCCGGGTACTTACGCCAAAACTTCCACCGTGAGGAGCGAGTTCCTCACCCCCTCAGCTCCCTTGTCCTCCACCGCCTCATGCCATCCACCATCTACGTCCTCTGCATCACGTGCAAAAACTCTTACCCCTCCAGCAACCACTGCACCACCTTCCACACTCTGGACAAAATCCCCCTGGTTTTTGGTGGCTCTAAGCACGAACCCACCACCTCCATGTGGATGGTGAGCAGCCTGCTGCTCCTCTGCTTCCTCGCTCTCCTGGCCTACGGCTGCCTGCGGTTCTGGTCTGCAAGGTGCCACCAGGCTGCAAAGCTGAAGCATCCCCACACCAGCCCCGAAGAAGTGGTTGAAGGAAGCAGCTCACTGGAAGGGCCACTGAATGATGGACTGGAAGAGGAGCTTCTGGAAGTCCCCATGACCACTGTGCTGATGAGGAGCTCCGGTTTCGTGAGGGTGAGTCCACATAGCTCCCCTCATTGCTTTTTTCCCTATAAAAACAGTGATGATAAAAGGGCCATCTTGCCACAGCAAGGCCTTCAATGAGAGCAAAATAAAACAAGACCCTGCTTAGAGGTTTGTTTTGTCCTCTGTTTCCCAGCTCTTGCCAGGAGGACTGTCTGTGTGTCCATGGCAGGTGTCTGTCCCAGGGTAGAGCATGAGGCACAGACATTTGCTGCAGAGAGAAAGATTTTTGTCAAGTGACAAAAATATTCTCATTTGCTGAGAATTTTTAAAAAAGAATCCAAGACAGCTCTCTGGGAACAGCCAGGTTCGACAGACTGTAGTGTCATTAGTTTATCTTCATCAGTGCTGTAGGTTCACTTCAGAGTCATCCAACAATGTGCACAAGAATAAACTCTACTCAAGTAGTTTCACACTTGAGTAATCCTCCACTAGTATCACATCCCAAGCCCTCATAGTGCCTGTATGAACAGTCATGGCAGCCTGCGAAAAGAGCTTTTTGTCAGTATTAAGTGTTTGCACACTCAAGTATTCTAGTAATTCCTATTTTGAATTACAAATGAGATTCTGAAATGGTACCTTCCTTGGGAAGGAACACTGCATTGGAGCACCAGCATGCTCACCTCTCTGTGCATTTAGATGGATGTGACTCAGTCTCAGTGCCAACACCAAGCAAAGAGCAGTGTTGACATCTCTTAACATGGGCATGTTATGGAGAAGAGTATGGGAAAGCAATAGCAACAGCACACTGAACCTGCTTCTTGCATGGCCTTTTGGTTTCATACAGTAATGTGACCCTGCTCATTTGCACCAACCATTCTGTTAATGAACTAGTTCTTGCATTTCTTTCTTCTAAATAAATATTTCCAACACCCACTCCTCTTCTGGCTGTTGTGATTCAATTACTGACCTTGGATCCATAGAGGTAATATGGCTGAACATTAGCTGGCTTGTCCCGCTGCGGCTCCTGCGTGAAGGGGATCGCTGTTCTCACAAACCTGTGCGGGACACAAGAGATGGCGAGGGAAGTGGTCAGAGTTAACTGAGAGCAGACATGGCAGAGTCTGGGATGACCTGAAGTTGCAGGCTAATTAGTATTCATCTGCTGAGCCATATGAGCTGGAATGCAAACTCCTGCCCCAATCTACTGGTGGTGTAACACTCTAGTGTAACCTACCAAAAGCAAGGTTTCTTCTCATTTGGGACAGCCAAGAAATGCATATCTGAGCAGCTACCAGAGCTCTGTTGCTGAGTCAGCCAACCTTCAGTGGCTTGCAATCACTAACAGTTGCTTGACCTTGTTACTAAGATCTTCAAGGCCAATAAGAGATGGGCTTCAGCTTCATTTCAAGCATAACTGTTGCACATCCCATAGGGAGTGCAAATCTCACCACAACCCACATGAATTTTATGTGACAGGTTTGACATCCTGGAAAGAAAAGCAGGGTTTCCAGGTGGCCCCTTCCTCGCTTTCCCTCCTCACCTGTTGGTGGATCCATTGTAGCAGTAGTTGGGTAGAAAGTCAAAGTTGAGCTCCCAGAAGACGTGGAGGGTGATGCGCCCATAGGGCGCGGAGACGTTGTGGTTGGCCTCCCGGAACATGGCATCGAAGCTGTCCAGGGTCATGTGCTTGCACAGCAACCTGTGAGTCAGGCGATTGATTTCCAAGAGCCACTCCAGCTCCTGCAGGACATAAAGCGGCAGCAAACACAACATATTACCAAGATGACAAGAGAAGCAGCCAATCTAATTGCCAGGGGAATGATTTTATATCCACACAGAGAGAGAACTAAAGATATCAATTTAATTCAGTGGCCAAGGCCAATTGCACTTCCACTCAAGGGGGTCCTGGTTCAGTATCTTGTGAATCTACAGGAAGGAAAATTAATTTGTTCTCCGCTGAGCACTGGCTGGTTTTCACCCCAGAATCCTGCAAAGGTGGAAACGTAATTTTACACTACTTGACTCTGATGCTCCTGTGACATATCAAAGACAGCAAATCCTGTACACACACAAACAATGTCACAGCCACGTTCATCCAATGGGGAATTAAAGTCGAGATTTCCTTCTCCCAGGTTACAGGACTCTCTTACATGAGCTCTGCCAAGTGTAACTGCTGACTGTCACTTTATGATTTATGCAGATATTTGAGTCCAATAATGATGCAATTAAAGCTCCATAAATAGAAATAGTAGAGACTCAACAGCATAAAGAAGGATACATGGCTGGCTGAAACCTACTATAGGAAGACTAAAACCAGGAGACAGTTGGCTGTGTATCCACAGCAGTGTATTATTCTCTCCGTTCATACTTGCAATCCTCCACTAGTCAATAACAGTTCTTACCACTATGGATGTCAGGTCCTCGCTCTCAAAGCGGCTAATGGCCTGGTCTAATGATTTGTACATCGCTGCCGAGATACGCTGGGTAATGAGCCTGTTCAGGTCAATTGATCTGCCCAGCAACTGGCAAAAGAACAGATTTGCATGTTATTTACAGATGGGGAAAAGGTATTTTACTTTTTTTAACAGACGCAACTTAAAACCACACATCCAAGTCTCCTAAAATGTATAAACAGTGATGTAAAGTCAACTTAAGAGGGAAGGAGGGACATGAGGAGCGTAACTTGTTTTTTCCTCAGGCCCCAAGCCTTGAGTGTGGTGTGTCACAAACTGGTTCAACCCTTCTTGTTCCAGAACCAATCTCAACTGAGCCCAGCACTGAAATGCCACCACGAAATGGATAAACCAGAACGGTGAGTACTGGAGTCTACTGCTTGCACTGTACCTGGACGTGCCTCTGCTTGAGCAGTGTTTCGTAGCGGTTGGACGGTGGGTATGGAATGATCACCCCGTAATTCTTGCATTCAGCCCGGAAACGTTTGTCCAATAAAACACTGAAAAAAGGAAGCTGTGTCAGGAAAACAGACACTTACACTATCTACTTCTCTACGGAGTTGTTCTTGTCCTTCTTTGCATCATGGCTCTGAATGCCAAGAAGTTTCCACCCACTAATGCCTCTGCATACACCCCTAAATCACAGAGCAGCAGTTGTTATCTGGGGACTACCATGCTTGTTTTTTATGGCTAAACCATTAAAAAATATAAAAAAATGTGCTGAAAGATATCCCTTGTGCCCTGTACAGGGGTGGTACCCAGTCTGCTGTGGGAACATGTGGTTGGTGATGGTGATTGCTTGTGACATAAAGACAAAACCCCTTGCAAAGTTATACTGAAGACTTGGTTCACCTTTGGGGCCATGAGAAGAAGACTAATGAGAGTTCATCCATGTTGTTTACATTGCTAAGAAGGACATGCCACAAAGGTTCTATCTCTCCACAAGGGAGAACAAGTCCTGCTGCTTCACCAAATACATATTCCTGCTTTGTAAAGATAGGAGGCTTCCACTCCTCTGGTACACAAACAGAAGTCAAGTAAGGACAGGCCAGCTCAGTTTGTTCTGCTGCTGCTCTCACAAACTGTACTCAGACAGCTACTCAGGATGCCAGTTGTTATTTTTTCACTTTTAACCATGTCTCCTTGCCACTGTTAATTCATTTTTCCCATTTATACTGGTCTGATGTGGACAGCCAGCTCTGTGGGACAGGGATGATCTATGTTATTGTGTGCTTGCAGCGGCTGCTCCCCGAGGGGAACCTTTTGGTTTAACAGCAATTTGGATGCAGTGATATCATCAGTCACCATCAGCTGTCAGGTTCTCCTACCTGCCAGCCATTGCTTTATAATAGGCAAAGATCTGATCTGCCAGCTTGTACACAAATTGATCAAAGCACAAATTCACCTGGGGGAGAAAAAACAAGACTTGGTGAGGGTGTCACCAGCACAAAGCAGCTCCTTCCTACGCATGCAAGATCAATACAACCCTACACAGATCTCTCATTTAATACAAACATGTATTGAAGAACACACTATCTAAAAAACACACTGCAGTTCTCACATGCTAAAGGTAAGCAGAAAACTGCAGTTATATTTCCCTCTTAGAGTTTCTGCATGTTCCTACATGTATGTTTTCCCACCCTCCATCATCCTTCCCTCTCAGGGAATTTTTCATTTTCCTCTGATGTCTCGTAACTCTCTGCCCATCAGAAAGACTCCTCCACAGTCCCACATGGGTAAACCTAAGTCAAAGCCCTTAAGCCCACAACATCAGGAAAGTCTGTAAGGTCTCTGGAAATGCTGATCTTTTGAAAACCTCTCACTCTGATGGGGGACTTTTCTCAGGAGGTGCCTATAATGAATTCACTGAACTGCTGGGTGGGGCTGTCAAATAGGACAATGTGATCTCAGTGAGCTCTTTCTATACAATAAAGATGAAGAGAACTTACTTCAGCTTCAATTTCATCATACAGGAACTGCTTTTTGAACTTGGTCAAAGCATAGTATGCACTGTCATTATAGAGGTCCAAGGGGTACAGCACGTACCTGAGGGCAAGAAGACACACCATGTCTTAAAGTCACTTTGGAGCATCATGACATAATCATTGGAACATAATGACACTTTGCATAACAGCAATTCCTCTCATTATTTATTACACATATAAAAAAAAGTGTGTTTAGGTGGTTTAGCCTGGGCCCACTCCCCTTTTGGTCACACACACTGACTGCTGCATGCAGGTGATGGTGCCACCACGTTGTGCCAGCATGCCAACAGAGCAGTTGCCAGCTGCTGTTTATAACACATAAGTAAGCGCCAGTCCCAGGAAGCCGCCCATGTGTGTCTGTTAATGGGTGTTCATACAGTACCATTCATGTGACAGCAAGTCAAGAAACATCTATTTACCTCCCACGTCAAAAGACTGTTCATCACCAGCCTACCCTTCTCCAAAACAAAATCCCAAGGCCCAGCACATGCACAGTCTCCACACAGCCCCATCAGCTCTTACTCCATCATGGAGGGTTCTTTGGTTTCCAGAATATGGTCCGTGAGGATCCAGGGCATGGACATTTCAATGGGGAACTGGATGCGGCGGCCCATGGTCAGCTCCAGGAAGAATTCCCGGAACCAGAGCTGGGACAGGTCACAGCACTGCTGCAGTGCTTCTGAAAAGCAGAGGAGATCCCCCCAGAGGGAGGGCACCCACGTTACCCCCATGGGGATGGCAGTGAAGGAGGCACAGGAGGCAGCTGCTGCAGCCTCAGACTGGATTGGTTTGGGGTATGAAACATTTTTCTAGGACGGTTCTTTTTAAACCCAGACCATCTTCGTGCTGTCTGAGCATTTTGTAATGGAAGAAGAAACAGGGGATCATCCCTTTTGTTCTAGAGCTCCAGGAACAATACTTCAATGGCTCAGAGTTACTCTGATTCTGATAATCTCTGAAATCTTCCTATTTGGCTCAGAAGTTTGTCTGGGATAGAAGGAAAATAAACTACCACATATGGCTATTTTCTATTGCTGACTCAGTCCTGTTAACATAATGATTACTACATAGAAACATGTTTGAATCAGGCAAAGGTAGGACATTTGAGAAATACCAAGATAAAATCCTCTGCATAGGTCAAGGAGGAGCAAAGCTGATCTACCTATGCCTTTGTGAATATGCAAGAGTTGGATACAAGCCTCCCCTGCCATAATCTCACCACTGATGTTGAGAAGGTGGGTGAAGAAGAAGGACTGCTTGTGGAACTCCTCAATGGCCAAGACTATGGGCCCATCCAAGCTGCTCCTAAGAGTCTTCTTCGAGCCACTCTTGTCTGCTATGAGGGACTCCAGCATTGTCCGCACCATGTAAAGCTTTGGAAAAACATTGACATGCAGTTACCACTCTCCAGTGAGACACCACCACACACAGCTATGGTGTTCTGGAACAAAAAATAACACTTCTCCCCGGTGGCAACCACTCTCTGCATCCAAAAGCAACTACCCATCAGAGCTAGATAAAATTACATCCCTAAAAAGGAGGCTTTGGGAACTATATGACAATTTAGGCACTGAGCCACATTTAATGCAATAGTGTAAAGACTGTGGAATAGACATGGAAAAAGCTGCTAATTCACAGGGTGGGAGACTCTTATGTGGCTGTTAGGCCATTAATTCCCTGCACAGAGATAGACATTTACATACCTGTGTGCTTGATGGTCCTACTGCTCGTCGTGGGACTTTAATATCAAATCCACCTTTAGGATCCTTCTCACCTCTCAGGCAAGGATCATTTGGAGGCTCTCGACCTCCCTCCCAGTCACAGATTGTCTTCCGAATTGCCTGAAGGACACTGGAGTGGGTGGGAGAGGGAAAGGAATGCTTAAGCTTGACTTTACTTCAAGATGAAGATATTCACTGCTGTGCCCACATGGGAGGGAAACTGTTTGAGGTGAGGCCATACACCGTTGTTATTGGTGGAGTCATGGCCAAGAGTTACCTTGGGAGGAGCTGCTGGACAAGGAACATTGGCTGGTTGTGTACGCTGAGTGCATGCAGGGCCACATGTTCATACAGTATAAATGTGTTACATATAAATACACAGGTTTTGCACTGAATTCAAGGACAGACTGACCTGATCAGAACGTTCTTCTTCTTCCTGACAGCCTGGCGGAGCGGCTCCCGCAGGGTCACCTGGGCAAAGTCCTGCAGGGCTGCGTAGATGGTGTTGCGGATGGCTTGGTTAAAGACACTCTCCATCCGGCCCATCAGCACCTGCAGACCTTTGATCATGGCAATTACCTGCAGCAAACATTAAAACCAGAGGTATTTGCTGTTTTTTACACAGTATGAAGAGGTCCATAAATCCAACATTAAGAGAATTTGGTAGCGGACTGGCTACAGCACTGGCTTCTGTGAGAAGCTACTGGAAGCTTCCCCCATGTCCAGCAGAGCCAATATCAAACAACTCTAAGACAGACCAAGGGCAAATTAAGAAGCAAATTAAAGGATGTAGGATCCCTTAACACATGGGCCACAGGGATGAGGAATTGGCCTGAGGAACATGGACAGGAAACCAGCAGTGGCTGGCTCTGACTCCTGTGCAGTTGGCACTGACCTCCACAAAGGCAAACTTCTCTTCACTGGTGTAGTTGTACCGGGTGGCTCTCTCATACTCTTCAGCTGTTCCTGGGCAATCCTTGTTACAGAATTTATCTGTGGGATGAACCAACTTCCAAGAGTACTAGAAGATGGAAAGAGACAATGTCAACATTGCAATGAGCAAGAAGGTAGCCTGGAAAGACTCAAGAGAGGCTGTGCCAGGAAATCACTCCCTAGACATCACTACAGTTTATTGACATTCCTTTGGGAGCAGAATTTCTGCTATTTCCTAGCTTTACTATCACTGTACTGAATATTGGTTTTGGTTTTTGGGAGGTTGCCAGGCATATTGGGCTCTTTCTCCATTTGTCACACAGGGTGTTCAGGGTCATTATCTGCCTGACCTTAGCATGTCTGTTAATGGCTTAGTTAGGTGGGATGAACACAAGCTCACCTTTCCACAGTCTGTTACAAGCCATGTGAAAACATCCATGCTCACTTGGGAAGAGGAGGACACTACACACTCACCACTTCCGTGGATACACTCACCACTTCCATGACATGGGCACTCCACTTGGACAGCAGCTGCAGCCCCCGTAAAGCGAGATCGAAGAGCTCCCTGTACTCCTCATCTGATTTCTGGCTGTCCAGTCCTGAGCCAGTGACCACCTGCAGGACATCACATCACCTCAGGCTACACTCAGGAACTTGCTGCAGGGGCTTCACTCAGCCAACCGATCTCTCTCTCTCTCTCTCTCTCTCAAATCCCAGCTGAGATGAATTCCCTGTGATCTTATAATCAAGCTAAAATTGAGTAGATCATATACTGTCCCTCAGGAAAAGGGGTATAACTTGGCAAGGCTCTTTTCACCCAAGCAGAATTTATTTCCTACAGAGAAATGAGTCTCACCTGTCACCTCAGAGCAAACAACTTACTCATCTCACTCTGCTTTCCCATTCCTTTTAGATGGTCTAATACTACTGAAATCCTTAAGAGCCTTTTACTGATTAAAAGTTCAAATAAGCACTTAAAAATGCCCAAAAGGAAAAGGCTCAGAATGCTACAATTAGTGATTAATGAGGATCAGACATTTGCAAAAAAACCAGTCCCAATGGCATCAGAGAGGGCACTGTCATTCAGTGCTGAAAAGAACAGAGATACCCTCGTGAACTTTCCTCAAAGCCCAGCCTGAGAGCTCTGTGTAACAGAAGAGCCCTGTTTGCCAAACATTGGTGTTCTGGTTGATAATAAACATTCAATTGCCAATTTTTTTTCTGCTTATTATAATGAAGCTGTGCTCAAGGAGCAGAAGCTGTTGCAGTAGATCTTCTGGTGCATATGATTTTGCACCTGCAAGAGCCTTTAATAACTTGCTTTTTTACTGTTGGATTGAGAAGTGGTTTGTTCACCCACATCCTTCACCCCTTTCACTTGTTTCTGTGACAGACCATACTCCTGCCACACTGTTCTCTCCCAGCCTTGCCCATCCAATGAGCCTGATTACAGAGGCTGCAAATGACTTACCTCGCTGTTGCTGTAGCGAGCGAGCTCCGAGATGAAGCGGATGTGGTCGTCTCGGATCTGCACCATCTGCTCACAGATGTTGTACTGGGGACTTATGCTGCTCTGAGTGCACGTCCACCTGGGAAAAGAAGCAAGGGTGTCAAGGACGGGGCACATGGCTCCACTCAAGACACCCCAGGGACAACTGCTCTCTTCAACATGCTACAGACATGCCACCTTCAGGCATGTTTGTGTCCTCTCTCATGTCCCTTGGTGTGTGGGATCTTCCAGAGGTGGTCTGATGCGGACACTTGCCTCACCTTTCAGCCTGAATATCTCTGCTCCATCCACCCTGAAGGCTGCTCTCCATGTTGGGCTCACCTATCCCCAGGGCAGAGAAGGCTATTTCCCAGGCCACCAGTGGACAAGCTTTCAGGGAAGGATGAACTTGAAAGACCTGGTATCGTTTGCATCCCTTCTGCTAGACCTAAGGATAATCATCCCCTTAGAGGTCATCCCTCCAGGCCTGGGTTGTGGTGCCTTCTCCTGCCGGGAAAAACTCTGCAAGGGGCCAGAGCACAGTAATAGCTCTCCTGCTCTGTTTTTGGTTCTGACTCATGCTACTATCTCAGTGAACAGTCCTGAGGATAAATGATGAGCAGAATATGATTAACTGAACTAGATTTTCATTTGCATTGAGCCACATGTACCATGTAACGACATCCTAAAAGGCAGCACTCCTCCTGCAAAGGCACAGTTGTATGAAGGAATGGTACAAACCAGGTTTATTTAATATCTTTTCCCCTGTAATGTATTAGCCCCAGACACAGAACCAGAACGACTCCACCAAAATGGTTTGTGCAAGCGTCTGTCAGTGAGATTCTCGTGTCTTACTCCATCACCACAATGTAAAAGTTCAGGTTATGCTTTTTTCCTCCTAAATGATTGTGCATCTTCTGATAGATAGTCATGTTCTCCAGTCTAGCTGGTCATACAAAAGGAAGGTGAGAAACCTGCCCCTTATATGGACAGAGACACAAAGACATACCACTGCACTTGTTCCCAGTACTTGTGGTGCTAGAAGGTCCTTGGAGTGCTGGGCCACATCATTCCTTGTGAAATCCGTCCTCCCACAGCCCCATCGTTCGACTCTTACCCGTTTCCATGTCCTGTGCTCCCCACCAGACAATGGGCAGGTTAGCAGGAATGGCCAGGGCTGCACCAGCCCTCCCTGCCACACACAACCTAGTCCACAGTGCAGAAACAAAGCGCCATGCAGGAAAAACACCAACTAATTCCACTTTCATGGAGACAAGGAGGGAAAGAAAGTGACAAAAACAGTATTAGTAAGAAATGGGGATTACATGGAACCACCTTGGCAGAGTTAGTGTTGGGAGTCCCATGCAATTTGCTGGGAAAGCGAGTGAGGAAGAAACACTGGTTAGTAAGATACGGCACATAGATCTGGTAAGACAGATTTCAAGACAGACATTAAAATTGTGAACAGGTAAACAGCCTGTGAGCTACCTTGGTTTTGAGATGAGAAAATGAGGAATGCTGCTGACACATGTTTCGTTGAAATGTGCTTTCTGAATTATTTGAGATAAAAAAGTACATACTTTTAAACAATATTTCTCTTTTGAGTTTCCAAAAATATTCTTTAAATTCGCATTATGCAGAATAATTTTTCTGTCTTTTTTTCTTTTTTAAAAAATTTTTGAGTGAAAACCTTCTGTTCAGGAAGTTTTTCCATGTTGTTTTCAAATCTTTCCTGAACAATTAACAGGCACTTTTCAACCAGCTTTTGGGAGGGCAGGGGAAGGCTGCTCCTGGCAGGCAGAGAAGCCAGACCCTCCAGGGTGGAAGGGGACGAGCAAACAAAAGCGATGAGACTGCAGGTTAGTTCCTGTCCTGCTGAAGAGACATCCCAGCCTGGCTGTTTCTCACAGACATAGGAGAAATCTGAATTCCACATGATACAGTCCCACAGGTGAAAGGCCACAGCCTGATGAAAGCCAGGCTGCCACCAGCCACTACAGCCAGACACAGCTCAGCTGGGCTTTGCTTATTTGTGGTTCTCAGTGCCATTCCAAGGATATCCAAACCTAACACCAATTCATCTAGCAATAACTGAGAGTGATGAAAAGCTACAAAGACAAACAGGGCCTTGCACATTCCTGGTGTGACCAAAACAATGTCTGTGAATTCATCTGACAGGAACAGCAAACTGCCTGTGAGCCCAGGCTGGGAAGCAATGCTCTACACTGCTGTGCTACTCCTGAGCTCTCCATAGACTCAATCTCTGCCCTTCCCACGCAATACTTGGAATCACAGAATCATTTGGGTTGGAAAAGACCTCTAAGATCATCGAGTCCAATCTCTGACTGATCACCACCCTGTCAACTAAACCACAGCACCAAGTGCCATCTCCAGTCTTTTCCAGTTAATCTGAGCCTCCTGTTCAATCCCCATTCCTGCTGTCCTTCTTCATGAAGCCTGCCTGAGCTAGAGGAGACACCCTGGCTACTGCAGAGATCCACTGCTGTGTTCATGCTCTGGAGGATTTTGTCCTCGAGATGCAAAATGTGGATTAAAATCTCTCCAGAGCAGGGACACGCTGCTCACACTCACACACCTCACAAGCACTCAGTGCTGCCCTGATCCATGCACCAGCCACCTCTCCTTCCTCCTGCCTCACTAGTGGTCACTGAGCCCCCTGCCAGCCCTCTCCAGCGGGCACAGAGGTACAGGCATGCCCACTGCCCTGCCTGCTCCCAGGGGGATGGTGACATGTGGGTTCGGAGCTGGCTGCACACACAAGCACTCGGGGCTGGTGAGGACATCTTCCCATGCAGGGACAGGGACACACGAGCACACAGAGCTGGCACTCACACCTCACAGGGACACAGACCTCACACACACCACAGAGCTCCAGCTCCCACGGCCTTCAGGACACACACAGAAGCCAAGAGACATTATGGCAGGCACTCACTTGGATTTGTTCTCCTCATAGTGAGCACTGGTCTTAATGTATCTGGCCAGTTCTATCTGCATATCGCCGAATAAAGGAACCACCTGCAGCTGCTGGAAAAGAAAACAAAAGATGGTTGAAACACGGCAGAGAGAGCGAGCCTGGCCCCAGTGCACACAAGGGACTAAGGAAAGGCATCCTGCATCTCTGAAGCTGTGGAAAGTGTCAGGCTGTTTCAAGCAAGGTGCAAACCTGGGCCCAGGGTCATTTAACACCTAGGAAGTGACTGAAAATGATCACAAGGCTTTCTGTGTAAGATCAACCCCTGCGAGAGCCCTGGACTTGCTGATACCAGGCTGGTTATGGCCAGAACAGTTTAGTGCTGTAACTGGCCACAGAAAAGGCTCTTTTAACAACAGAGACAAGCACATGTGTGGGCAGGGCTTACTGTCTCCCAGCATAATCCTCCAAGAGAAGAAAGGGATAAAAAGCCAGCACACTGGTATTTTGGAGCACCTTTCCTCAGGGACTCAGACTGTACTTTAGCACTGTGACTGCTTGTGATGTGTCTAAAAAACTCTCCATAAACAGAAAGACAAAGGCAATATAACATAGCTTTATTTGCCTTTACATCTCAGGTGGATTTGGATGGGAAGTAAATTCCAAGTGCACTGAATGTACCTCAAGCTCAGAGAGGTCTCTGCTTCACTAAGCTTTCAGCTGCAAACAAAATTCAGCCAAGAGCTACTGACATTTCATCAATAAAACATGAAACTTCAACTTCACCCAGCTAGAAAAGCCTTGTCCCAAAATTCAGAGAAGATGGTGGCAAATTCCCTGTCCTATTATCATACACTTTTCTTCTCAGGCTGAGTTGAGTGGAGGATGTGTAATGCTCTCATCAGGGATTCCCAGTAGCATTTCCATAAAAGGTTTATATGAAGGGATAGTTCATTTTCACTACTCAAATTCCTGGTCAATCCACTACAAATTTAATCAGAAGGCAATAAGCAGATATAGTAAAAGGAGTAACTGGTCTTTCCTTATTGAGATCTGATAGTTTGGAGTGGTACTTAACTGATTAGGTAACACTACGGCAGATGCTGGAGAAGTGCAAATGGAAAAAAGGCTGGAAAGGAGAAAGCTATTCCATGCAATGGAAGATATTTTACCTGGTTCTCTGATGGCCCACAGCACTTTGCACTGAAGAGCAAATCTGTTTGAATGCACCAAGATAACCAAACTCTACAGATTACAGTGAAGGCTTGATTTAAACTGAGATTTAGTAGAACTAGCAAAGCTGAACCAGGGAAAACCCAGAAGACTCTGAGGAAAGGCATGATAAATCACCTTTGCAGAGCTGCAGTCCTCAGAGGTCTGCCCAGTGCCTGGAGGGTATTCTACCACCTCATTATTGCCCCATCTGTGAGGTTATGGGGTCTGTGACCCCCTGCTCTCAAAGCTGTCTCCAGGAGATGGTGCAAATTGGGGTAAATAGGTTCCCACTTGCTCAGGGTGAGGATGCAGCAGCTGGCACACCAACCTTTCCTGAAACCAGCTAGCTGGACTCACCTGTTCCCTCCCCTGCACAGACCCAACACATCATCTATGAACTGAACCTTGGGGCAATAAGCAGGGAGGCATACTCTATCCAACACCACAACCAACCTCTTTCTTTGGGATCCTCATCTGATATCCAGGTAAAGTAACAGGGAGAACCCACTATGCTGAAAGAGTGATGGGGAAGAAGAGCTCTGTGCCCTCCCCAAATCATCATCATCTCATTTTCCCTGATGTGGTGCAAATGCTGATAACAGAAACTAATCCATCTTGGGACAAAGATTAATATAGCAAAGGCAAAAGGATTCTGGAAGGACTGCTCAAGCTTGGTAGGTCTCAAAGAAAACTAATTCCTCCATCTGGGAAATTACTGTGCTGTCCTCCTACTATGCTGTTATTCTCTGCTGCTAACACATTTGTCCCTTGCCAGATACCACTGTGCCTCCTAGAGCTCACCAGCCCCAAACCCAAAATGCCAGATCACACGTTGGCTGGCCAGCTGTATCCTCTGTCCCTCAGCTCAGCAGCTTGCTGAGGGAAAGAGAAGCACAACCATCACCTTCACAGACCTCAGCAAACCAGCCAGGTTTGCTGGTGGCCTGAAACCACCAAGACTGCAAACCTGCCTCAGAAATGTGCAGAGAAGTGATGTCAGTCTGGCACATCCTTCCCTCATGCACCAAACAGCCCACACACCCTCCCCATCCTCAGTGCCTTGGCAGGAAGCAGGCAGAGCTGCAGCAGCAGCTCCCCAGCTCCAGCACTGGGGGAGCAGAGCCAGCCCCAGGCACTGCTCACCCATCCACAGCCTCACTGGCACTCAGGGCTGGCATTGCCCATGCTGCAACTGTGTCCATGCCTGGTCATAGCAATTCCATTCCTCAGCCTCTAGACCAGGTAATTTCTCAACCCTTTGGGTTCTTTCAGACCTGTAAATGATCCCTGCAGTTTGTTTTTTCCTGGCTGCACGTGCAATGTTACAGGCCACTAATTCATTGGTCTGCAATAACCTCCAGCCTCACCCAGACAGGTCACTGACCTTGAAGAATTTGTCTATTTTGCTAAGGTTGATTCTCTTCTTGGCATCCAACTTGTAAATGTTGCTGACATTCCCATCCATGAGATACAGGCCAAACCCCATCACCTGAAGAAGATGAAAATGCAAGGTTTCATTAGCATGAAATCAGCAGCACAAGTCAAAGACGGTTCTCCACCATTTGGCATAAGAAAAGACCATTTCAGGCTCCTGGACCACCTGACACTCATGAGGAGACTGCCTACAACAGTCTGCAAAAACGCACGTGGCAGGCAGAGGATACATGACAGATTGCTTCTGTTTCCTGTGCAAAAACACATCATGCTTCCTTTGGTAATGTGCTCCTCCTCTCTCCCATGTAACAACATCCCAAAAGTCTTCTCCACCCAAAGGCAAACATTTACAGCTGGAGAAGAATTTAAAACATTTTAAATATTCTCCTGGATTGATTGTTCCCCTCATTAATTCAGTAAAAATCATTAGAGATAGCCAAACTACCCACATTATCCTTCAAAGAACTTTAGTTGACTCATAGCACAGTAATGAAGTTCTGATGATAACAGTGACTGCAACCACTGTAATAACTGGCTGAAAGCAAGGACAAGTACATCAGAATGCACAAACTTTGGTAGGTTCACCTTGAGGACTCTATTTACAGTCATGAAACCAAAGCTGGAAGGATCTGCCTTCTGCTGGCAATTATTGCTAGGAGTGGGAATCAAGAAGAAAATTCTGGATTTCAAAGTTGGTGGTAATTTTAGAATGTCCTTTAATTACCCTGGTGACACCCATGATCCTGCACATCCATGCACAACAGAAAAACCCCGTACAGCTCTGGAGAGCACAGAGCACCCATCAGGGCTCTCATACAACACCTGCTTAGTCCCAGGCAGACAGAGCTGCTGGAAACCTTAGGAAGGACTGAAGGAAAACAGACAGATGGAGATGGGGAAGAGCAGTGGAAAGGGAGAGAGGAAGGAAGATTTTTATGGGAATATGGGAGAATACCAGAAAGGACAGCAGAGAAACAATGGGAGAAGGTTCAAGTTACAGAAAGAAAAGAGACAGCTCATGGGACTGCCCAGCACAGGTGCCACTTTGGAGCAGGGGGTGGGACATCTCTGACCCACAGCCACGTCCAGTCTGTTCAGCTACAAAGATGAGGTGAAATGGGAGGACTGCGATATCACAGAAGACACAAAGTAACAGGAATCAGAAAGGAACAGGAGGAAGCAAAGCAGTTCTGCTGCTGTCTGTGCAGGGCTCACAGGAACTCGTGTGACCAGAGGACACTGGCTCTGCAGAGAAGGGATGCATGGAAACCCAAAGCAGGGGAAAATTAAGAAACTCACGAGGAACATTCTAGGAGTGAATTTCATTTTAATAAAACTAATAGTAGTGAAACTATGCAAGCACCCAGCCCCACAAGCAGGATGAACCTCACCTTTAAGAGCATGTGCTTCTCACTGGGAGTGAGATACATCTTGTTTTCATAGTAATCCACACAGATGTTGACAATATCAGCCAGCAATTCCTCATAGCCAGGGATAACCTCCAGTTGTTGATGCAGACACTGAAACATCAACAGAAGCCACATTAGTTGAACGAGCTGAAGAAGAGCAGTAACCAGGGAGGAAAGCACTGTCAAGCCTTGGCGAGATCTTTGCTTCTGTCTACTCATGGAAAGTTTGAGTAGTTCACAGAAAGGGGACCTGCCTGTGTGATGCGGTTGTGGTTTGCCAGGAACATGGAGAGGTTCTGGGACTCTTGGATGGACTGGGGGTCTGCCATCTTCCGCAGAAACTGGGCAGCTCTGGAAGGGAGAAATCCAGAGTCACCAAGGATCCCTCAGTCAGTGTGAGACCTTCTCTGTCTGACCTGCAGCTGCAATGCCACAGCCTCAGACCCCTCTGCAGCACAGCCCTATTTACCAAGAGGGAATCAAAACATAACAGAGCTCCAGGATTTGCCTAAACTCGCAGAGAGAGCCTGGGACAGCACAGAAACCCAACCTCCAGCCTCCTGCTGTCCACCTGTCCTCCCCTGCAGACGAGGTGCGGTGTTGTCCCCATTCCCACTGCTTTGTCCCCTCTCACCTTTTGTAAGCAGAATGGTCATTTTTGACGCTGCATTTCATGTTCTTCAGCTCATCCAGGACGGCGAACATGTTGATGAATTTGCCCAGAGTGAGGAGATAGGCCTCAGAGACGAAGTCCTTCCTCCGCTCAGCGTGGCACAGGCGCTTCACCTCGCTGCAGAACCGCTCGATTGCCTTGCGCTGGGGGGCAGGGGCACAGGGTCATCCCTGCAGTGGCTCATGCAGCGTCACTGCACCACCCTTGGCACTCCCCTCCACCCACCACCAGCTTCTTCCTTTAAAAAGAGCATTTTTTGGCTGGGGATGGAGGCTCCCTCTCCACTGTTGCCATGAAATGAAGCAGCCTTACACACCACTGCTGACAAACGTCCTCAGGGATCTGAGTGTGGCATGTTCTGCAAAATGAGGCTTCAGTTTTTCACAAACATAAAGACCTCACAGGACACAAAACCTAAAAGTTATGGTGAAACTCAGCTGTGGACAGTTACAACGCAGGTGGTGATTGGGAGAGGCCCCTGGAGCCCAGAACAGCCCTGTGACTGCCACATGGTCATTGCTCTGTTGGGGTCTAAGTGTATTATTTTGTCAAATGCCTCAAGTGTAGCCACTGCTAAGTTTAAGCTGTGGTGCTCTTTGCCAGCTTCCCCAAGCTCATCCTTGTTCCTGCTGCCAGGAGGGAGGTGTCCAGCTGCACAGCTGCATCCCACCCCAGGCACCATCTGCGCCACCAGCCCTCAGCTCCTCCTGGCTTTGCTTCAAAAGGAAGAGCAGAAGAGTGAGCTCTGCTGTTGGCAGAGGAAAATCAGCTCTTCACCTCAGCCAACCTCCCAGAAAAAGAGGAGCCTGTGCTACCCACCAGCTCCACAAAGTGGAGGCTCTGGGCCTCCATGAACTTGAAAGGCTGAGCTGTGCTCTTTCCCAAGTTGCATAGAAAATTTTAGGGTCGAGTAAGGGACACACAGATTTTCCCTCAAACGGGTCTCAGGTATCTGCTCAGGTGGCTGCAAGGAAGAGACCTAGCAGGGGCTCGCGGTCTCTCTCAGCTGTCCTGGCAGGCAATGATACCATGACCTTGCTTAGGATGTTAACACCAAAGAAATAAATTATTTTTGTCTCTCTGCTTGATCGAGTACCTGAAAATACATGAACTTCATAAGCTTGGTGACTTCTGGCTCCAGGACTTCCACTGTCTTCTCATAAATCTCCACTCGGTTTGGCTGTTCATTACATTTCACCTGCATTGCAAAGAAAATCAGCGGTGTCAGCATCAGCTTTTAACCCTGCTGGGACCAGTGGCCACACCTTCTCCTTGTTTCACACTGAGTTCTGTCACCTGAGGACGATGAAGGGACCCAAGAGGGACCTGGTTCTCAAGGCAATACATGAAAGTATAAGGGGCTGTTTCAGACGTGAAATTCTCTCCATGCATTCTAAACAGACATTCTGAGGAATGGAAGTCTCCTGATGCATTTGTCTGGGATGGAACACAGGCAATATGCAGTCTGGACTTCCTGCACAGCGTGAGAATGTTCTATCATAACACACAAGGTACCAGGCTACAGATCTGCTAGAGCCTTGCTGGGAATATTTTAATTCTGTTGCTGACCCATTAAAAATCACTGGGCTTGTCTGTGGCTTGCAGCAATGAATTGAGTCACTGTCATTGGAATCCTGGGAAGCTAAATTTAAGGACTTACTCAGTTGTCATCCATCTCACTTCCAAATAGTTACTTGGAGTCATTATCAAACTTCTAGGGAAAACCCCAGCTGTGCAGGGCAATGCATTGTGCAGTCCTCCTCTGGTTTTGTCTGCAGCTGTTGCTCACACAAGGCTGTGGTGGGGTTGACAGCTCTGGTGCACATTCAGGAGCTCAGCAGCAGATGCACAGGGCATGGGAGGACATGACAAGCTGGTTTTACATGGGGGAAGATGCCAGAGTAGCCTTGCACTCTCTGCAGTGGCGAATCTAATGTCCCTGCCTGGGTGTTCCACAATGCAGTTAGGCAGTATCACAGAATCACAAAATCACAGAATATTCTGAGTTGGAAGGGACCCACAAAGACCATCAAAGTCCTGGCCCTGCACAGGAATCCCAGGAATCACAGCATGGCCATGAGGATGCAGCTCGTGCTAGGGAGGAGTGGTGCACCTTTAGGCGTAGGCTCTGTCCTTCTCCTGTAGCACAGGGAGAGCAGCCAGGCTGGGGGACTGAGCACAGAACCCCCCTGGCCCTGTGCCTCATGGCAAAGTGCAGCAGTCATTCCAAGATCAAATCTGGTGAATCTGTAAATGAACCCTCAGAAGAGTTGTCTGCTCCTCTGTCACACGTGGAACTGCCTGCAGCCCTGGGTGGGCGAACAGGGCAGAGAGAAGGGACCTGACAAGCTGCTCAGAGCCACAAATGTTGCAGGGAGGACACTAGAACAGATGATCAGTAGCACTGTCAGCCCAACCACAGCCCGCCTTCCACTGGCATAGCCATGAGAGGCAACAGCAGCACAGCATAACATTTACATGGGAGATAAGCAAATACCCAACCAGCAGCAGAAATCTCCCCGCTGCTGGGACTCATGACAACATCAGCAATTCCCAAGGGAAACTGAGTTTTGACCTTTCCTGGGGAATCAAAAACATGGGCATTACCATGTGGAAATATTTTTTCCTGGTTCCATGGAAGTACTGCAAGCCCTTTCATCAGTAGGGGTAGTGGAAGTGCAGAGCACCCATCCCAGCATGTGTCAGCTGGCATTTTTGCAGGAATCCAGCACATGTTCACATTGCAGGAGACTGTGCTGAATCACTATCAGTGAGCCATGTGGGCAACCTTACTCATGTCTGTAGGTGTTTGCAGGACGGAGCCATGAAACTCCAGGTTGGAAAGAGAAGGACTTGGGAACAGTTGAAGCAGAATGAGCGGTAGAGGAGGACAATGATTAAAAACAAGGATCCTCAGATGTATCAGCAGCAAAAAAAGAGCCTTTGAGGAAATGTTTCTGGCCCATTGAAGTGCTCCTTTGTGCATCCTGACACAACATCTACAATTTTGGGGCTGCTGTGGGAGCAGAGAGAACACCCCAGAATCTGTGGAGCAGATTGGGATGCTGAAACCTGCTCCAGCTGCCCAGTCTGCTCTGTGGCAGTCTGGGAGAGCCTAAGACTGCCACATATTGAAAGAATCTGCTCCTTTTATCCCAGCTTGCCTGGGCTCCCTTCTTCACACAACACAAGAGTCCCATGTGGCACTGGGAAAATTTTCAATTGAAGCTGAAGTTCCTGATACCATAAAATTGCATGATACCATAGAAAGGTATCAAAAAAGTGTGACATAAGACAGATCTGATGATTTTACTCTTAACTTCCAAACACTAACTGCCTTTACCTGAAGCAAACTCCGTCTCCCCACAACACGAGAACTTCTTGCACTGGGAAGAAAATTGCTTTGAATTAAAGCAAAGGCTACCCATTCTCCAGAGAGACATGGATAAAAACCAAGTGACAAAACACAGCACTGGACCACAGCTGTGCTGAGTTCTGTTAGGAGCTATAAGACAAACAAGCTGGTTCTGTGGGGGTAAAATAACTTCGGGTGCAACTGCTTCAGGGAGGGGCTCATGAAACCAGGAAATATAGGTAAGGCAGTCAGCTGGTGGTTGAGTGTGTTTGAGGTAAGAAGCACTGCTAGGAGGGGTGAGGGACAGAGCTCTCTTACATATGAGAGTGCAGAGCAGACGCCCTTTATCAGTGCAGTAGTACAGACCTGCTTCTGAAACAGCTACCAGCTGCACAGATCAGTGGTTGAGCACTTTGGTGGGGATGAGACAATTTCGAGAGTCAGTGGTCTTTCTTTTCAACCTTTCTATCTGCTTTAGTCTCATAGGCTTTTTTTTTATCTTCTGCCTCCACTCCACACTAACCCACACCCAAGACAAAGCCAACTAAGTGCTCTGGGAACATCCCTGCCCGGGAAGGGCTTGAGTACCTGAGGGATGGCTCGTGAGCAGCTCCTCCACGTGTAGAGCATCACAGCGTACTCATGGCCTTCTTCCAGCATCTCATTCTGAAAGACAGAGAGATGTTGCTGGGGCAGGGCAGGCACTGAAGGCTCAGCACCACTGAGGCAGTGCCCGGGGGACTCACCATGCTGGAGTGCACCGTCGCCTGCTCGATGTACCTGGCAATGCCAGTCACAAAGGCATTTCTGTCTTCAAAGTTTGTGTCAAAATTAGCCTATGGTCAAAATGGAGAGATGGAGATTAAAATACAGCTAGTTCTTTGTTCACCTGATACAGTCTAACATGGGATGTGTTGGCAGAAAGCAGAATCATTAGTGGTCTCATGGCATGGGAGCAGCCTATGAACAATTTAAGGTGCTGCACCTCTAGGTCTGAAGTAAGTTCATGTATACACCCTGAGATGCTTCTGATTCACACACGTTCATTAGAGGAAATTCTGCAGGTTATATGTGTGGAAATATGGCAGACCCTTGTACAATCAAGCCAAACTTTACTGCAGCCACGCCATGTAGCAAACCTACAGCAATTATTCTAATTCTAAGGACTTTAGCTTGGTAACTCAAAGACAGATTCAGCCTCATTAACTTCTGTTTGTGCCCTGGCTGCTAGGGACAGACCACATCCTGTCAGCTGGAATTGCAAAGGATAAATACACTGAAAAGGCAGGGAATGAGTGGTCTGGAAAACATAAATATAAGTCAGCACTCATCCAGGTGCTATTATCAGTGCTACTGTTGCTCCTGCAGGCACAAACTGTTGTTGGGATAAACAGTTGTTTTGGAAGCTGTGATGTTGCTTTGGGTTGGAAAAGGGGAGCAAGAAATTGCAGAGGAAGGTGGGGGATGGAAAAGCAGCTCCCCAGCCTCTCTGAACAGAACATTCATACACTCTGTGATCCGGTAATTTCCTCCACCAAGCCTGGCTGATGGTATCTGCGGGAGGGCAGGGCACACAGAAGTCCCAAGCACCCAGAGCTGCGACTTGTGATGACATTAGCACTGCAACGACCACACTCACCTCAATAATTGATTTCCTGAGTAGGAAAGTTGGGAGCACAGACTCTTGGCCACAGGGCTATTCTTCTTAGTGCCTCCAGGACACCATATATGACTCATGTGACAACAAAAGCTGAACCTGCATATGCATTTCTGGCTAGCAGGGGAGAGGGCTACATACAGACTGAGTACTATGAGGAAACAGGCTTGGCCAACATCTCTAGACCCTGCTTAGAGGAGGTTTTTAGGACCTCCACACTCATGGTCCTGAAAGGAGGCTGGACCCCAAGTTCCCCACGGGACACAAGCCAGCAAAGGCTAAAAACTTATTGAAAGAATAGATAAGCAAAAAATTATAGCAAGATTTTCCAGGGAGAGCTGAAATTTGAACAGCCCAGAACAGCCTTTGGGTCTGATAACCTGTGGAGATACTAAGGCTCTGGAATGAGCCCAGGGTCTGACCTGCTGCAAGAGATACTGTAATTCCAGACCCCTGTGTACAAGGCATAGCAATCACGGTACGAGTGTATTTATACACTGCCACGGGTAAGCCATGAATTCAGGAGTGGCAGGATGGAGAAAGTAACCCACTATTATATTTAACCCTGGGTGTGTGCTATAGGGCAGGGTGTGGTGGCCAAGCAGCCAAGGCATCCCACTGTGGAACCAAAAGCAGGAGGCAGAGCTGTGCCCTGGGCTCAGGCCAAGCTTTGCTTGGTCAGTGCAGCTGCAGCTGAATCTGAGGTTGTTCGGGGCAGAGAAGTGATTCTTGCAGCTGCCCTCCCTTGCATGCCAGCAGCTCCCCCAACCAGCAGCTCCAGCTGTGCTAGTAGTACAAAGTCAGGCAGAACTTTGATCTTGCCCTGCTTAGATGCAAGCACTATCATAAAAAGGAAGCACAGAAATATGTGCACAAAAAACATGGCCAAGAACTTTCTGTTGTTATCACAAATCTTATCTCCTGCTTCCCACCCATTCAGCACTCTGGTCCTCATTTTTGCTCAGCCCTAAAAATCCCTTTCACCAACCTTTTAAAGTCCTTGGGAACAGATTTGTGGCTAGATCTGTTCTGAACACTTCCTTACACATGCTGAACTCAGGATGTTTTCGGCCAGTTCTCACAGCACCATGTGCCCCGTGCTTTGCATGAGCTACTGAACAACCCTCCCCATGCTGTGCCCCTGGGAGCTGAAGTACCTGGTACATGATGGAGGAGGGAGGTGGTTCGATGCATGGCTGCTGGTCTGGCAGAGGCAGCTCCTCCAGTAAGTCCACGTTGGACAAGGCATCCTCTAGCGTGACGTGAGTTGTCATGGTTCTGGATGTTCAGTTTCCACTTTAAATCCAAAGCAAAAGAGAGGGTGATAGCCAGACAAGACAACCAGCCAGCAGGCAGAAGGCTGAGTGGGAAAGTTTCAAAGGACAAAACCAGACCCACAACTGGCTGGCACTGCAGGGGGTAAAATCCTGGTTTATCTCATTTCCCTTTTCTTGTGTATTTAACCTACATCTCTACGTCATCCCTCCTACAATTCAGCTGCAGAGTAGGAAAGCAGAATAAGAGGAACACAACTACCCACCTAGGTACTTCTCTCCAAACTTTATGCAAAACTATCAGACAGAAACAGCTGGGTGCTGCAGCGCAGCTGTAGCAGCCCCAAGTGAAAGCGTGTGCTCCAAAATGCAAAGCGGTGCTATCAAGAATATCTCTCGAAGCAGCATGATTAGAAAAGTATGACAGATGCTGACACTCACATGGTCTCCTTCTCACGCACATGAATGGCACTGGAAGCTGTAAACAACCAACTGCGTTCCCAAAGGTGAACCGGAAAGGCTCGAGTGCTGTGCAGGCAGGCTGTGGCACTGCAAGCAGCAAGAAAAGAAGCTGCTGTTTCAAAGAATTTCCCCACTTTTACCACAGACACGGAATCCCCTGTCCAGTCCCAGCCTGCCCTGGAGCTGCCAACAGTGCCAGCTGCATGCAGAGTAAAATCAAAGGGAAACATCTCTGAAAGCTCCCTGGCTCTCACCCCAGGCTGGACCCCAGTGGGAACCACAGGACAAACCTCTGTGTCCCTCTCTCCTCTGCCACTCACCTTGGCTGGAAATGCACAGGCACAGAGGGCCACCAGTGCTGTCACCCAGGCTGAGCATTTGTGTAATCACAGCCACAGGGCTTCCCTGGTTAATGCCTAATCCTCTGCAATAGCTGCAGCCGACCTAGAGCCTGTGTCTCCTAGAAAAATACCCCACTGCATTTAAACATTTGCAGAGAGAGAATACTTTAAATATTGACATGTCATTCAATTAGCAAATCACCCCCCTCAGTGCTTCTTTCCTCACTCAGAGTCTGCCTAGTTTCAAACGTGAGCCTTCCAAGTCCTGTCACTTTAATCTGCAGGACAGTAGAGCTCTCTATTATCAAAGTTCCCATCAAGATACACAATTCAATAAAACATCCTGCAACCTTCACTTTGGCTCAGGCAAGCGGGCCAAGCTCTTTGTCTGTCTTGTTACAGAGCATGTTTTCCGATCCTTTAATCATCTCTTTGGCTTTTCTCTAAGCTTTTGCAACTCTTGCTGAAGTGCAGACACTGTAGCAGGACACAGGGCTCCAGCAGTGACTGCACAAGAGCCAGATATAAGAGCACCACAACCTCCCTCAAGTACCAGCTCCTTTGGTCACAACACCATCTTCTACGGGCGCCCATACTCAGCCAATTATCTGCTACAAATCCCTTAGGTCTTTTTTTTCCCCAGTTGAGTCACTGTTTCCAAGAGTGTAAGTTTGCTTTTCACTTCCAGCATGGAAGGGCAGTGGCTTTGGGACATCCATAGATGGACACACACGGACCCAGCAAGGACCACTGCCAAGGGGGATGCACACTGTGTGCAGTTCTGGAGTGGCTTCACGGGAGGGACAAGTCTGCTGCTGTGCCTCATCATCATTGTTGCCTGCCTGCATGGACTGCAAGAATATTTATGAGGCAGGTAAAACCCATTCCACCTCCACAAATGCCTTCCCAAGGTACCAGGCAGCTGAGAAACAGGTTTGGTTGTGCCTGCAGCCGAAACATCATTAAATAAGTGCCTGGAAGAAAACAAAATCTCAAGGACCCTTTTCCCTCCACGCTCAAATTTCTGTTTTCTTCTTCACCCTCCTTTGCTAGAATGGTTTCCTGTTACAAATTGTAGCAACTGTCAAAACCAGACATTACGTTTCTGCAGCTTCCTCCCTGCCTCCCTGTCTGCAGGCACCCTGTGCTGCTCCCCATCAGTGGGGCAGCTCAGCTGGCCAAGCCCCACCACGCTCCACCACCATCCCCTGGACTCACCACTGGGATCCCTGAACAACACCCTGCTAGTCACTCATGCTACATAACACACTTCAGGCTTGAGAAGGCAAAACTTTCCATTTCACAGCTTCGAGGGCTGCTGCTGTTTATTTGGGCTCATTCCCATTCCTCTGAAAGTTCAATGTTAAAGCCATTTGTGTGAGGCAGTTTGCTGTAATCAAAGACACTTCCTCCATAATCCTGTGACACTCAAAGAGCTCAGCAACTCAAGGGAAAAAATTATTTCTGCTGTTTGGGCCCTACCAGGAGAGGGTCCCCAATACAGCATCAGGGTCCTGCTGTGCCAGGCAGCACACACACCTGTGAGGCCCAGCCAGTCTCTGCCCTGAAGAGCTCACACTCAAACAGAGAATGTAGAAACACATGAACAGAAAAGGAAGCATGAATCCATTGCAACTGAGCGGTGCAATCAGCCACCAGCCCACCCCATGCTTTGCCATGGCTGAGCAGTGCAAGGATCCGGATGCAGACGGAAAATCTACACAGACTTTTGAGGGTTTAATACATCAGTCTTTACAAGGACTTCCAGTTTCCACTCTACACTTTCTTAAGCCCAGCAGGGAAACCAATGGAGACTACAGGGAACAGTGTGTGGTCAGCCAGGACTTCCCCTGGGTCTCATGTCTATCACACATTGCCACAGACAGCAACCTCACAGCTGGAGCATGTAAGAGAGGGGCTCCTGGTCCAGGGCCAGCAGACCTGGATCATCACCCCGGATCATCCACAGAGGAGCAGCTTTGAGTGACTTGCCATCTGCCTGTGCCATGGCCCCTTGCCTGCAACTTGGGGTGGCTGTAGGGCTAGCAAGGGTCTTTCTGATAGCTGAAGTCCCATGCCATTTGTAAGCACCCAGCAGTTAGACAGGGTGTGCACTGCACAAAGGCTGGGGAAGGATCTGAAGGCATCAGTGATTGTTCTGCCTCCCTCCTTCCCCAGTCCACAGATCACTGCACTGTCACCCCACCAGAGGGGCTGCCTGTGAGAGCCAGACCTGGCAAATCCAGCTTCATCCCCCCTGTCCAGCAACAAGAGGGCAGCTGTCAGGTAATCTGTCAGCAGCCAAGCGGCTCCAGCCCGAGGAAGTCAGGGATCCCTGGGGACACCCATGAAAAAGCCTTAACTGCCATTCACCACCTGGCCTTCAGGGCAGGGGCAGCTGCCATGGGACCAGGAGAGTCAGCCCATAGTGGTGGTTTGGTCACAGTGTTTGGGCACACGTGGCCACGGGGCTGGGCTCCTCACCATCCAGGGAACAACACAGGAGCCTGCCCAGGAACGGGCCCATTTTTACTGTCATAACACATGCACAGAGGGGTGAGGCTTTCCCTTGCATGCAGGAAGCATATCCTGCCTCTCTGGACTCATACACCACCCTGAAATGGAAAGGGACAGTTCCTGAGACAGTGTTATGGCTGCAGCTGGGTGGCCAGATTTCACAGACAGCATAGGAACGTTTTGAGGAGCAAGGATGGACATCCCAAATATCCAAACTTCCAGGGCATATCCTGCCTTCCCCACCAAAATCCTAGCCCAGAAATATAAGTGCAATATCACCCTCTTTACAGCAAGAAGCACAAAGGCGACTTTATTGTTCAAGCAGCTTGGGGAAACAAAGAAACACTTTTAAAAGCAGGACCAATGAATATGTTGCATGCATGTGTGCTCAGCTCCTAAACTGCACAGCTGAGAGCACTGGGGAAGTGGCACGGGCTGTTTCGGATTTTCAGCTTGCCTGCTCCTACAGTAGATATTCATGCTGGAACTGCAGTAGCTACCAAGAACAAGAAAGAAGGCAAGAACAAATGGGAATTTCCCAGACAGAGTCTAAGTCCTGCAAGCCTGGGGTGAGATGAGCAGCAAAATGACTTTTCCTGGGGAGATGGCAAAGAAGGAGGACAAACCTTCTGGTCACCTCCTGAGGATCTGAGATTCTTCTTCAGCTCTGACGCCCAGTCTCTAGGTAACCTGAGTAAGTCAGGGAATTCAGTTTTGCCCCTGTGGTAATGTTTCTCCCTTTTATTCTAAAAATAGCATCTAACCACTGGGCAAGAACTATCGTGTCCCAACAAGTGCCACAGCAGAGCCAAGTCTTACATGCATAAGAACAGAGGGTTCCTGGTACCCACTGCCTCACAGCAACAGAAGGATAAATGCTCCTGGCCATCAACATGTTTTTAGTCAAGAATAAGTTCATGGTGCAAAAGTTTAGTTTGCCCCTTGTCTAAAACGCACAGGATTGAAGTCTCCTGTGTTTTAGGATGCATGTCATCAACCCCTTCTCTCATGGTCTAATAATTACTTGTAATTGCAACTACCACCCACAGTCAGGAGGTTCTTTAGAGAAGCAAATAAGCATAGCCAGGATGAACGAGGCTGGCAGAGCTGGGCCTGTGCCCTACACAGACACAGATGCTAATAACCATGAAATTACCCTTCCCATTAAAAAAGGAAGCCAAACTGCATGACTTCTGAAGCTGTTTTTTCTGTATCTCCACTCTATATTTTCTGCCGTTCCATTAGGGCTGAGTTCCAGGCATTTATGCCATCCTTGTCTCTCAGCAACACAATTATTTTGGAATTTATTTCCCTTAGAATAACTTAATCATAGTTTTTTCTGGTGCCAAAGAAAGAGGGTCAAAGAAGGAGGAAGGTATACGAAGCTATGTTTCCAAGAGAGTAGAGAAATTTTGAGCAAGTTTACAAGCAACCCCATTGCTGAGAGTTAAAGTACTTCTTGCGAAACCAAATCATATAAGTCAGCATTTTTAATAGTTGATCAGTTATTCATCTTCCAAAACCAATCTTACTATTTTTCATGCAAGGATGATTATTGTTTGTTAACAAAATGATTATAATGAAATCAGCATATTCTGTTTTGCTCAAGAGACCCTGGTCAGAAAATGAAAGATTTTGCTTATTTCCCAGGCTTCATTAATAACAACTAACTGTAGGAGAAAAGAATTATCCCTTGTAGAAAATTACCATAGAATTACAAGGTTGTGACACCAGAATAGTGGGCTAGTCACCCATCTCAGTGACTAACCTCAGACAACTGTCATCATGCAAAACACGAGGGTGATTTTTCTTTCGGTATCTCAGGGCAGGAAGGGTATACAGGCTTTAGCGATTCAGCCTAATTCTTTGAGACCTTTGTGATCCACAGCCCCCAGGCAGGAACCCCCCGTGGAAAGCGGCAGATGGCAAAGGGGGGCACGCTCTGCTGCTGGCAGTGTCCTCTGGCAGCACACACAGCCACCACCCTGCCCCCTGCTCCAAAACAGCCCCGGGAACGCAGGGAGGCTTTAGTATGCGCCTTTCTTGTCCCCGTCCTCGCTCCTTCCCGGTCCTTCCAGCCCACGTTAATTTCCTGAGGAATCCCTCCATCCATCCCTCCCTCCCTCCATCCATCCATGCCAACCCCGCCGGTGGGATGCGGCGGGCACCGGGCATTTCCAGCGCCCTCCGGTGCAAAGTTGAGCACAAAGGAGCGCTGCCCGCGGATCGCCGCTCCGACCCGCACCACGGCCCGACCCTGCGGGGTCCATCGCTCCCCGCGCTGCCTCCATCCCCCTCCTCCCCCGGGAACACCATCTTTCCACGCCACGGGAGATCCGGGAGCTGGCCGGAGCCCGTGCCGGGGCCGCCCCCCGCCGCCAGCCCAGCGCTGCGCGCCGCCGCTCCTCCTCCATCATCATCATCATCATCACCATCGCCATCCCCCCCGTGCCCCACTCTCCCCGTGACAACCATCTCCTCCACCCCGGCTCTGCTGCCGGCAGGGCCTGCAGCGCCCGGATCGGCTCCTTCCCACGGCCCGGGGATGCGGCAGCGCGGCGGGGGCAGAGGAGGATTTGCGCTATTTTTTCCCCGGTGCTCTGCCGCGGCTGCGGGCAGGCTGAGCGCCGCAGGTAGCTCTAGGGATTGTGGGATACAGCCCGCACATCCCGCACATCCCGGCCCNGGGGGCTGCACCCTCCTCGCCACCGGGAAATGCATCCCCCTGCCCGCCGGGGGCTACATCCCCCTCCCCGCCGGGAATTGCATCCCCCTCCCCGCCGGGGGCTGCACCCTCCTCTCCGCCGGGAACTGCATCCCCTCCCCTCTGGGGGCTGCATCCCCTCCCCGCTGGGAGCTGCATCCCTCTGCCCGCCGGGGTCAGGGCCGTAGCTCTCCCCCCGGGACGGGGCCGGGGGTCGCTCTCCCCCCGCCAAGGCGACCTCCCCCGGCCCCCTCTCCGCCGGGCCGGCCGGGCTATCGGCAGAGCGGCGCCGGCGGGGTCGGGGAAGGCATCCAGCCCCGCCCGGGGCACGGAGGAGACAGGGCCGNCCGCACATCCCGGCCCGGCCCCGGGGCGGCGGCACCTGCCCCGTCGCTGCGCCCCTCCGGCCCGCTCCGCGGCCCCGGCGCGGCGGAGAGGAGGCAGGGAAGCAGGAAGGCAGGAAAGCAGGAAAGCAGGGGGTGAAGCCGCGCAGCCCCCGCGCCCACCCCCGCCCGCTCACCTGCGCTCGGCGGGCGCGATGCTCCGCGCCTTGGGATGCTCCGCGGGATGCGCCCCGGGANCGCTGGGAGCTGCATCCCTCTGCCCGCCGGGGTCAGGGCCGTAGCTCTCCCCCCGGGACGGGGCCGGGGGTCGCTCTCCCCCCGCCAAGGCGACCTCCCCCGGCCCCCTCTCCGCCGGGCCGGCCGGGCTATCGGCAGAGCGGCGCCGGCGGGGTCGGGGAAGGCATCCAGCCCCGCCCGGGGCACGGAGGAGACAGGGCCGGGGGCAGCTGCTGCAGCCCCTCGGAGGTCTGATGCTGTCGGAGCGGGTTTGGGTCCCTGAGGAGGCAGGACCCGGCTGGGATTCCCCATTTCCCGGCTGTTGTGTTCGCTGGTATTCAGCCCCTCGGAGGACCTTTGTTAGGTCTAATCTGCCATTTTAACAAACACCCTGTTTGCAGGATAGATATACATACAGAATGCATATAGAGACTTGGATGATGTTGGGGGCCAAAACCAGAAGGCAGTGCCTTTGCTCAGAGCTCCAATCATCTTCTGAGTCAGCACCACATCCAAAAGGTCTTCCTCTTGGCATTTTTGGAATCTGGCTTTTCTTCAGGGACAAGTTTCCAGTCCTTCTGCTCATATTTCTTTTTAAAGCTCTGATACAGCTCTTCAATCTACTGTGAAATCCAAACTGGACCTCTCACAGCTTTCAGAGGAACATTGCCTCATGGTGACTGATACAAGCCCTGTATGGAGTTATCTTGTTGAAAGACACTGGTGGATACCCAAGGACTGATGGAAGTCTAGATACAGGTCTAGATATATTTCCTTGGTGGTCCTGGCAGTGTTCCTTTGCTAAGCATCAGCCTAAGCCAAAACTGAACTGCTATCTGGCCCCTCCTGGACTGGAGTGACCCCTCTGATTCCTTAGAGACTGCTGCTGTTGTCCATGCTACTGTGGGGCTGAGCTTGCTCCCTAGGGGTGTATGTTGGCTCCACAGGGAAGCTTGGACACCAGGTTTACACTGCAGTTCTGCTACTGTAATTTGAATGGATGCAATGGGCTAAGGGCACCAGGGACTGCAAACTAGAAAAGCAGCAGGACAGTCTTGGGAACTATTTTTGTTTTAAAGGAGAGGACCACACCTGAACAAATGTATGAATATAATCTCTGGGAGTAGACCTTTCCCATCCCCCTGAAGAGCATTTCTTCTTTGGGGGCGGGACTAGGCGACCTTTAAAGGTCCCTTCCAACCCAAACTATTCTGTGATATCTATGCCTCTATCTCATCTTTGACTGTAACATTTTGTAGCCATCATTCCTTTTTACTATTTAATTCTTGTCAGAAAAATTCAGTAAGCGAGCATTGTTACCACAGACACAAAGGATTTAACAGCTAATATTGCTCTGAGGCCATGGGTGAAACCAGGTCAGTTCAAGAAAACTATGGCAGAAAAGACTTTTTTTCTTTTTTTTTTGCACAGTTTAATCTGGTCCCATTATCAGCCAGCCTAGGGGTGATGGGAATTCCATGAATGTTAGGTTATTATTTTAATTTTCTGTTCCATGTTGTCTTAGCTTGTAGAATAATAGAATGAGCTTCTCTGCATTTGTCCTGCAGATCTCTCTGCAGGCTGGGAAGAGTGACAGTGAGGAGCAGCCCCATGCAGCTACAAGCTCAGTGTGTGTGCATCAGCTGGCTCTGCATGGAAGGGTGGAGGGGAGAGATAACATGGTGGTGGGATGAGCTGAACAGAAGAATACACACAAATTTGAAGTGGTTGCCAAGTGAGATTTAGCAGAGCCATTCACCTGAATCTATCCGAGCTGACAAGCACAGCGTTCAGAGAGGGACAGAGTCAAACATCACATAAAAACGTGTTCATTCAAAAATGTTTCAGGAAATTCTAGAATTTTTTCAGGCCTGATTTTAGGGTAATTGTGTACCAAAAACCCCCACTTCCCCAGGGTGACCAACAAATGCCCAGGAAAGAGCTTTTCATGGCTAATGCTGCCGCACTCCAGCCGCTGGTCTCCACTGAGAGGCATCAGCTGCTCTTTCTAGATGAGGTTACTGCTTGACTGCCTTTTGCTAGCAGGGACACCAACCTGGCTGTGCCTGTGCCTGGCCATCGCAGTAGCAGGTTGGGGACATGCTGGGATAGAGCCCTGGGCCTTGGCTTCAGCCAAGTGGGCAGCATTGGCACCCACTGCCTCAGCAAGCCAGAGGGAAAACAGGGACAAGCACAACCTCCCACCTTGCTGAAACACTTATATTCAGCACATTGAAAATGCTTTCTAAGGAGATAGGGAAGGGGTATTCAGAGAAAGGGGTATTCAGAAGACTGATATTCTCACCTCTGCTTTGTGGGAAATGTATCCAGTAAAGCCACATGAAGGACCCCCACCTAAACTCACCACAGACACTGCCCTGGTGGAAGCAGAATGTGTTACAGTGCACTGACCTCATGCTGTTATCCCAGTACAGCACTGCCCCTTTGAGATTCCTGAAGTGCCCTGTGAATTACCCTCTGGGAGCACTCAAACACCACTACCCCCATTTTACGAAGATTCAGAGAATGTAAAGACCTAAAATTCTGGTGTCCATATAGCACATAACCTAATCCCAGAACACAGCCATAGTTCTGGGGAACAGAGATATTTCAGAAAGCCAGACGAAGCCTGTTTGCTTCTTGGGGAGAGGGAGGGAGTGAGATTTGGAGGAAGAGCAAACTGTATGGTTATAATTGCATGAGGATGGTTTTTACATTTTTGCTAACATAGTGAAAGCCACGGTTGGGATTTAGCGAGTTTATTGTTTGTAAAAATATGTGTTGTATGCATAGAAATACTGCAAAAGGAAACTGAACATAAAACATCACAATATTATTTTGTGCAACACCCTCTAGCTAATAAATATTATGCATATCCAAATATAAATATAATCTCAGAAACATCACCTAACAGAGCAATATTGCTGTATTGCTGCTACTTAATAGCAGTGTCCTCAAGCTTTACAGACCCCTGGTTCCTCCAAGGATGATGAGGGCAGCAAGCAGAAGCTTAACTTTTGAGCCTGCAGATACCCTTGCCACAGAGCATGTGAAGATGTGAAAGTCAGGAACTGATGCCTTGCCCCTATCCATATACCTGAAAAGATATACTAGCTCCTAACAGCTACCCTAGAACCATGGGTCTGAAAAATACCAAAAAATAAGTCTCCTTCTATGAAGAAATACTTCAACACAGGATATGTGAGGTCATGGGATTACATTATTTCCTTGTTCCATTTTTGTTGGCAAACATATTTGAACCTGACTTCTGTAATGACAGGAGATTGCTGCTGGAAGTTTCCACCTCAGAGTTTTTGTAAGCTGCTGTCACAGAAGTTTTCCTCCTGTTCTCACCTGCCCAAACAGAGATGCATCAAATATGCATTCTTCATATATGCACATATCATCTACGAGTCCTTTTGACTTCCCTAGTTATTGTTAATGCTTAGCAGAAAGTCCTGACCTTATTTACAAATTCTGCAGGACACCGACACCCACACATTTGGTTTTGAGGTCAGTTATGTCAAAACAGTGTCTCTGTCTTGCAGTGAAAATAAAGATTTTAATTGGAATACCAGGAGATGGATTTTGTTTATACCTTCTTCTGCTGTCACCACATAATGTAGAACTCCTTGTGGAGAAAGAATCCAGGCAGTCCATTCGCATTGGACTTTTTCTTTGATCAGTCCCTTTGTTCACAGAAGAGATGAAGAAGTCTCTACTTTTGATGATTCAGTTACTCTTTGAAGTATGAGAAAACTCTTCTCATTATCACTGGTGCACTGAGAACATACTCTGCATATTTTTTTCTTGTGGCTCCCTTCTGAGCCCTCCAGCTCCTTCCTTCCAAACACACCAGTTCAGGAGGAGATTCCTGTACCCTTCACAGGTAATCAGATTCCGGAACTCCCTCTTGTCCTGGACTGGAAACACATAGCACTCTGCACTGTTCAGTCCTCCATACTTTGTTCAAATAATCTGGATGGAGGTCAAGTATTAATATTCTGATATAGAAAGATCGAAGGAAATAATAATATAAATGTTCAGGTTTGACTTCTCCCTTCCAAGAATGTCTCTGTTTGCATTAGAGTTCCATTTTCCCACTCACTATACAACGCAATCTGAGACCATTTCAAGACCATTGAGCACTTTCCTTATTCTCTTCCTCCCTTATAAACTCTCATGCACACACAGATGCCTCTTAAGTTTCCAAGGTATCCAAATCCTGTTCTTGTTATGCCACAGCTGCAGAAAAAGTCATGCAAAGGGAAAATAAAACTACCTTAGGATATCAGTGTCAGAACTGCAGTCACTAAATCCAGCCTGTTCCGGTGTCTCACAGGCTTATTCATGTTCACAGTTTTCAGGTCCAGCCCACTCTGAATTAGAGAGCTGTGGAAATGTCTAAACGTTCCTCCTCAGTTAAAGACAGGTTTTTCTTTTCCCCAGGGAAGACCTTCAGTTGGGAGTTCACAGAACTGAACCAGCAGTGTCAGATCACTTAGTTTAGAGGCTGTATCTTCAAGAGGAATACCTTTGCTGGATTGTATTGTTGAGGACTGTGTGCTCAATTGCTGCTTCTGCTTTTAGGATGCAAACACATTCTTGGCCAACCAAAGCCTGTGTCTGTGTCCGCTCTGGAAGATCTGGGGATATCTTGTCTGTCTGGAAGTACCAGGCTCTGCCCTCTCCTTCTCCCCAGGCATATAGCAAGTGTTTATGGTGAGATGATTCCTGTTAATGCTTTGTGTGGGGCTTCTTCAGCCTTCTCTCCTCTCCTCTCAGGACTGCCTTAGCTGTGCTGAGCAAATGGTGCATGATTACAGATCATACTCAGAGATTTCACTCAGCTGAAAGAGCAGAAGAGAAAAGGGTGGCCTCTCGTCTTTCCTCTGAGCAGGGGAGAGAAGAGAGAGGAAAAATCATTATTATCAGTTTGGGAGGAATGGCAAGGTTAGCAAGGAAAATATTTTGAAGAAACTGAGTATTAACAAAAATACAATCTACTCCTTTAGAGGAAATGTGAGTGGAAGCACCAACTTCCACCTGTGTAATGTTTCCTTTCTATTAGCAGTGAATTTTGCCTAGTAGACACTAAGCACCTTGTAATGGCTCGGCTGTCATTTTTACCAGTCACTGTTAGAACTCAGCCCCACAGATCTGCAGCTTTCTTAGGAAGGAGACTATTGAATTAACTTCAGTTAGGTGCACTACTTGGGCTTCTCAGTGAAGTCAATGCACTCTACAGAAACAACAGCTTAAATAAAAGGCAGAGAGCTCAGAGTTTGCGTGCTAGTGCAGATGAAAGTTACAGTGCTTCACATCAGAATGTTGTCCTGTGTTAGCATGTGATGTGTACAGCTCTCTCTCTTCCTTAAAGCCAAGGGGAAGAGAGCTCTTGCCTTTGGGGACTAGGGCTCTGCCATTATGATACTAACCATCCTCCAGCAGTGGCTCATGACATCATAAATCGCCTTGGAGGCCAGCTTGGGTTTGTAGAGCCGAAATCCTGCGTTGATTTCTTCCACCACTTCTGCATTGGTGCGATTCTCATAGGGGATTTTACCCTCACTGAAGACCTCCCACATCAACACTCCTAAAGCAAATAAATGAGAAAAATCACAAAGAAGCAAATGAAATCCTCAGCAGGCCCATGGCCACCTCCCACCTGCTCTTCTCTGCAGCTCAACACTGGTGTCAGCTACTTGGAAAAGCATTTTCACTTGGATTCCCCATACACATCTGAAAAACGAGACAGCCCTAACACAGCTGTAAAGTTCCAGGGTGCCAACCAGGATCTCTGCTGTGCACTGGAGTATGTGGAGGTATCAGTTTGACTTCTCTGCATCCTGCTTTGTGATAGTCTAGCACACAGGCATGTGTCATCAGTCAGATGAAGCTGTGCTACGTGTCAGAAAGCAGAGCATGTCTTCTCCAAAACTGTGAAAAAGAGGCAATGCTGTGCATGTGCTCCATCCAGATGTGTAATCTGGGAAAGTGAACCTGCTTTTTTCAGTAATTCAGTCTCTCTATTTTTGTTTCCAGTTAATCACATACAAGAGATATGCCACTGATGTTCCTGCCCGCAGTGTGTCCTGCACCCAAATCTGTTAATTTGGGCAGGACTCATTAGCAATAAAGCCATATGAGCTGCTCCATTCCTGTTAGCCAGCTTACTACAGGGAACTCCTTGCCTGAAAAATATCCTGGGTGGTGTGATTTGCTGGGATGAATTCACATGCAGTGACAGTGGAATTTCAAAGGATTGTGGCACATTTTTCCTCTTTTCCTAAACAGTCAATGCTTTCCTATGATTACTGTTCAGAGCAGTTCAGAAACTCCTGCTTCTCTAGTGTGGCAGAAGAGAGACAGGCAAAGACAAAGAGACTGAACACACTGCAGTTGGCCTCCAGGTCAGAGACTGCCTGCAAATGGAGTCAATACCCTAACCACGACACTGGGTTATTATTAGCTTTAATTTCTTTGGTTACCTATTATGCCTCACTGAGTAAACCGTGCTCACATTGTGTTAGAAAAGGGAGACAGACTATGATAGACTGTTCTGAAATAAAGTTGTGCAACTCCACAGTCAGCTTTGCTCAATAATGCCTGCTTCCATCTTTGCTATATTCAAATAGGAAGATGCATAGAGACTGCAGTTCCACACCAATGATACTGGCCCTACTGAAGAATACGCAAGCAGTTGTCCTCCTCCAGTGTGCAGATTCCTGCACTGGGTGTCTCTCACACCCACAATACCCTAACCACGACATCAGACCTAGCAGAAGAGATGAATGGCTGCAGAGTAGTGGAGCAAAATGCTGCTCACAGTCATGAGACCATGAGGAATCCTGTTATGCAAACCCCTCTTTGGATGGGGAGATAACGAGTCTGACAGATGTACAACGCACTGTCTGCACATCTCACAAAGAAGGACTGACCAACACAAGCAAAGTTCACCTGTATTTCATACAGATCTGAACCTGGAGTAAGCCAGGCTTGGCTTGATTGTAAATCAGTCTGAACACGTTTCTTGGAAGCACCTGGCTCTCAGTGTACAGGCCAGTTTCCGATTTGTGAAGCAGAAGAACATTCTTCCCAAAGTAGCACCTCTCCCCATGTCACTGCCACTTCACTGTGAGGTGTCAGCAATAGCTCCACTGACATTGTCATTACATGGTGAGTGCTGACAGCCTCCTTCACGTGCCAGGGAACAGGGAAAGAGGAATGGTGCTCTCTGAAGCATCTCCCTGTTGAGTCTGTGAAGGTGGCTGCGTGGGCCTGAGCATCCAGCTCCCACTGCACTGCTTGCAGCCCACCCCAGGAAAGCACAGCTTCAGCCACAGCAGAAGCGATGGGAGCCACAGCAAAGGGCAAGGCAAGCACAGCATTCACAAGCAGAGACTAGGAAAGGTTATAATCCTTCTTCATTTACTGCTGGGTCTGGAGCTGAGTGGCACCCCATTGACTGTGTGCTGTGCACAGCACACTGCCCCAATTCACTGCGGTGCAGAGATTTGCATGTTGGCTGGAGAGGGGCCAGGTCCCTGAGTGTGCCAGATCCACAGCCCAGGGGACAGCCTTTGTTATGGCTTTGGGGCAAAAATATCCAGCGGTGTTCTTATCTATGAGGGTCCAGAAGGGAGACCAAAGAATGGACGCAAATCATAAAACAATGCATTGGGGAGCAGGAAATGAGGTGAGAAATGGGAGCAGTGAAATAATATTTTCAGATCAGCATAAAGCAAATGGAGTCAGCAGAGCAAACTTGGAAAGGCAGAAAATTTGAGCAAGGAATCAGTGCCTGGGACTGACATGCAGAGAAATGGAGTGCCACAATATTTTCCCTCTCCTCTCCTCTCCTCTCCTCTCCTCTTCTTCTTCACCTTGCTTCTCTTTTCTTTCACTTACATGATTTAGGCTTGTCCTAAGCCATTATTTGAGTAAAACATACTTAGAGTCCAGAGGAGGTAGTGCTAGGAAGAGTTTGCTTGAAAACTGAACTCCTCAGTGTGCTAAGCTGGGGTTTGTTGGATTTCTTCCATTTTGACAAGAGTTTCTTACCAAATGACCAAACATCAGATTTGGTGCTGTAGTTGCTGTNAGGTTATAATCCTTCTTTATTTACTGCTGGGTCTGGAGCTGAGTGGCACCCCATTGACTGTGTGCTGTGCACAGCACACTGCCCCAATTCACTGCGGTGCAGAGATTTGCATGTTGGCTGGAGAGGGGCCAGGTCCCTGAGTGTGCCAGATCCACAGCCCAGGGGACAGCCTTTGTTATGGCTTTGGGGCAAAAATATCCAGCGGTGTTCTTATCTATGAGGGTCCAGAAGGGAGACCAAAGAATGGACGCAAATCATAAAACAATGCATTGGGGAGCAGGAAATGAGGTGAGAAATGGGAGCAGTGAAATAATATTTTCAGATCAGCATAAAGCAAATGGAGTCAGCAGAGCAAACTTGGAAAGGCAGAAAATTTGAGCAAGGAATCAGTGCCTGGGACTGACATGCAGAGAAATGGAGTGCCACAANCTGGGGTTTGTTGGATTTCTTCCATTTTGACAAGAGTTTCTTACCAAATGACCAAACATCAGATTTGGTGCTGTAGTTGCTGTAGGAGAAAACCTCTGGAGCAGACCACTTGACTGGAAACTTGGTACCCGTGGAGCTGGTATACTGATCATCAAGGACAATCCTGGAATAGGAAAAGAAGGGAGAGTGCTGAGTGACTCCCCATCCCATGACAGCCCTGCAGGGACCGCGTGGGGCTTCAGTGGCATTACCTCGACATCCCAAAGTCAGACACTTTGACCACGTGGGATTCCCCCACCAGGCAGTTCCTGGCAGCCTGCAAGGAAAGAAGGTGCAAAGGCAGCAGGTCAGAGTTAAAAGACTGTCAAAGCCACACAGTGGCTTTTATCCTGGCAGAGCAGATAGTGCTTAAAAAAGAGCATCAAAGTGTCATTGTGTCATACAAAGAGGACAAAACTCCGAGCTTCTCATGTTTTCTGTACATTTTACACCATGTTCCTGTTGCCAAAAAAGCTTTCCAACCATCAGTCTGACTCACAGGTGCCCGATAGGGTGGAGAAAGAACCTAAAATATCCACAGCTACTCACAGTCCTTGCTCCCTAGTGAAACAGCAGCTGTGACTGATGGAGCTTGAACACCACCTAATTAAAAATATTTTATTGTCAGTGCATGTTTATACATGAATTACGCAGGAAAAGGTCTTTTTGTCATCTTCACTGATTTTAGGCATGAGGAGTGGTCAGCACCTGGGAACTGTGGCTCTTAGGGAGTGACAAGGTCCACTCAGGAAAAGAGACAAACTTTATAGCCTTGTTTCTTCTCTCCCAAACACAATTAAGGGAAATACATTAATCAGCACTGGAGTTTCTTTTTCCCTAAAGTATTGGTGCTGCATCTGCAATAAAGGTAGATACAGGATCCCCTGTAAACAGACAGGAGGACTGTGGAAGCTGAAATCAAGGAAGGAAGAAAGCACAGAAAAAGTTTATATGGGACCAGCATACCAGGTCTCTGTGGATGACAGAGTTTTGTTCCAGATAAGTCATTCCTTCACACACATCTTGGCACATCCCCAGCAGGGTTTCCTTTGAAAAAGTGCCCCGCTGGCTCCTGAGGTAGTCGGACAAGCAGCCATTCTCCATGAACTCAAACACCAGGCATATGGGAGTGTTCTCAAAGCACACACCATAAAGCTGGACCAGCTTGGGGTGAGACAGCTTCCTGTGGGATAGGGAGGGAAGGTGGAAAGGAACAGGCTCAGTGCCTTCTATTCTTCCAGCAAATGTGTAATATACAGCTACGGATGCCACTGTGCTGTACCCTGCTCTCTGCAAAGGCCAACTCTGCACATGGGCAGACCAAGTTTAAAGACAAGTAGCTCTAAGTATCACCCCATTTTAATGGCAACAGTGCCAAAAGACTTTTCTGTATGGAAAATCATACAGTCAAAACCAAAAATAAAATCAGTTTCTGTTTGTTTTGAAGGAAGGGAAATGTAAAAACACAGAGAAAGTCAACAAAACCAAAGAGAAACATTTTCAGTTCTGCAAAGCAAAAAACAATTTTGAAGTTAAAGTTTTTCAATAACATTTCCCTCAAATTGGAAGATATTTTTCTTATTATTATTTTTGACAAAACCCACTTTGCTTTCCAAAATGCACCATCAACTAACCCTGCCTTCCAGAACAGCAGAGATATGGAAGACCATTCTGGATATTGACAGACTTAGAAGTACAGAAATTCACCTACACTTTACATTGCCTTCCTTTGTGGCTTCCAGAGCTCGCCTGTTTCTTTATAAAATATTTAGATGCATAGCAGATAATCAGAGTTTGAATTCCCCGTTCATGTTCCTGGTGACACTTTGGTTCAGTCTTATGAATCCTACAGGGGCTGATTTTCTTGGGGAGTCTGCTACTTACATCAAGACTTTAGCTTCCTCAATGAAATCCTCTTCAGACATTGCTCCTTCACGGATGGTCTTTATGGCTACTTTTGTCTTGTCCAGCAAGTAGCCAAGGTAGACCACCCCAAACTGGCCACTGCCAATCTCCTGCACACGGGTGAGCTCAGAGGCATTAATGACCAATTTTCCTGTTGATTGTAAGGGAGAAAGAGTAAGGCTTGAACAGATGCCACATAAAAGGGTTTTGTGGGAAACAGTCGGAGTGAGACTTTCTGTCTCTCCCTCAAATTGCCTGTCTGACCTTTGATAACTCATTTGACTAGTCCATGCTGGAGGTCATGTTCAAGAGTAGCAACAACAACATCCCCTTTTCCCCTCCTTTGTCTTGTCTATCCAGTTCTTCAGGGAGGATTGTTTCTGCCATGCATATGTGACTACTGAGCACAACATGGGTTTGAGTTTCTTTGATGTCTCCAAGAATTACAATAAAGATGATACTGGCAAAATTCTGTTGACAACAGTACTCAGATGGAGGCATCTCTCAGGAGGGACTCATCTTTCATCAAATTATGCTGTGATTCCACTCCTATTCCCTTTGTTCAGCATTCATTTTAGTATTCAGTGTTGACTTCATTGAGACCCTGGGGTTCTCATCACTCCCTCAAGGCACTGCACTGTCAGTTCAGTCAGTTACCGATGGTAATGACAAAGATAATAATCTAGTGAACAGTGCTTTGTAAAGATATGGAGAAAGCTATTTATTATGGCCATAGTCACATGAATATTCATCAATATCCACCGGGATATGCAGGATCACACAGCTAACCAGTGAGGATTGTGATTCCCATACAGTCATGAGAGTTCCATACCATAGCTCAGCCCTGCAGTGATGGGGGCCTTTTTCCTCCACGAGGACACCGCATACCTCAGCCGAGTGACGAGACCTGAGTGACAGAGGGAAGGAAAGGGGGCTCCAGTTATTGTCACAGCCATGGCAAGTGTGGCTGCCACTACCCCAGGAGGCAGTTTGGAGCCTGAAAGCAGATTTATTGTACTGAGTTCTCAGCTCCACTTGAGGGCAGCTGAACCTCTGTTCAGATTGATTTCCTGCCTGTGAGAAGGAAGCCAATTCTGAGCAGTTTCAGCTTATTTCCTGTTTTCACTCTGTCAACAAATGTGAGCTGTGAGTCTCTGTTAATTCTGATGAATTTCCATATCATACCTTTTATTTGTAGGGTATTTTTGAAGCCCAGGTTTTCCCATGGTACTCCTGCACTGTAGGGATGGGAGTCTTTGGTGACTCCCATGTCTGGCCATGTCCCAGACTTTGTGTCAAATCAAGGCCCAGGAATATATCACCTTCTGGGAAAGAAGGCCCTTCTGTGTAATTCAAACATAGCTTGGCCTGGAAGTGGTGGTACATTCCCTAGTCTCTCTCTAGTATGTCATTATGACATCTGTGTTGGTCAGAGTCAGCCTTAGAAGGACAACTATAGTGAAGATGTAATGCTGGAAGCTGGCCTGAAATGGTCTTTTTTTCTGCCATCTGAGTGTCAGGATAAGTGGAAGAAGAGGTGATGCCATTTAACATTTCATGGCAAGGTCAGAGGGCTTGGGAACCTTCCTTTGTTCAAAGCATTCACCCACCTGCATGGTAAACCGACAACTTCCCTGGTCAGCACTGGCCTTCACTCACCTCCTGCATTGTGCTGGTGGTAGTTGATGAGGTCAGGGATGCAGTCAAACACATGCTTTTCTGCCAAGTAATATCGCTTGGGAAAGTCAGTTGTCTCATTGATGTGATAATGCTTTATAACAGGATTGTTGTCCGTGCTGAAAGAGAGGAGGTTTCCTTTGAGGAAAACTAGGTTGCAGCAAAAAGACAGGAATCTGGGCTATAAACAGAAGAGTAGCAGGTGAGGAAAGAGAACCTTCCCCCAGAATGAATGGGAGAGGAGCAAGGAGTGAGCTGCAGTTGCTAATTAACTCTCTTGTACTTGCATGTTCTCCCTCTCACTTACAGATGGCCTCATCTCTAGAAAGGCTGAGGTTTCCTGATAAGAGAAGGTTAAGTACTCAGTTTCTCTGCCTCTTCTTTGTGAAACAAAACCTTCTGCCCCATCACTGAAACCCTTTCACTAGTCTTGTGCTACCAACCTCTGATGAGTCCAGCACACACTCCATGTTGATCCTATGGACACTTCATCTGGCAGGACAATATCATCAGAATTACAACCCCACTGATGTCTAAGGCACTATTTATAGGCACATATTTAGATGCAGGGAAAAGTGAAGACTTTAATACACTTTGCAACTGGCAGCTGACTCTGCCTTTTTTGGAAGTGTTTTCCTCTATCATTTTCATGAGCCTTCTGCTCTCTTGTTATAATGCCAAAACAACTATACAGAGATTACACACTCACAGAAGCCATTTCATTGATGTAATTGATGTGAAAAGTTGCTGAGCTCAGCTGTACCTTAATGCTTTGGTGAAAACAGAGACTGTGTACATGCCAGGCTGCCTTGAATCTCTCACCATGAAGGCACCTTCCCTACCCTGGAATGGGAGCAGAGGAGAGAAAACCGGTTAGAGACATAATGGAAAAAAACAAGCAGGCTGGGGGCAAAGCTGTGCTCATTTCAGCCCTGTCTGCTGCTCAGTCAAGAGGATGTGCAAAATGGGTAGGGAGAAAAGAGCCTTAGCTCACTGACAGCTTGGGGTGTCCCACGCACAGTTCTGGCAGCTGCCCAGGGCCTGCAGGTACACACTGCTGGTGTCTCTTGGGTGCTGTGTGCTTTCAGCTCAGTTTCCTCTCAGAGCTCTCAGAGGAAATGAGACCTAGGCACTTGTGCTGAGTGTGTGTGGTTGTGCCTCTCTACCCCTCCAAGCCTCTCCTCTAGAAATTCTGAACCCGTTGATTGCCTTCAACCCTATTTGACAGAACATGTGTTCAATGAAATGTGCATCCCAGTGGAAAGGCAAACCCCTCTGAGTGCTCTCTGTTGAGCAGCTACAGTTTACCCAACACCAGAGAATCCATATGGGAGTGTATGAAAGATAATTTACCAATGTACCACAAATGGGAAAAGCTTGATCCTGCCCCTTCACAGGTACACCAATCATCCAGCATCTAAATATAAATGTCTAGGAAAGCAGTCTTCCTGCATTCTGGCACTCATGGGACAATTTTCCTTTTTAACTTTTCACTCTAATTTTTTTCTACTCATCCGAATGATAACATGTCTTATAGGCCATGATCCCTCAGGACCAGACACTGATGGATCAGATGGCAAAGGAGATTTAACATCACAGTTTGGATGCAACTTGCTGTACTGGCCTATATATTGATAATAAAAAAATGGTTTACTTCTGTTTACAGATAAAGATGCTTTTCATCTGGCATCCCTTTCTACCCACCCACAACATTTTCTGCAAACTTAGTCCACCAAGTGCACCCTGCCTTGGACTCCCTCCCACCTCCCCAGAGGACTGATCAGCTGCAGGTGAACACAGAGGCTGAGGCTGCTACTGCATCCCCTGTGTGTGAGCTGCTGACTCGTGGTGTGCAGCTCTGCCCAGCTGGGATCAGGCTGCTGAGCTACAAACTCCCCATCTCTCTTCAGTGTCTGCACAACACCTCTTGTACCTGCACAACACCTACTCTACCTGCACAATGCAATATCTAGCACAGGGAAGCTCTAAAAATGGTCTCTGTGCTGCTGTAGAAGCATCTACATCGTGCACATTGAGGGCTTCAGGACTCACCTCCCTGGCAAGTATTGGAGGTAGGCAAGTTTTGGTGACAGCATCCTGCCTGAGTTACTTTAAGCTCTATTTTTGCCCTTCCATCTCACTTGACACCAAGCCTGACCAAAGATCACTCACAAGCTTGGCCACATTTTTGAGGGGGAGCTGTGAGGGTTGCAAGGTTTTGAACCAGAAGTCTCTGCAGCCACATGGGAGTAGTTGCCATAGAAAAGTTGTACTGGTAGGACCAAGAGGAAAAATAAGATCACTGAACTGTGTCTGAACATGTCCTGTAGTAGTTTATAGGAGCTAGAAGAACTCTTAAAACCATACAAAATTGCTTTTATTTCCATAAATACTAGTTTTCCAAAAAACAACACTGTATTTGGAACACCTGTTAAACTAAGAGCTTATTTGAAAACTAAGGTTGTGTTTGTGTGGAAAATCTGAACAAGAAGCTTATTCTTTATATTTTCAATACAGTCTTCACTGGAAAACTCTGGCTCAACTGAAAAACTAAAGATGTGTGCTCTCATGCACGCACACACATACAAAACTAAAAAACAAACCCCAAACCCATGCTCTTGGCTTTCACCCAAAATGTTTCAGCATGAGTTTGTTTAGATTTTCAGAGAACTAATGGCACATGCAGACCTCCTGCAGAGACTGAAAAGATGAGCTAATAAGACAGTTTTCAGTTGACGCAGTGTTGTGAAGCAGTGATTTCTACTAGCCACAGTTATTGTGTTTGGCCAGAGAAGGTTGGCACAGCTCTCTGCCCATGCTCAGGGAGAGGTGCTGGTGGTCCTTTATCTGGCATCTCCCACTAAGGACAGCAACACAGCAGGAACCCAGGGTTCAGCTCTCTTTCACAAAGCAGCCCTTGCAGGCTTCATTTGCCATTAATTAATTATTATTTCCCATCCACCCCATACGTAACACTGGTTTACCTCATCCCTGAGGAGAGTTTCTGCTTTGCTTCTGCTGATGTTCTTGTTGTACCACCTGAAAACATCAGAAGATTCTGAGTCAGCATTTCTAGGCTAAGAAAATTCCTGCTGAAAAGCTCCTGAATTGAGGGCCAGCAGTGACATGTGATGTGGGGCTGGGGCATTTGAGGCTTGGAGTTTCAAATCCAGGGCACTCAGAGGTACAGGAAAAACATAGGCACAACTTACTCATACATTTGCAGATTCTCGGGTGATTTTTCCACCAGGTAGCTGCTTGGCACGTAGCCTTCGTGCCTGTTGAGATGCAACATAGTGTGAGTGTGCTGACAGACAGGGTTTTCTCTGCATCTGTGGGAGTCAGCCTTGAAAGATTTGCCTGCTCATTACATGACAGAAGTGCTCTTTGTTATGTGTTTAGTAGGGTTAGTGGAGAAGAAAACAACTGATTGCACCTCTAAACTTGGGGAGTTTCACAATTTTTTCCCCCTACATGTATCACAGCAAATATCAGCCTGAGAGAAGGGCTGTTTAATTCTTTAAAATTAACTTTCTGATTCTTTTCTTTAGCTGTCTGAATACAAGCACCATCAAAGGGAAGAAAGTTACCCTAACTAACCTTCTGCCACTTTCCCCCTATATGATAGAAGATGCTTCACAAAAGTTAAACAAGAGGCCAGCATGTATGTTAATGGAAGAACAAATCTGATTTAGAAAGGATTTGTAAGTTGGCTGTTGAAAAGGGACTTACCCATTCTTATCTTGAATCAGCCACCAGTGTTCCTCAGAGCTGTCAATCACATAATATTCCTCATTATATTGTAATGTCAGCTCCTGTGGATTCTGGGCTTTATAGTCATATATGGCTATGACCAAGGGTTCTTTTGGGTCTAGCAACAATTCCTGCACAAACAAGGAAAAAGACTCTTCATATTCATATTCGTAAAAATGAATGGCATGCTCTCTAAAATGATATTTTCCTGGCAGCACTGGTGTCCTCTGGGCTCAAAAGCCTCAAAGGTAGGAAAGCATCCCAGAGCATCTATTGGTGGCAACATGAGAATCTTTAGTACTTTCAAACAATTACCTTCATATAAAAATTTCACTTGCACAGAAAATGCCCAGAGAATGTTATCACAGGTGAAATTCTAGGTCACTGCACCGTGGTGAACCTTAATGAGGACACATTCCCCACTGGTAGGTAATCATACAGGACAGGACACTAAGGACAGCTTAACATGCCTCACTGCACTCACCCAGTTATCTTCAGGAGTGGGAGGAAGAGGCTTCTTTGAGGCTGAAATGAAATCAAGAAAGATAATTTGAAGTAGGTCAGGACAAAACCAGTGGAGAGACCATCAATGTAATGAATTGATACAGGTGATACAAACCCAGGGATTAGCCAGCCTTGGACTTTTAGAGGAAGACATGCAACTGCACCTACAGAGTGAATCTCAGCCACACAGCAGAGGTTTGAAACTGGGCTCAGATTGCTTAAGGAATCACCCAGATAGAAGGTAAAAGTTTATTGGGTGAAGAATAATTGACCACTTTTATGCATTTTCAGGAGACAACGTCAAGATTATGCTTGGCCACTGAAACCACAGAGGAAATATGATTAGAACAAAATAGAACATCCTGCAGCAACGTGTCTCTGGATGGAAATGTAACACCATATTTTTTGATGTTCTGTACAACACAGATTTGATCCTTTACTTTTGCTAGGAATAAATATTTTCAAGGTCAGAATGGTCTTAAAAATCCCATACCGTTTTTGGAGGGATCATACTCCACACAGCCAACTGCCATCTTCTCTGTCTGAGCACAGCATCTCCACTTGCCATCTAACCAAAAATCGGGGTGACACTTTGAAACCAAACTGTTGTTGTTTCTAGTTTCTGGAAAACATTAGGGGAAGAAGAATAAGGGGAAAAATGAATTTATCTGTATCCACATCAGCTCTAAAAGACATCTAGAAGTAAATGGAAATAATCTGCCCTTTAAAAAAACTTCTTGCTCTTGTCAAACTAAGCTTTGATGAACATTATCCATCTCCTCCATTAGTGTTTTCCTTTCTCCCAAAAGGAGTGAATGCCACCACTGATGTGGAGGAATAGCCTTCCAGGTGGTGGTGGAGCCCATGGCAGAACAGAATCCTATCAGTATGACTCTCTCTTTAAAATTATAAAACACAAAAGCAGGGAAGGAAGGTCACATAAAAAGAAATAAAACCTGTCAGGCCATATATTGATGATTCCCAGCACACTTGCTGTTTTTGGTGTTCAGAAGGGGCTGTACAAGCTGGCAGTCACCAGCACTAAGCATTTCTTGCACTTGTAAATACCAGTCTTGAATATCTGCATGAGTAATTAAAGTCCTTATTTTTGAAGCTCAGGCTCTCTATCTGTAATAACAACTTTCCTGAACAGAAAAATTCCACAGGCTCATTTAAGAGACTATTCAAATTGTCCAAAGGAAGGGAAATCTCAAAACGTTGAATGAGAGGTGGTGATGAAACTGAAGCGCAGAGCAGGTGCATTCCAGAAGGGGAACATCTGGTATCAAGAGCCAGTGCATAACCTTTATAACACCTCCATCAGGCACAGTGTTTTCAGAGGGAACAACACAGCTATAAAGCAGGAAAAAGCTATGACAGAAGCCTGGTGCAATTTTTGTGTGACACCATCCCTACATGGAGCTTTGTGCCTGCAGTGGTTCATGTCGGTGCCTTTGCTTCAGCACCACGGCAGCAAACCACAGCACTGCTCGGGGGGAACAGGAAGTGAAAGCTGCCCACAAAAATGGTTCTTAATAATCATGATTCCCTAAGAAGGTTGTCATCAAACAAAAAAAATCTATTAAAAAGAGGTGAAAAATCTTGTATGTAGAAAGGATTGAGTATTTAAAAAAATTAGCTGTAGAAAAGTCCTTGTTTCTTGGTGAATAAGAAACCTCAAATTAGAGTAACATGTTAACAGCTTATCCTCTAAAGAGAGAAATCACAGATTCACAGAATGGCTAAGGTTGGAAGGGACCACAGTGGGTCATCTGGTCCAGCCTCCCTGCCCAAGCAGGGTCATCCCAGAGCACATGGCACAGGATTGTGTCCAGATGGTTCTGGAATATCCCCAGTGAGGGGGACTCCACACCCTCTGTGGGCAATCTGTTCCCGTGCTTGGTCACTGCACAGGAAAGAAGTTCTTCTTCATATTCAGGTGGAATTTGCTGTGCATCAGTTTCTGCCCATTGCCTCTTGTCTTATTTCTGGCACCACTGGGCAGAGCCTGGCTCCAGCCTCTTGTCCTTCAGACACTGGCATTGAAAAGGTCTCCAAATAAAGCATCCCTGTCCAAATTTTCTGCTGCTGCTGAAAACACTCCCAGCAAATTTACAAGCCATTAGCACTTTGCCTGCTTAGACACAACACATTTGCACATTTTTTCTGCATTGCAGCTTGTGACAAAACTGGTCAGCTATAAGTAACTTCAACAATTAGGTGGGCACAGGGGTTTTATTACCTTCCTTCAGTGTACAGACCCATCTCTGCCGGCTCTCACGGTTGGGTGCAAACACGTAGAGTATGTAGTTATCGTGGACAATCTGGGGATGAGAGTAAAGAAGGGAACCAGCCATGAGAAGCAATCCCAGATATGATGGGCACAATGGACTCACCAAAGGAAACGGGAAGCAGCCCTCTTACCCAAAATGATAGTGTGGGGAAGTGGAGTTAATAGGGCCTGTTCAGAAGGATTTCTTAACCTCACTGACTTTTGATTATTTAAAGCAGAGTAGAAATCCTGATCAAGAAAGAATTCTAGACAAGCACTGGTTTAGATCAATTTTATGCTGTTAAGAAGCACCTGTGAAATCAAGAGGGACAGAGCAATTCCAATGTGCAGAGGATTCAGCCCGTTACTCACTGACTGCAGTTTATCCTTCTAAAACCACATTTCTCTGGGAAAATGCCATCTGTTTCTTAGCAATTCCCTGTAAGATACCTTCATTTAAGATCTAAAAGCCAAATGTAGCTTTTTTTTTTATGTGTCAATATAAATCTCAAGCAGCATCCTGGAGATTATTTGCATACTCTTATTTTTCAATGTTTTTAATATCTTTGAGTAGGTTTATAGAGGGGAAGTAAGAAGCTGAAACAGATGAACAGCAAGCAATCAAGAAGCTGTTTTGACCAACCTGGCCTTAAAGACAAACAAACCAATGAAGAGAAATGAAGAGAAATACAGAAAGCTTGTGAGGTTTCAGACCAGCGAGTAAAATCATCACAAGAACAGAAATGAATCAGAAACTGAATCGAGTTACTATATTTGGGACTAATATTTGATGTAATGCATAATCTACATTTCTCTTTCAATATTTACCTCAGCAATTTCATGCCAAATGGGACCTGGGCTCGTTGATTCACAGATACTTTGAAAAACTTTGACCACTGTCTTTAAACAGAGGTTTCTACAAGACAGTCACTGTTTTAAAGTTTCTCCAGAGTTGTAGATAAGGCAATATTGATTATTATCTAAAGAACAGGAAACATTTTCTATCTCAGTGTGAAGTCCTTGAAGTGTGATGCAGTTGCTTTGCATGCTACAGAGAGATAAAATAGAAAAAGGGGAGGAATAACTCCCATTTAAGTCACTCCTGTTGATATTATTGTTAGGTCTGTATAATGTTTTGACAATCTAAGTTTGATCTTGTAATAACACTCTGACTCCCCAGTTCAATTTCAACCTCAGTCTGCTTTTTCTTTCTTCATTGTTACTCACCTTGGTGTTGGGTTCAGTAGCAACTGCACAGTGAGGGGGGATGTTATTGAAATATATCAAAGTGATATCTCTATCAGTGTAGTCAACAGACAGACTCACCTGGAAAGGGTATTTATACTGACAGGGAATGATGATGTCACTTTTCACAATTTCCACGCATTTAATCCTGGAAAGCTCCACTGAACCCTTCAAAGTCCTTTTTTTCTAAAAGACAGAGAAAAGCAGTTGGTTGATGCTAATGATTGTGGATGAAGTGAATAATTACACAAGACAGTCATGTCCGTGGGAGATTTAATTTTAATGGAGCAGAAGTAAATTAACTGATTATGTAAGACATTTAAATGTATAATCATTTTCATATATGGCGCCTCTATATTGATTGCACATACCCATGCATATACACACACACACACATATATATTTCAACTCAGCACAAGGATTCTTAGAGAACCAGTCAAAACCTTTAGTTGAAATTCAGCTTCTACTTTTTTCTTCCAACAAAATGTTTTCTTTTAACCAAAAAGGATTGTTTTCACTACAAGTTCAGTTTACTAACATTACTGTTTCATGCTGAAAAGATATAAAATGATAAATAATTTATTAAAAAAAGTTTGGGCATTGAGCATTTCAAAACTATGCATCTTATCTAAAATGTACATTTTTACTGCATCAGTTTTCCAAAGACCACAACACTTCTCAGTTTTTGTTTTGTCTGGCTTTTCAGCTAAGGAAAAAATAACAGGAAATTTTGAAATAAATAAATATCCTCAAAAACCTTCCGACAAAGCTCATTTTCTGACAGCCTCTGCCAGATACCAGATACATAGGTCACAGTATGGGCAGTTAGGAAAGGGTATGAGAAGAAAAGACATCCCAGTATCCCAGATGCCTCGTGTACCCTATTTTCAGTGGGATTTTCACCCCGTAGCTGCTTGGCCAGTGGCACTGAGGTTTTGCAAGGGAGGGGTGAGGTGACACCAGCCTGCAGCAGGCAGGAGCAGGGCTGAGCCTCAGTATCTGATGCTTCTGCAGGATTCACTACACAAGCATTTGCTCTTCAGAAGCAAGCTAACCAGCTGGGTTTCCTGTTTGGTTCATTTTCAGTAGGGATTAAACACTAGCTGTCTCCCAGCTCAGCTTTGGGACAACATGACGGAAATCAGTGAGACCTAAGAACGCCAAAACACTGCAAACTGGCTGTTTTTCAAACACAGGGGACCGTCAGTGAACTTCAGCTGCCCTACTGTGCCTGTCACAGGTTTTCACTCAGAGACAGCAAGACTGAGCAATCTTCTCACCCTCCCTTGGACCCCAACCCAACCCTTTGTGTCCTTCACCCTCCCACTCCCTCTTGCCCCTTGCTCTCTCCATCATCACAACCCTGCAGGAGCTGTCCCCACCACTGGGCCGACCCTCACTGCTACTCCTTTGCTACTTTGCATCATTAAATTTACCCTAAAATGGGGAGGGAGCTCGTGCCTCTGAAGATGGGGTGAGGTTTGCTGCAGTGTACTGTCAAACAGCCTCCATTCAGAGAGTCCCTCAAGGCTCCTCAGACCTCACTCTTGCATGACTGGCTGGGAGCTTTGCCTTTGTATCCTTGGACTTGAGGCAAGAGAAGGGAATTATTACAGTGTGGTCTCATATTGCTCTTGCTGGACTTTGCTTGTGCATTTGGGTCTTCATATTTGGTTTTGCTGCAGTTTAACCAGTTTCTCTGGATTTGCTGCCAGGACTGTCTCCTGTAGACAACAACTGCCTGCGTAGCTCAATGGGGTGGAGTGGGACTCTTTTATATCAATAAGCACAAGGCTTTAAAGCATCTCTAAATGGAAATACCAATTAACTCTCAAGAGTATTGGCAAGTCTTAGAAGGCCTTACTGCACCCCATTTTCACCAGCTATTTCCTTTCATTCTTATCTACTCATTTTTTTCTTCCAGACGTGGTTTCCTCTGCCTCTTCTCCAAAACCTCCTCTATCATTTGTTCTGCCCCTGGGACTTCTACCCTTTTGATGAAACACAAAGCCATTTATATCCTATAAAACCCTTCAATTTTGCTAGTGTTGAACCCTCCTTCATCTTATTCTTTTGAAGTCCCAGGGTTTAACCACATGCATTCCTCCTCTGAGGCTTTAGGAAGTGATGCTGTGCCAGTCACAGGCTCTGCTCTTTCTCTGCAGACTGGTTTTTGTTGATACCTTTCTGGACTCTAATGAAAGACAGGGTCCAGCCTTCTCGAGGAGCTTTGTGCAGTTGTCCTGCAGCTCTCATCACTTACTGTGTTTCTTTTAATCACATAATTCAGGAATGGAAGCTCCTCATAATCTCATGTTGCAGCACATCAGGGTGTGTCTCCCAGCCAGGGCATTGCCCAGCAGATCCTCAGCAGAAGGGACTCTGCTGATAAAAAGCAATTACAGTCCTGTAGCAGGACAAACAACTGGAATTACCACTCACAAACCAGGCATTACCCAGAAACTGGGCTGGAAACTAAACATATCCCTGCTTTTGTGATGCTTGACTGCACTTTAATCCAACAGAAGTAACTGGGCCACTTGGAAGGGAGGGGAGAGGAAAAGCCTCCTAAAAATGGTTTCTGAAAAAACTCAGACTTGTTCCTAAAAGGCTGAGACAAAACATGCTGACAGATCTCCATTTGTTGCTTTCAGTCTGCCTAGAGTATAATTAAGTAGATGTTTTAGCTGGTGGGTCAGTAAAAACCTCAGTGGTCTTACTGTGTACCATGTGTGGAAAGATAACCAGGGCAGGCTGCTGTCCCATGAGGAGAAGCACATGTGCTGCAGATTAGCCCATCTTGGTTTATTTCTTGTGGTCCATTATTTGCAGCATGGCAATTTCAGGAAAGAGAGTTAACAGCTCTGAACACATCCAGGTGCATCACAAGCCCAATGCATTGATGGCTTCACCTGTGGTGCTTCACCTCCTTTTGCCACACAGCTCCAGCAGCTTTTTCACTGATTAATCCTTTAGTTTGTGTTTTCTGCATAAACTAGATGACCCCAGGGGTCCCTCTTTGCCTTAGATACTGGGACAATTGACCATGGGACCATTGACATAGCTCTGCAACACAAGGAGGTCTCTCACTGTGCTTGCTCAAGGAATGAGCTGCCTGGCATCTATCACATGCTGAGCCCAACCACCAACACTGCTACTCACCCATGGCAGGGCAGCTTGGCCACCCAACAAAATGAGTAACTTCTCACCAGCTCATGATCTGGGGCAGGGGAAGAAGCTAATGGTGAGAGGGGCTGGGAGCCACCAGTGGCCGCTGCAGGTAACACAATCTGTATATAATCCCACTTCCTGACCACGGCTTCATAAATGTACAAGATCTTGTAAGATATGGGGCTGTGCAGTCTGAGGAATTTGCTGCTTTTGGGCTAGCACTTTGCTGCTGCTATTTGTGAAGGGCGTTCATAAAATATGCTGCACCAAGCCTTGAGGCTGAAGGTCTCTCGATGGGTGCTTAAAGGTTTTGCTGAACCCCCCAGTGTTAATCAAAGGGCCCTGGCAAATGATGTTGCCACCAGCGTTGGGAGCAGAGGGAAGGGAGGCCAAGTGCCAGGGAGAAGGAAGGCAGGGGAGGGCAGAGCCTTATCTCAAGGAGCACAGGAAAAGACCAAGGGCAGCATTTTCTGGCAGGAAGGCAGCATGGCATCTTTCATAAAGCTGGCTTCCTTCAAAAGTTGCATAACAACTTGTATTTTGTTTCTTTTCTGTTGATCAGGGGAAAGCAAAGCAATTAAGATTCATACAGCCCCGAACTCCTCAGCAGCAGTCACTACCAAGGGCTGTCAATGTGCCAGCTTGGCTTTCCTTAGCTGGTGTCACTGGTGTGTGTGCTCATCTCTCCATCTCCCTGCATCTCATCCCCACCTCCTGTGTGTCCCTTCCTGTGCAATGTCAGCTGCTCCTCCCAGCCCAGCCTGGCACCTCTCAGCAGAGAGGAGCATGGTCCCCTCTTGCGACCCCACTGTGTCCCCGTGAGTCCCATCCACGAGCCTGTTGCTCTGCAGTTACAGCTGGACATTTTCCCCTGGTAGGTGGGTAGGGGAAAACTACTTTATAGATGTGGTAGAACAAGGTAGGAAATTCCAGTCCTCGGTAAGCTCAGCTGCAAAAACATTTCCATCAATATAAGCATTTAATGACCTGTAGCACCAGGCATTTTGTTTTTATTGGTTTGTTTCGGGGGTTTTGTTTGTTTGTTTTGGGGGGGTTGTTGTTTTGTTTCATTTTGTTTTTTTAAATCTGAGCCAAGCTTCATTCCTTGTTTTCATTTACTGTCTTGACTAGAAGGAACAATACTTAATTGGTAATTAAGTAGATGAAGGTCTTTGCCTTGGACCTTGGCATGACCTGCTTGTCCTGTGCCACCTGCTCCCTGTCTCTCAGCTCCAGCTGGGCTCAGTGTGCAGCCTGGACAGAGGCAGCAAATGCTTTTTTGGTGTTCTTACTCTGGACTTGAGGTGGTGAAAGCAAACCAGCTTATTTTTCAGGGACAGGGTTAAGAAAAACCAACAAAAGCTTTGACTTCTGAATGCCACTAGAATAAAGGGTTTGCATCAAAAGAGCCTTGCGTGCACAGTGGAGAATTTTTAGAGCAATGGAGACTGCTGTGCTGTGATAGCAGTGCCTTCAATATCTATGCAGGCACTGGCCTTAAGAGGAGTAAAGTTCCTCTGTAGAGGGTTTATACTGGCACAGGGAATGCTCCCTGGGTCCCCATCCACAGCTCTCACTAATGACATGGTAACTACACACAGTGACAACAAATTAGTCGTAACAATAATATGACTTAACCATGTCGTATTACTGTCCCCTGTAGCTTTATCCTGCTGGGATCTGTACTGTGGCACGTGTGGACCACAGTGTGATGGAGAGGTCTAAATGGGCTCAGGACAGGGCATGAACTAGTTCCAGGGGACAGAGGCAATGCAGCTGCCCTTGGGCAGTGCTTGAATGCAGGTAGAACTTCAAGTGTGTCTTTTTGCTAATTTTTGGGGGTTTTTTTGCATGAAAACCAACTCCCTTTCTAGACTTTGGAAACATGATGCTTGGCTTCTGCTGTCCTTTGGCTGCACTTCCATGTAGACAAATAGATTTACTAAACTTAAGTGCTGTAAATTCAACCTGGAATCTTCCCACCTTTTTTTTTTGTCTTCATATATGTCATCATGTGTCATGAAGACTGTGGAGCTGAAGTTGTACTGTCAGCTGTGCCTATGCAGCCCCATCGCTTTTAAGACCAGAAACACCTGCACTGTTGATACACCAACAGAAGCAAAACAGAAATCCTTTCCACTCAGCTCATGAGGGCTGAGCGAGCAGAAGTAAAAACAAGAGAGGGCTCCTGTGTTCCCAGGGCTCACAGCTGTGGCTGAAGTGCCCACAGGGGTGCATGTCTAAAGTAACAAAGCAAGAATGTAATGATGTTGCTATTAAGAGCACATGTTAAATATCCCCCAGCTCTGAAGAGCAAAGGGACACAGTCACTGCTGGGAATTGGCGTGGGCTGCTCCTGGCTCAGCAGATGTTCTCAGATAGCACCTGAGGGCTACGAGCTCAGGGTGACATAAAATGGGAAAACCCCAGCAAATCCCACCATAAAAATGCCTATCTTCAGAATAATTCAGGGTCTTTCCAAATGATTAAAAAAAAAGTTGAAGAGTCTCTGAGAGAGCTATCTCTCAGCTTGAAAAGGTTAAATAAGGTCTAGGTTTGTATCATCAGATCCTTCAGGTTATTCCCTATCAGCTTCCAGGGAAACATTTGAGCCTATTTTTTGTAGCTTTTCTCTAAATGGCAGACCATTCCTTGAGACAGGTCATTTGGCTTGTGGGCCTCTGATATGACCTACAGTCACACTTTTATAGTCTCATGTACTTAAATTAAACTCTAGTAATAATACAGGAACACACATCCATTGCTTGCTCTGATTTCTCTCCCTATAACTCCGTGAGAAAACATTTACCATAGACATACAGTGTTAAAGCTCTATCCGAGCTGTTAAAATGTCATTTTACAGACAATACAAATGCATGGCTTCAAGGCAAGAGGCACCATCACAAAGTGGAACCACTGGTATGAAATAAAGGGGCCAATGAACAGAGCACTCCAACAGACCTGTCTGTCTCTTTGGAGACAGATTAAGATCCATGTGAAGCTGAATGTTGTGAAGGTGCAACACCTTCGATGGCAGAGAGCTCAACTGGCACAGTCAGATTCATCTTTTTAAATGTGTGTCATGTTTCTGCCTTTCAAAGAGTTTTCTTCAGGCCTAGCTGAGCTTTTGAAGTAATTTGGAAAGGAATTTCTTGATGTGCTGAGCTGTTCAAATTCTGCTTATTTGTTTATTTGTTACTTACACTATGCGTGTCTCATAGCCATGTGTTGGACCTCAGATAGCAATGAAAAATCACAGATAAAATAGTATCCAGAAGCTTATGAGATATCACTGGAACAAGATGGAATTATTTTTAATGGTAATTCTCCTACTAATGTATTTTTCCACTGACCAAAAGAGTTGAGTTTGAACTTGAACCTCCTTGAACAGTGTTGATAGAATTACTTTCTATTTTTCTTATCATATTCTTTATCTATACACTGTGATGTGTGCTGTTTTTCTCATAAATAGGTATTAAGGACTGTTGATTGCTGATTCATAGGAACCTTGCCTGGACAATAGCATCTTTCAGTAGCTGAGGAGTTTTCTCATTAGGAACACTGATAGTTTGAGGTTTTTTGGAAAATAAAGCAATTTAAACAATTTTTAAATTAAATTTGAAAACTAAAGTGAGCACATGGAATTTTAGCTTCACTGCTGTAACTCATCCATGGACACTGCACTCCAGAATTACATGTACTATCCTTACAAAATCCTGCAGGCCTGATTCAGTGTTGTATTTTCACAAAAATGATTTTAAACCAGAGAAATCTTTTTCTAAAAAAAAAATCAACCCAAAAAGAAAGGCCAGAGAAGTCGATAATGGTACACTGAAGACCTGAACCACAGGCACTGCACACTTATCCCAGAGCTGGCTGGGTCACTGCTCACATCTCCAGGCTGGCTAAGGGTCTAGTTTTCAGAATTACATGAGCTGAGAACAGGAGACCTGCAGGGAACACAGAAATCGCAACCTTTCTGCGAGGTTTCTGTGGTACAAAAACATGCTTGGCCATAAGAGTATTTTTCTCCTGGCCTATCCCAGGCCAAGATTTGTTTCATTGAACTCCTACTCTGAGATCGGACAAAGCTAATTCCAAAGTTCACGTTGCCTCAGGTCTCATCCCAGATGGTTATCGGGGTGCACATCCCTACTGCCAGTGCAAGTGGTTAGACAAGAAAATCAATGTCATCATCAAGAAACAGAAAGAAAAAAAAGGAAGATTCTTGGTTTTCAAATGAGCTTTCTAATGTGATGGAAATAACTCTTTTATGTTACATAAAAGCATATGGAGCCACTACTGAATACTGTATTAGTTTCTTCAAAGCTCGTCTTGACTCCAGCAAAGACTGGGAGTGGATTGCAGTGAATGAGGGATTCAGTGAAAGAAGGGAAGTTAAATTAACTCTGTGACAGGACTTTTTCATTAAAAAAATATAAGCTTTAAGGCCAAAATTAAAAATCAGTCAGAAAGGATGAAAGAGTATAAAGCAACAGGCAGGCACTGCAGTAATACAAGTTATAAAGTCAATTGCAATATAAAGTGAAGTCAAAGGCACTGGAAGCGAAAAATGGCCACAATAGGAAAGTCTAATAAAAGGTAACTGTTAGGAAACCTCATATTTATTGTCATATATTCAAATTAGGGAGCAGTCCTTCCTTCTTAAAGATGAAAAACATGAGTTGAAGATTTTCTTGTTCTCCAATAGAAGAAAGATGTGAGCTTTGCAATTTAAATAAAATGAAAGTATCTGACATTTGCTATGAAAAAATTGCTCAGAAGCAATTAAAAAAAAATTTGTCAAAGGTTAAAGAGCAATAAATGCATAGACAAAGATTGTGATAAAAAATATCAACTTAATCCTCCCTCAACTCCAATAGTACAATTTGGGTTATTAAGGAAATAATTTTAAATTTACAGAGATTTATTAGAGGATTCATTTAACATTAGGCACAGGTTTGTACCTTGTCTCCATCTTATTTAGGGTTGTGTTGATTTTATTACACAAAAATTCATTGAAACGGGTGATGCAGGCAGATGCCAAGCCTGACTTCTTTGTGAGTGATATGTTTATTATTAATAAATTAATGGTATTGCAAAATCTGGCAAGCAAACAATACTAGTTAATAAATAAATGATAAACTATGAAGAATCATATAACTAGTCAGGTGTATTTATTCGGAAGGTAGTCTTTAAGACCGTAATTAAATCCACTTTAGATGAGGGTTATAGCTTCATGACTGTTAAGGTATTCAGAATGCACAAAGCAATGAGAAATGGTATGAATGGTCTTTCCAGCTAACAGGATGACCAGAATAGAAATCTTCAGAAGAAAAGTTTTAATCTGTTTACATTAGAGTCTTAGGGAAAAAACACAAGTCTCCAGGGCAGGGTGGACAAGTTGGATTCTGTGTAGAATAATCAAGGTAAAAGGGACAGCTGGGCTGAGGAACAATGCACGGCTTTTGTTCCCATGGGTGGCTGGACTGCTTCAAGGAAGCAAACCTGTAGATACTGCAACAGAGGAGTTTCTGGGATGCTGATAAAAGGCTTATTGGCCAAGTTTATTAATTTGTTCTCCTGGAACAAGAGACTGAAAGCAAATTTCACAGCACACTAAAGTGCCATCTTTGTATTTGAGTATCAAAGATGTGAATGAAAGAGCCCAGGACAAGGCTGACTCATGCTATGTGACCTCCTGAGCATCTGACCAGTGTAGGAAGAATTGTGCTGATGTAAATGAAAAGAGAATTTGACCTTTTCTGTCTGTGCCTTTCATTGCTGCCTTTAGAACCTGGACTAATAATAATCCACAAGTGCATGAAGATATAAAGTTCAAAAATATTTATGTGCCTGAACATCCCAGGTATTAGGTGCAACTTTTCTAGCCCTGAAATACTTCTCAGAATGCCTGTATAGGGCAAGATTCCCATTTTTGAAGAGGAAAACTGTGCCCTAGAGACATAGAACACTTCTCCATAGTTGGTACAGACAGACCTAAGCACTCTGCAGGTCTGAGTTGTGCCAAAATAAGCAGCTCTGATGCAAAGACCATGTAATGGCAGAGTAGTTGTGATGTACCAGCCCAGCAGACAGTGGCCTATTCACTGAGCGTGGCATCAGCCTCAGACATCTGTGCCACTTTTACACTACAGCCAGCTTGAAACGCAGGGAGAGATGCTGGTTTGTGACTGTCCCCATCCAGGTAGGAATGTGGCACTCTGAACGCTACACGAGAACCTCTAGTTTGTGTCTGAAATACTAAACTGCCTCTCTTCACTCTCCTGTCTGCCATCCTGAAGAATCTACCAAATATCATAGGCCGTTGGGTGAATGGGGTATAGATAACTTGCTAAGTCTAAGTAAGGACATTCAAATTCTGTCCCAGACAACTCTCCAAAGGGTTTCACTTCTCTGCTGCTTTTGCAGTATGGCAAATGTACCGGGACCCCAAGAGTATCACAGTGTCTGCATTATCCATTATTCTGGTGAGGATCAAACTCATTGAAACAGTTAAAATTATTCATTCCATGTGCTGATTTACTCTCATGTACAGCAGATATAAAATCAGGCCCTGGAAACAAATAACTTTTGCTTTTGAAATTGATTTGCATGCTATAATAAAGGCACTTGTGATGTGTTTTAGTAGAGATGGGGACTGAATTCATGTGCCTGTTATCAGGGCTTTGCTTTATGTTAAAACAGCCCTGCATTGTGCACTGCATAATGAATTCCAGAAAAGACAGCTTCTTATTGTTGTCAGTTATTGGGGGCTCATTCTCCTAATGAGACACGTAAATATCTTTCATTAACATTAAGGGCGACTGTGTGCTTGGCCCCTGAGGAGAACAGTGCTCTCTGTCAGCTATTGCAGAAAGATGAAAATTACAATGAAAATGCCGTTAAAGTTTTTTCAAAAATTGGCCCTTATGATGTCAGTTGTCTTGAGAGCTTTTGATACCATGTGCAGAATTATCCTAGTACCCTTTTGGCCTGCTTATTTCCTTGTTTGGGACTACAGTAAGTTCTACAATGCAATAATAAAATTCTTAAATGTCTTTTTATACCCACAATTTCAAAATGCAGAGAATGGGACTGGTTGCTAAACCCTGTTAAATACAGGCAGAACATGTAAATCTGGGCTTAATGCATAAGCATATGCTTTACTTTAAGTCACCCAATTGAAATCAGTGGGACTTCTCAAACTGTTAAGCAGTTGAGTAGTTGTTTTATCTGAGTTTTTTTCCCAGGCTGTTGTTACTGACTGATGAGGGACTGGAGAGGTGGGTACAGTGCTGAACTCTGAGTGCAGTAAGCCACTGGACGGGTTGGTAAAGTGTTCTTAAAGAAACTCACTGAAAACTCTTAGAACAAACATCCACAGAGATTTGCCTTGGAAAATACATACATTAAAAGTCCAGACGTTTGCTTGCCCCATCTGTCCACATGCCTGAGGATCCTCCCCATCACTGCAGTTGACAGAGAACAGTGATGTCCCTACTGCTCTGCCCAAACCTCCAGAGCAGAGGACCATATACAAACTGTCTGCTGGCAATGGTGAAGCCCCAAAAATCACCTGAAAGAGTCCTTGTGGAGCAGAGCCAAACCTGTGCCAGGGACTGCACCAGAAAATGAGCACTACAGGTCATCAATTTGAAAACCTGCCATGGTCCCTGGTCTGGTACACTCATGGGGGTGAGCACAGCCCATGGGAAGGGCTGATCTGAATATTCCCTGCACTAGCTGTGAACTCAGGTACTGTGGGTTCGTGCCATTCACAGCACAAAAGAAGGTGATGCTTGCATGGGCTTCCCTAAGCTTTCCTCTCCAGAACATCCTGACCAAGCAGAGGTCACACCAGGATGGTCTAATTTTGGGGCTGATTACTGAGGAGGGTAAGGATAAGTTCTGTGAGTATGTCATGGGACTAATTCTTTTCTCCCTATTTCGCATGAAGTTCTATTCATGTAACAATATGATTTTGAGAGTTTGTGTCAGAAAAAAAAAAAAGCAATTAATGGAAAATCAGCCCTGTGATTAAAAATATACCCATCATCCCTCGAATATGCATGAGGTTCTAAAGTTACATGTGTTTACATACATGTCTACATATATATAATATATGCACATTTAAAGTATATAATAGATAACATAAAGTGGATAATACACCAAACCTTCATGTCACCTAATTGACCTTTCAGAAGACTGGAAGAGAAAATTTCCAAAGACACTCATAATGTGTGAAATCTATGGCCCACTGAAAGTCACCAAGTCAAATTTTCCAAACTATTTCAGTGCCTAAAAATGCTGACAGACACCTACTGCCATTCCGCAAAAGTATCTTAGGCAGAGGATATGTCGAATTCATCTCAAGTCCACCAAGGCTCAGAAAGCACCAAAGTAAAGTAGTTGTGAAGATTTCTCTAAATACCTACAGCAGAATCACTTAGATGCTTTTAAAAATTTGACCAAGAATAATTAAGTGGAATATTTATAATGGAATTTAAAATCTTCGAAAAAAGTAATTTGAAAAATAGTTTGGAGAACAGACAAAGATAGTCACAGTATGGAGCAATGAACAGTGTCCTATATAAAATGGTAAGAAAAACACAGACTATAAAATAAAATCAAGAAGAACATTTCATTGGGCATGTTTGAGAGAAATAACATGCAGGTAAAAATTGCTGTTAACCTTTAAAGCTGGTATCCAACCCCAACTTGGTTATCATAAAATACGAGGGCACATCATACTTTTCTTCATGGGTTCTGTTGTAACTTAATTTTCTGTAACTGAGCAAGATCAGATGGCCCGAAGCTTCCAGTGCTGGATCCAAAGCAGAACAGTCCCCACTTGTGCTCTGCCTACAGTAACAGTGCCTAAATATAGTGGATTAACTGCATGTTTGGTGACTGTTGGAAAACAAACAGTATTATTTACAATCATAACGAGGCTCAGCAAACACCCAGCTAAAGAGAAGAAGGAAATAATTCTCAATTCACTAGAACATTTAGCAAAATGGGGTGCACAGATTGACTTGTAATTTTCTTCATTTTTAGCAAATCAGGGAAATGCAAACTCAAAGAAACAAAACTCTGAGCACGGATCTCACCACCACAGCCCTTCTGAAGTCAACTCCAAAGATTAGACATATTACATGTGGGAGCTGAATTTATTTTAAAATGCGAGACTGGTCTCCTACAAACCATTAGTCTGATGCCCTGAAGAAAAGAATGAGAGTGAAGATCCGTGGATGACTTTTTTCGCAGGTGCAATCAGGGCACACTTGTGACCTTTGCATTACTCCTCTCCAGGTGATCCCTGTTCCCATGTGGACTGCCTAGCATAGGCTCACACAGCTCTTACACACACTGGTTATAACATCCCATGATAAATCCCTACAACAAAACTAGATCCTTTCTCTAAAATGGCAAAGTGTTCTTATTCCTCCATGCACACCAAATACCCACTGATCAGAAGCTCTAAATGACCCATTTGACCCCTTTCCACTTTTCAGTGAATGGTGATGTAGCAAGGACCAGAAAAGTTAATAAAATTTAACAAAAGAACATCCCCCCCATTAGCATTCTTCCCTTCCTTTAACAAATTTCACCCTTCCCTCCATTACTCTGAGAGAAAATGACTGACGTACCCCATGGCGCTGTTCATAGTAAGCCAGCTTGGACCTGGTTAAGACAAAGAAGCGCACTTTGAAGTTGGAGGGTGAAGTCCTTCTCTTCTGCTGGGATTTTTTGATCAGCAGTTCCTCCAGGAGCACACAGTTATTCATGGCTGAGCCAAGAATATTTGCCTCCCAGGACATGGGAAGTTTACCCTGTGTGCCCATCTAAGAAAGAAACACAAGAAGGAAGACAGTTAAATAAAAAAAAAAAGCTGTTCAAGACAGCGTAGGTGCTTTATCTTCCCATCTACAGCAAAGCTTCCTTTCTGTCAGACCATAACCACATCCTCTCTGAAATCATAAAACGAACAGCACATGTTGAAATATACGCTAGGGTAAATGTTGTGGAAAAAATAACATTTGATGGACATTTGGTAGGTGTGAATCAATGATTAAGGATTAATTAAAGGGGTGTGGCATGAGTAAACATCTGTTTCCTGCTCGCTTTTCTAGTCAATACAGTTATAAATCTGTGCACCAAACATGGATGTATAGGATGAGTGTCCCTCCTGTCCTCTTAGAAGTATGTCATGCATCCATATTTCTTCTGTGAAGCAATGGTGCCTTCCCATTTAGAGTATTTAACAATTGTCTGTGAGCCACGGAGTTTTCATACAATGCATTTTGAGGAATTTCCCCATATAATGATTTAGTTATCAAGGTGGTGATTGGTCAAAGGTTCAACTCGATGACCTTGGAGGTCTTTTCCAACCTTAATGATTCTATGATAACACAAAAGTTTCTACTATGTAAGCAAAAGAGTGATATCCAGCGATATACTTAGAATCATGCTTGTATATACTTGCATATGGAATTACAAATATTTGTAGTCACAAGATATTTAAGCTGAAGACAAACAGTTACAATAACCAATAACAAATCTATTATCTTTGTTCACTCTTTACTGATTACTGACTGCTTTGGGTGCAGCCTGGTGAGGGTGTGGCTGGATGCTGCAGGAAGCACAGGCACAATACCCTCTGTGGATGCAAAGGAGAGCAGTGTCATCAGCAGTGAAGTGAGCACAAACATCCAGCCAAACACAACGGGTTTCCTCAGGCCTCTAGGGCACCATTCAGGGCAGTTTGCACCAGGCTAAATATAAAATTATATAAAAATTGATATGTATCTACTGCAGTCAGTGCAACAGCACTGTTCTATTTTAAAACAAATGCAATTAATTATTCCATGCTCTTTCATTTTTAATATTTTGTGTAATTTTTTTAATTATTGATTATATATACATATAATTGTATTGCTGATGATATCGAGGCTTGGAGTCTGGTGGATTGCGGGGAAACTGCAATGTAAGTATTTTTATTAATTTGGTGTTTCTGAAAATTGTTCCATTAAAAATCATTTACCAGTGCTGAGTTTTGGCTCTATGTTAATGTAGCTCTAGGGTATAAGGAGACAGCTCCCTATTGCTGATATATTTTTAGAGCTGTTTGCAAGCTCAAGAAAAGATATTTCATTATTTTAAATACAGTTCATAAGGGAAAAAAACCTGAACAAATATCAGAATTGCAAAAAAACAAAAACTTGAATTTCATAGGGCAGTTCATAGACAGACTTGGGAACCATATACTCGATAGAATATATTGTTTATTCTTCCCCAAAAAAGAATGGAATATCCCTTCCTTGCTGTTTTATGACATATTAATTAGGCAGTATGTTCCAGGGATCATCAAACTTTCCCTACCAATTTTGTCCAATGTTAATTAAGAAATTGCATTTGCCATTAAAATACAGTTTCAATATAGCACTTAATGTACAGATTTGTCAGAGAATTTGCTTAAGACAGTGCAGTACTGTGGGACAGAAACAAGGACAAATGGAAGCTGTTATACAGCTGATACCTATATAAATATAGATGGATATGGCAGCCTTGCTGAAGACGAGATCCAGCATATTGAGACATTTGTCATGCAGAAGTCTAGTAAAACCATGCTTCGTTTCTCGGCAGAGTGACTGAGTACCAAGGAACTCTTGTGGTGAGATGACAAGTCTGTGATCTCCTGAAAAACCATCACTGGGGGATTTCATACCTATTTGTAGACTAGGATCAATACCCAGGCCAAATTTCCCAATTCTTCTACAAACCAGTTTGCCTCATGCAGTACACGTGTACAAAAACCAATGAGTTTGATGACAGTTTTCAAAATTTAGCCCTGTGTAAGCAGGAGCTGTTTGGATAAATCCTAGACCTTGCACCTCCAAAATATAGGACCACTTTTGGGTGCACGTGACTTTCCTTATGTTTGAGAATTTGCTGGTTCAAATCATGCTCAGAGATTGTTTCTTGTAATTAATAAACCAAAACATGTGCAGTAGAGTGTCCTGGAAAACTGCATGGATTTCACTGTGCAACAATAAATTCTCCCCCTAAAGGCTGTTGATCTTGATCGACAAGCATTTCACTTTGTTTGTTTCAGTACAGATGCATTTATAATGACAGTTTGTAATGGCATCACATTTTTAGCTAATAACACTTATTGAGGACTCTGTTCGTTATAGTCTCTTTTTCATGCTAACTGTAGGGTGTAAAGGACTTTATGGAAAGTCTTTGTAGCTTGGGCCAAGGGGGGTTGCAGTCTGCTGGCAGAGATGCACATGCTGTTTTACCAGAAAATTGAATATAAATAGAAATAATATAAATAGAAGTACAAGGGCGTGGCACTGCAGCTCTGCAGAAAAAGCCAGGAGTACAGGACAGCAAAGAGTTGAGACACCACCACGCAGACGTCTGAGGGGAGCAAAGCTGCTGGAGATGGGAGGATGTGGGGGGAGAAGAGGTTCAGCAAGGCTGTTGAGTAGTGGGGGGAGAGCTAAGAAATTCTTTGAACATAGTGACTGGCAGCTTGATTTCTTTGTGAGATAAGAGATGAGCTCTTGGAGGGACACCAAGAGGGGAGCGATTTGATCAAATACACAGATAAGGGGCTTGGCAACTGCATCTCATTTGGTGTAAACATGGTACGATGTGTCGCAGGAGGTCTGACGGGAAGGTGCTGTGAGGGGCAACGTCAAAGAGAGAAACATGGAGCAACTGAGAATACAGATCTGATACAACACATGCAGAAAGACACAGAGATGTCAGAAAATAGTCACAGGTTTTGGCCTGGAGTGATAGAGAGTGTCATAGCTGCGTTAGAACTGGTGGGATTTAGCAGGGGAGATCAGCCATTCTGAGTTTTCCACGTTCAGCTCAAACTGATGGTGGGCCAGCTAAGGTATTATACAGGGAAAAAATAAGAATGATTAGGAGGGAGCAAACAAGTCAACACAGCCAGATTTGCGTGCCATTGATATATTGGTTTCAGTGAGAGCTGCTAACTAGCCCTGTTTTGAGTATCTCTATCAGCTGGTAACTCCTCACTGTTGAGCTGGGGGGAAGGTAGGGGCTAACACATTCTTGTATCCAGTCTTGCTACAGATCTAATCCTTCATTTCCCTTTTTTTCACTTTAAATCCAAACCCCATGTGTAGCAAACAATATGAATACTAAGTTTAAAGAATGTATAGCCTTATTGAAGGGTATAAACAAAAATCATGTGGTCTAAGAGCTGTATTTGTATTTAATGATACATTTAGGAGAGTGTAACCTGCTTACGTGTATTTGAATTTAATTTCAAAGATCATGATTTCCTGAGTATTTTTAAAACAAAATTCCTTGTTCCTTTCAAGACATGAACTGTAGACAAACATAATTTGTCATTATCCTTCTGGGTGATTAATGGGTTATAGCCCTTTTAAAAAAGCCTCAGACATTTAAGGGCTTCAGGACCCTTGTACAGTAGAGTACTAGGTAGATATATATGTCTATATATATTTAGGTAGAAATACACCTCTTGTCTAGGACCAAATTGGCTGCAGAGCTGGAATACATGAGGACACCTGCAGAGGTCTACACACAAACCACAAAGTGTTCTTAAAGGGGCTCCTCGGGAGAGCTGGAATATCCCATTAACACAAGTATCTCATTTCTGGATGCTGACCTTGTATGACGGTACAGCTTTACACTGAATGTACGAGCACACTCCTTTCAAGACTTTTGGCAATGCTATATATTGAATGGTACAGGAATTCTGTATCCTGAATAGAAAAGAATTAAATATTACTGTCCTAAATATCTTAAAACCACTGTAAGACTATCCTTCAAGGGATGATGAATAATCTTAAGTATCCTACATCCTCTTGCTTAAGTTCTTTTATAAAGTCTGCTACCATGTATCCTTTGACACTTTTCCATCCATATGCAGGAAAATCTGAAATACTTTAAAATATTCGGATTTAAGTTTGAGCTGCTGTGTGCTTTAAATACTTCTCTGTGCTGGGTAAGTTGAGGTTACAGATAAAGTTATTTTTATCAACTGTGGCCTCAGTGAACTCCTTTTTTTATTTTAATCACCTTTGTTCATTCCTTGCTACCTCCTGCAAACTGTTCTATTTCTGCTTTAAAAAAATTTATTTTAGGGATTGGATTTTTTCTTAGGGGATTTACCCAGATTATGCAGTTCACACTTTGATTACTGCCGACTGTGAAAATCTCCCCACCCGCACATCCTGCTCTGATACCAGTGCTTATGTCCTGAAGGCGGCAGAGAAATGCATAAAGTTAAATATAGATAGTTTTTGTTTCTGAAAAAAACACAACAGCCCAGAAGGCTGCAACTCTCTCTTCACTCTCATAAATTGACCTATATACTTCTATCATGTGTAATAGTTAGATCAGGTTTACTGCCTGGGTGCCAACTCTTTCTTTACACCAGCTGCTCAATATGAAGATTATTACTCGACTTCTAAACTTCCATAATTCAACCCATTTTGCTACTTAGCTTAGAGTGTGAGAACCTCTTATTTAGGTTACTCAGCTGCCTTGCTTCTTTGGCAGTTCATTATTACTACAATAAACGTGTCTCCAGTAGACCCAAAGAACAAGACAGAAAGCTGCAAAAAAAGGGAAGAATTAGCCTGATCTTTCTGAGCCAGATGCATCCAGCTTTCCTCTAGGTCTTACAACTGCACCTTTGAATCTGCTCACACTGCTCCCAGTGACCAGGGAGTTGCTCTTGTAAAACCAAAGCAAGATTCTCCTGTGAACTTTCTGGGAGCCCTGGGAAAGTAGATGCCTTGTTCTGAGCATCTGCAAGGAGGATGTAGTGAATGCCTGAAGCGAGTCACTCCCAGGCTTACTGGTGTTGGCAGTAACACAGAGAGCATGTTTTATGATGGAGAACTTGCACAGGGTTAGGACAGGCTCTTCTGTGATGAAGGGACAATTAATCCTTTCCTCAGCTGTTTTCTCTTAGGGAAAAATGCAGAAAGGAAAACCGAGTTTCATGGGGTCATACCCAAACTGGGAATTTGTTCCAGCTCCATTTATCAGTGCCTGTCTATAGTGGTTCTTGTCTGTTGCTGTCCCTCTCTGAAGACAAAGGTGTGATTTACACTGCTGGCAAAATGGCAGTGCTGCAGAACCCGGGGTTTATTCTGGCAATATGACATGTTTGTTGCTCCCCAGGTTGCTGATGGTTGGTCAGGAATTATTTCTTCATAATATGAAGATGCATTTTTTTGGAGGCGTGTTTATGTACATGTTAGAATAGGTTGTCACCACAGGCGTGTGACCAAGAAAACACTCAGCAATAAAAATGAAATTGGGGAGTTGCTTTCAGAAATATCCATTACAACTATGAGCACAGAAAAGAGTATTGGAGGATTCTATCAAAATGTGTCTGGATTTTGAGCCATGTCAGTTTATTAATCAGCCGTGAGATACCTGTTTTATTGCTAAGTAACCATGCAAGCTCTGTGCCGAACTTTGAATCTGTTTGAAGCTGGTAACAGGCTCTAAAGTCAGAACCAGTTTAATTGTCATGTGCAACTCTTGTGTGTACTGCCCAATTCTTACATGATAAGAACATTAAACTTATTTCCTACCTTAGTAGGTGTGCCAACAGGCTGCAGCTGCTGTTTTAGTCTGAGGAGTCAGGAAGAAAAGGCTGCACAGCACTGCATTGCAAATTCATTAATTCCCACAGCCACAGGAGGAGATGGGAATTAACCACAGCAGATGGAGACATAAAGCTTTCTTAAGTCCCCTTTACCTCCAACAAGCTCTTTTTCTCTTCCCTTCCTCCTTGGCATATTCTGCAGCAAAGCCTGTAACATTCACTAAAAAAGGAAATTCCTGAGTTCATTGCTTATCCAGTTGTAAGATATAACATTAACCTAAACCCAACAAGAGACTGGAACTGAGTTTCATTTTGGGGTTATTTTTCAGACAACATGAGAAAAATACACACACATTTATTTATTATTTAGAGTAGAACAGCAGATCAAAATGGAAGAAATATGTTGTAGCACAGAAGAGAGCAGCACTGTTCTAAGAGATTGCCTGAAAAGGGGCTTATATTTACTGGGCTTGCATAATGTTTGGATTCAAATTCTGCTAAAATAACAGCATACTGCAATGGCACACACTGCTGCTGAATTAACAGAACTGAAATGTCTGACACTGAAACATGCCAATTTGCCTAAAATTAGTTATGAAGAAAATGAAAATAAACTTAACTAAAGCAGTAAATTAAGATGTTGGGTCTTTGAGGCAGAGAATATCATTGTAGTGATTCACCATCTGCTCAAGGGGTACCCAGATTCAATCCCAAAATTTGGAGATGTAGGAATTGTGCTGCATTATCAGTGGTAGGTTTGTACTGGACAATATCTTTATTTCAGAGAAGAGCTGAAATGTGGCAGAAAGCAAACTGTAGAGTGCTCCACATAACACTCACTTATCACTCTTAATTTCTCATCTAGAACCACTGTAAGGAGAGTTGTTAACAGCTCTCTTTAGGCTGGAAAGGTTCATCCATGGGTCTTCTGGAACCAGCCATGCTACCAAGAACAGGACTGAAACACCTTTTTTGTATTTAATTAGTTGATGTTACATCCCCTCTGTCTTGGCCACTGTCATACAGACTGAGCAAATGAGTCAAGAAGATCACAGAGACTGTGTAGAAAACAAGTGCTCACTGTCTTCTGTTTGAAGTCACAGCATTTTACATCTTTGCTGCACAGTTCACTGGATGAAAGGTACTAGAGAATCAAGCCCAGATCCTGTTTAAAGAATGTGAAATCAAAGTCTGGAAAGTCCAATATAAAACCAGAGATGTGTTAGTACTTCTTTCTACATAGGTTATCTCACGCATCTCTGGAAGTGATGCTTTTTATTCCTTGCCTGTCTTTCAGAGTATGATGTAACAAGATGATTTGAGGTAAGAGCTTGCTGCCACAGAAAAAAGGAGAACCGTTCCCCTCCCCATCTCCCCAGCCTCCTCCTTTCCTTCTGCCTGTGCACTCTCCTATCTTAAAAGCTCACACTGCTGCTCACAGGGTAGATAGCACAGTGTGTTGACTTAACTCACTGGAAGAGCTGAAATCTTAATCCAGAAAAAGGGCAGTAATGTTTTCTGTGGGGTTTGGAGCTGCATCAGTTTACTTTGCAATGCAATGATCTTTGTGATCCAGTGATGATACAAAGTGCTGAGAAGAAAGGACTGCACCGCCAGAAGTTGGGGGCTGGAGGAGCAGTGAAGGAAGAAAGGAGAGAGGGATCAGGAGGAAGGAGTAGGGGTGAAAGAATGAGACTTTCTTTTCCAAAGCAGAAAACATTTTATTTGCAGCAGGGAACTGCAACTTGTATTCAGCAGCCATGCTCTCAGAGCCGTGTTTATGAGCCTTGATAAGATCTGCATCACCATCCTGGAGTGCTTTCCCTTCTTCAAAATGATTATTTGTTGTATTAAAGTAGCATTTGACAAACACTGTGTTAAATAAATAAATAAAAAGGCATTTTGTGCTTTCTAGTTTTCTTAAAGGTGGCTCTTAGTAACAGATTGTGTACTAGCACAACTTCTTCATGACCAAGGGTTGGTTAGCTCAGGCCCATTGCTGAAATGCTAAAAACTGAACACAACATGTACAAACCACCTTATCCTGTTATGTTTCTTCTGCATTGTGTTGCTAACTGTGGGTGCCTATTAGGATATTTATGCACAAAGAATAAGCTTCTTCTGTACTCGATGTCCTGGGCCGGAGCAATCCATTCACACCCAAGACATTTCAGTCTGTACTGATGTCTCTGAAAAGAACAGTAGAATAATTCACATCTTGGGGCACCACAAAATCCTTAATGTAAGGTCCTTTGTCTCATTTTAAAAATCAAAGTGATGGCAGCAAGGGCAGAATATGCGAAAATATCACTTCAGATATCAGGCAGTATCAGATCTGGTAGTCTAGAAACAATTGAGAAATACAGATTGAGCCCAGACCAATTTCCTGTCAATTTTCCCTAAAGTTATGAGTTGTTACCAAATGGCAAGGACAATATGCATAAATTGAGCCCTAGTTACTTAAAAAGACAATCCTCAACTTCACATCTGAAAACATAACATAGGCCATATGCATATATACATGAATGTGGATAAATACTAAACTATAACCACACTGGTGACATCAGTGAAAAGTTTTTAACTAAGACTAAGGAATGAAGTGATATGAGACAAAGAAACAGTATAGCAAAGTCATCAGCAACATAATGTAGAATGTGTAAATACTGTACAGGACTGTCAGAGAACAAGGGCATCGAACTTCATTTTGGGGGAAACTTCACCAAGTTCACTGAAGTTCTCTGCTATGTGACAGACACTCACTGAGAACAAACGTCTCACAGGGGGTCATTTCCTCTTCAAAATACATTTTGTTTACAAATGAAACCAGATCAGCCTAATTTGCCACCAGGGCTGTACTCATTGTCAGCTGTAAAGTGTGGTTTGGAATATATAAATATTCAGATAGTCTGTAAAATGCCTGTACATTGCTATAGGTTTTCTAGTCAAATAAATCCAACTATTCTAGATCTTTTTTACATCCTTTTAGAAATAATTAACAGGATCCAAAGTAGTTATCATTCAATCGAAACTTTATTGGTGAGATGATGGAGCTGGAAGAGTGGGTCTGTAAGTGACACTGCGTGGGTCCCTGTCACACCAAGGCCATTGCTGCCACCTGCTGAGGGAGAGAGAACAGCACAGAGATGGCCAAGCGACAAAAAACCCACCCCTGCTGGCCATTCCTGCAGAAGCGATGCCAGGTAAGACGAACTCCACCCGATCCACAAGGTGAAAAAATTAAACCCGTGGTTTTTACTTCAACTCCCTCTAGAACAAAACGGAAAGAGACGCGGGGGAGGCTCAGGTTGGACATCGGGAGGAATTTCTTCCCAGAAAGGTGATCAGACACTGGAAGGGGCTGTCCAGGAGGAGGTGCCGTCGCCGCCCCTGGAGGTGTTTAAGGATCAAGCCTGGACGTGGCGCTGAGCGCCATGGACTGTCTGACACCGTGTGGGGCCTCGGAGCTCTTTCCCAGCCTAAATGACTCTGTGATCCCTGCGATTCTCCCCGCGGCCTCCCTGTCCCCAGGGACACCGGGCCGGTCCCTCCCGCCCCGACGGGTCCGGCCGTCTCAGGAGCGGCTCCTGCCGGGGGAGATCCGCACCCTGAGGGGTCACAACAGCGGGACGGGACAGGGAGGGACAGGACGGCACACCCCGCACCCTGAGGGCTCACAGAGGGATGGGACAGCCCCTCTCACTCCACATGCCCTTCACGCCCCGCCATGGCTGTGCCACCCTCAGCGCCCGCCCCGCGCTTGGCCCCGCCCCCGAGGGCGCTGAGTGGAGGGAGCCCCTGACTGACGTTCACGGTAGCCAATCACAGCGTGGCACCGAGGAACCGCGAGCCAATGGGAGGCGGGGGAAGGGGCCGCTGGCCGGAAGCGGCGGCGGCGAGGGGAGCGCGGCGGGCGGAGAGGGTGAAGGTGGGCACGGGAGGGTGAGGGAGTGCGGGTCAGTGAGGGTGTGTGAGGGTGGGTGAAGGTGAGGGAGGCCGGGTGGGATCGGGCGGGCCCCGCGGGCTCTGTGTCGGTCCGGCCCGGCCCCTCGGCCTGTCCGTGGTCACGGCTCTTCTCTCCTCAGCACTGGCCTGGCGAGCCGCGCGGCGCCGTTTGGGCCTTCCCGGAGCCCACCCCGGCCCGGCCCCGTTGCGCTCGTGGGTCGCGCGTACAGAACGAGGAGCGGCCGAGGTCACTTGGTCTGCTGAGCCTGAAGAAGCTGGAGATTAAAGGGGGACCTCACCAGGGTCTGCAGCTTCCTTCCTGGCAAGGGGCAGCTCCGATCTCTGCTCCCTGTGAGCAGTGACAGGAGCCGAGGGAGCGGCTGGGGCCGTGCCAGGGTAGGGTTAGGTGGGTGTTAGGGAAAGGTTCTTCCCCCATAGGACACTGACCAGGCTCCCCAGGGCAGTGGCCACGGCCCCAAGGCTGACAGAGCTCCAGGAGTGTTTGGACAACACTCTCAGGCACAGGGTGGGATTGTTGGGGTGTCTGTGCAGGGCCAGGAGTTGATGATCCTTTTGGGTTCCTTCCAACTCATGATATTCTGTGAGGTTCCAGACTGGGCTCCAGCTAGGGAAGGGGTCTCCTCTCTCCCTGTGGCTGCCCAGTTTACGGGCTGCTATTTCAGGTTTTGGGAAATGAGTGTTCTGTGTGCTAATAACGTTATCCTGTTGTAGGCAAACCTTAGTGAAAAGGTAACATGGATTTGTCAGGAGTTTCCTGTATTCTACACATTGAGTTGCCTTTCTTCTGGCTCGTTTTCTTGCAGCCACCTTTCTTGTATTGTCTTTGTTTATATTGATATGATAATGTCACACAAGTTGTTAACATATGTTTCTTGGGACATTCCCCAGGTATTTTCATCTGGCAAAAATGGGTGAACCTCAGCAAGTTAGTGCCCTTCCTCCACCTCCAATGCAATATATAAAAGAATATACTGATGAAAATATCCGCAAGGGCCTGGCTCCAAAGCCACCTCCACCTGTGAAGGACAGCTACATGATGTTTGGAAATCAGTTTCAGTGTGATGACCTAATTATTCGGCCCTTGGAGAGCCAAGGTATTGAGCGGCTGCATCCCATGCAGTTTGATCACAAGAAGGAATTAAGAAAACTTAATATGTCTATCCTGGTCAACTTCTTGGACCTCTTGGATATCTTGATAAGAAGTCCAGGGAGCATAAAGCGAGAGGAGAAACTGGAAGACTTGAAACTGCTTTTTGTCCACGTCCATCACCTTATTAATGAGTATCGCCCTCATCAAGCCAGGGAGACTCTGAGGGTCATGATGGAGGTGCAGAAACGTCAGCGCTTGGAGACCGCAGAGCGATTCCAGAAGCACCTGGAGCGAGTTGTGGAGATGATTCAGAACTGCCTGGCTTCCTTGCCCGACGATCTGCCCCATGCAGAGGGAGGACTGAGAGTAAAAGTGGAGCCCATGGATACTGATGATGGCAGCAACTGCCTCGGACAGAGCGAAAAGCAGAGAGAGCGTTCTGGTGGCAAGAGAGATCAGGTTTTAGACAAAGATGCAGCTATGTGCAGCATTATTGATGAGATGACATGAAGAAAACACCTTGTTTTGTTAATGCACCACAGGGAGAGGCAGGATGTTTTCTGAGACTACGCACTGTATTTGGTTGTACTGTTGTAAAAGCAGACAAAGCATTTGTTGTGCACATGTTGGAGTTGTGAGTGACTGGGCAGATGAAAATGTTTGTTTTTATGTGACCTGTGTTTTTTTGGTAGAAAAAAGTGTAATTTTTGTTAAATGTATCGTGATGTGGTAGGCACAAATTAAAGTTGACTTTTTCTGTTGTACTTGTCACTTCCTGCTTGTTTTGGGTATGTCTCTCTGGTTTTTGGATATGCCATTCCATGGTTCTGTATGCTCGGAGTCAGGAAAGTGTTTGTACACAAGTAGTGCTTGTTTCTTGCACAAGTTTAACGCAGGAGCTTGGAAAACAGGCACATAGAAACTCAAATTGCATCAAGGCATTCCTTATAGTCTGTGTTTGATGTGAAATCTAAAGCCAGTGGGTTAAGTGTTGTCCTGTAGCTCTCACACTCTTATTATGTGACAAGAGCAGCTTTCCTGGTCTGGGTTACAGACATCACTCAAACAGCTGTAGACTAATGTCTGAATGCTACAGCCTGGCTGAAGTGAATAGAATGAGCTCAGATGGAGCTCTGAGATAAGAGTTCCCTTATTTTCTCATCGTATTTATTTATTTCAGAGCCCAGACATGGCTCATGCAAGGGAGGAACCTGTTCAGACCCATGCACATCACACGTTCTTGCAGGCCACTGTCAGCAAGTCCGTGTGCAGGTGGGTGTTTGTCACACACAGAACCACCAGAGTTCACCAGCCTGTTCCAGGCACTGTCACAGCGTGGCTGTGGGGAATGTGATCACCTGCCTCCTGCCACAGCCAGCTTGCCAGGCTCCTGCTGGCCATTATCAGAATTGTTCCTCTAGCAGCTGTCTGCAGTTTCCTGTTTCCCCAAAAACACCAGGAGCAAAGAGGAAGCTTTATCTTAGAGTCCTGCTTCCGGTTGATGCATGCATAAGTCATTCTTCATCCCTCTTACTCTCACTTCTCTCCTACAAGTGTGTTGCTAGTGTTTGTCTTGGCTGCATCAATCCCTTGGTTTTCCTAATTTTCCCTTCAAGAAACTCACTTTGGTGCCTCTGCTCTCCTGTAAGGCAGCCTCTGTGAGGCAGCTCTGTTGGTTCTGATTCTAACTCCCTAATACTTAATTTCATATGTATAAAACACTGTGAGGTAGATAAGTTGCTCCAGCAAAGAACATTTCTTGTCCCTAGATCAAATACTCTTGATCACAGCTACAGGTCTAGTTCAAACAATATAAAAAGACAAGATATCCTCAAGAAGAGTTTAGTGATTCAGTGACACAGAGAGAGTGGCCAGGGAACAGCATTTCTCAAAAGCGGTATTTCAGTTTTTTGTCAGAGTGAGTCTTGAGTCTGGATCCTCACTACTTTGTAAAGTAGCTCTGTATTCTGGTTGTTTTACTCTATATTGCAAACGCACAGATGCACATGAATTTTTTGAGTCGGATAAAAAAAGACTGCAACCCTGTTAGCCTCAACTGTGTAACAGTAGGACAGTTTTCCAATACTACCAAATTATCACTGCCAAAGAAAATTTGCCAAAAGATGCTCTGAGCTGCTTCTAAGCATTAGAACCAGAAATTTATGATTAAAAGCTTGAGCGGTTATTTCTAGGAATCTTACTTTGCCAAGTCCTTTATACTTACCACGCTCTGCTACATATCCTATGTAATCTTGTATCCAAAGGCTGTCTACTATGGCAAAAGCAGGTGTGGGAAGCAATCTAGGGCAATGGAGTCTGATGGTGGTGTCAGCTCAGCGGTGCTGATGAGTTTCACTTATGGTAATGAAGCAGATCTGCAAAAAAGAGAACTAGATTTCTGTGGTACTGCCGAGTGTTGTCTCTCAGTCACAGCCCTGTCAGTCGGAGCTCAGCCACGTACACTTGTCCCTGCCAGCAGCAGCTTCTGCCGTGCTGCAGGAGACAAACAGCAGGTAAAACACTCAGACTGGACTGAAGGGCACCCACAGCTGTGTCTGGACATGGTGTGCTAAGAAGTAAACCCAGAGGTTTTTGAAAAAGATAAGTTTTGAATGAGGTGGTGAACGGGAGTGTTGCTTGTCTTCAGCCACAATGTTGTCTTGCATCTGTGTGAATTGGATTCTTCTGGTCCTGTTTACAGGTAAGTAAGTGGGCCTAAACAGGTAGATGGAAGTGGATGGAGGTAACATGCATCAGTGATTCTGAGGTTTGCAAAGAGGAATTTTATCTTGCAACAGAAAGTGTGGCCACATATCACAGAAACTGCAGTTTTATGTTAGAATAGAACTTTATCACAGTGACTCAATGGCATTCTAATGGCTTTATCACCTTTTCAAGACAAAATCTTATTGAGGGTATGAGGGTTTTAAAGATGCTCCTTCATGGGCTGCTTATGGCTCCTGCTAGTCTAATTAGTGGGCTTTTAAAAAAAAATTATCTGAGATGAGCAGAGAACTTTAATTTTGGAGAAAATGTAAAACAAGGATATTTCACTTTGGCAGGCTTTGTGAAGATGAGTTCTTAGGAAGGCAGGGAAAAGGTTAACGATATCTTCTGGTGCTTTTGAGCTAATACAAAGTTTTATTGGGAAAAATTGGTTCTTTTTTTTTTATATTAATCTGAGGATGCAGTCCTAGATTGTTAAAGGCAACAGCACTGAAAACAAAAGGTTGTAAAGTGGTACAAATAAAGACAGACATTAAAAACTTGGTGATAAGATAAATTCAGTAGAGAGAAAAGGGATATTGCAACTATTATTTATTGTAGGTCTTTATAAATTTTTTATTATGAGAATACTTTTTTTGCTTTCTTTTTCTATTAAACATCTGTTTCAGGGATTAGTTTTTAATATGTTGTGGCAAAACTTCTGCATGCAGACATTTTTAACTGTAATATGTTAAGAAAATGTCTGAGCTGGACTGGGCAAAACATCTTTTTCACATGGGACAGTTGCAATCGAGCCATTCGGTGCACGGGAGACACTGGCACTTGTGGGAGCTTCCTTGAGAAGCTCCCTAATTATAGACGAGGCTGGACTTTTAATAGAGATAATTTGTTGCCTGTTCTTGGTGCACAGAACTCTATTCCTGAAATGTTAATATAGATCGCAATATTTACATATGTAATCCCATGCTACTGAATTTGATAATGTGCAGTAGTCAGTACATAGAAAATGGTTTTCTTTGAAATACAAACATTGCATGCACCTTGGGAGCCTCACTGCATACCCTGTTAGAAGAAAGTGGTTACAGTATGACTGTGACTGGATCCCCAGGGCATAAATTATTGTGGCTGGTGCTTCATTAGTTCTTAATAAAACCCTTCTAATAGGAGTATTGACTGAAGTGGTCTAAATACACAGAAGAAAGTATCTCACTGTGATGAATGGGTGTTAGGGTTCTCTGTTTTCACCTGAGTAGTGTGTCACAGACTTCTGGAAAAGTTGAAAAATTGCCTTTAAGGGGAACCAAACAAGTCAGAAACTGCGTAAGAGTGAGAGAGAAAATAAGGTAGTGAAAAAATAGAGTGTGTAAAATTTCTCAGAAAAGCTCCAGAACAGGCAAAACCTGACTTTAAGGAAGAAGAGAGGAAGTTCATTCATCAATGATCATTCTGATGAAACCTGCCTTTTAATGGCTTTCATTGACAGGAAGAGTTTCCCACAGTGGTTCTAATTAAAGTCAATGTCTTATTGCTCTCCTCCGTGTGGCTTGGATTAAATCTAAACAAAGGAAAATGCTAAGAGTTGACAGAGTGGATTTGGCTCAAGAGAAGCCACAGAGTTGAGCAGATCCAAACCCTGTTCTCTCTTCACCACCTTGCCTACCTGCTGAGGCTGAAGAAAGTGTATTTCTTCTCTCTCTGATGAGAGATGTTCTGAACATGTCACTGGCCTGATCATTATCCCTCACTGCATCATTCCTCCTGGGGCACATCTATTTGTGGAAAATCTGACGCAGCAATGCCTGGTGGTGTTTGAGAGACAGGAGGTGTCAGGCCGTGCAAGATGCACAAGAAGCTTCCATTTGCCTGCCCTGTGCTCAACAGCTCTGTCGTTTTGTCCACAGGCCCCACGGTATCGGAACGGGTTGTGGTAGGAGAGGTTGGTCAGAACATCACTGTGCCCTGCACCTACAGGGTCCGCAGCACACGTGACATCACATCCATGTGCTGGGGTCGGGGTAGTTGCCCTAATTCGCAATGTTCTCGGACCCTTATCTGGACAGATGGAAGGAAGGTGACAGAGCAGCACAGCAGCAGGTACCTGTTGCAAGGGAACCTGCTGGAGGGCGACGTGTCCCTCACGATCATGAACACTGAGGAAGCAGACAGTGGGATTTATTGCTGCCGTGTGGAGCACCGAGGGTGGTTCAACGATCAAAAAGTTAATCTCAAGGTTGTGATAATGAAAGGTGAGTACAGAGGTGTGCTCTTGTCTGAGTACCATTGTGGTAAATCTGCTCTTGGGTCTGGATTTTGAAGCCTGGGGCTGACAATGTCTACAATCATCCATAGGACTGATCTTTAGGATCTTGCAGATCTGCTGTTAGTGCTGTTTAAATTGAGCTGTGTTTGGCAAAGTTCCTATCCCAGTGCAGTCACTGCAATTAAAGAAAGGACATGGTGCTTTGTTTCATGGTGCACAGCACTACTGATCTTTCTTAGAAACACTGAACAATTTAAGAGAAAGGGAAGTATGCAGTACTTAATTAATCCAAAACGTTATTGCTGTACTCTTTCCATAGAAAACCATGTTTGATTTTCCCTGATTGATTCTAGAGTAAAGCCCAGAGACAAAATATTGGTACAGAGAAGTTTTTATCAACTATTCCTCTGCTTTTTAGTTTTTCTCTTGCTTGTGGAAAGCATGATAATATATGGAACAATTGTCTGACGCATGCACTTGTGTAGCTGGTGCTAGCAAATTCTTATGGTAGAAGCACTGTCTCTTTTTCACTACATAAATGCACAACTAAGGTTAATTATAACCTGTTGATTTTGTTTTATTTTTTAACATCAGCTAGGATCTCTACTGCAAGTCCTCATACTTACACCTCTGAACAGACATCAGGTAACTTTTATGCAAGTATTAATCTCAATAGCATATATGAAGCCATATTGCAAATGGGGATCTTAGGAAGGAAACAAAATGATGATAGATGATAGAAATGCCTTGCCTAAAATTGACTAAACATTGCCATAGAATCAGAACTTGGATTTAAATTCTGCCTGATACTATATAGAGAGTTCAACAGAAGGAATATACATATATATACATGGGAAGAAGCTTGCTTCCAGGTGTGATACTGAAGGAGGTGGTGCTGCAAGCTTCGCTATTATTGTGGATGTTGTTTAGGTTTGTTGGTTTTTTTGTTTGTGTTTTTGTTGTTGTCGTTGTGTAAAATCTCACCTCTTCTTCTAGAACTGTATCCCCTGAACGTAAACAACAACTTTTTAGGAGTTGGGTGCACCCACTGTTGTTGTTAATCAGTTTCTTGTTCTGTAATATAGAACTGTTTTACTGAAGTAGCTCAAAAGTGCATCTAATTCAGGATCCTGCCTCCAGTAACCATCAATAGCAGATGATTGAGAAGGACTGTAGAAACAGGGCAGTAATTTTGTGATACTGTGTCAACATATCCTTCTACCCTGGTGTACAAGGTATCTCAGAGGCTGCCCACATCCTCTGTAGCCCCATGAACACTTAATAATATGAGGTCCCTCATTGTAGTAGAAGAGAGAGTACACACCTGTTTCTTACTCAGTTTCTCCCTTACAAGTGGTTAAACTTCTATCACATGCCCACTCAGCTGCAGATTTTTCAGTCTGAAAAAGACACCTTTATTTTACAATACACAAGAGAAAGCTCCTGGTATAACAATGGCTTATTCTCTGGATTCTGGAAGAAAAATCAGGGATGTTATTTGTATTTCTCTCTCTATCTTGGATGTTTTCAGCTAAGCAACTCTGAATTAGTGTGTGACAACAGTTGCGTTTCCTTTCTGGAAAAAGAAGTGAAAACTTTCTCAGACTGTTTCTATTCTAGTTGCAAACAACATGGCTCCCAATCTTAGAACACATGGGTTTTCTTAACCCTGTGTCATCTTTGTTAGCTGATGGTGGAACAATGCTTGAAGTCAGTATACGCATGTTCACACAGAGGGAGACTGGAAAAGGCAGGTGGTTTTGTGCCTCTGATGTAGAAATACTCCAGAATCTCCAGCAGAAGAGAACAGTGAAGCCAGTGATCCCATCCTATTCAAAATACAGCTTTTGGCATAAGGCTAACAATTTTAAACACCAAAGCAACCAGCTGGGATTGGTCATAAAGTGAACTGGAGGGTTTTATATCATCTGGCAACAAGTGGAGAAACTGAGACTGATGAAATAGAAGACACAAATTTGTAGCTTTAATTTTAAATACTGCAAACTGCTTTGCTCTGGGAAATTCCCCCAAAATATGCTGCTGGTCCTTATGCAAATACATCACATTTCGGTCAGTGTGTTTACTGTACAGCTGCCTAGGACTTTGAAAGTATCATTTGCTTTTTGTGATTCTGTATCAGTTGCTGTTTCAAGGTCCTGAGATGACCTAAGTTTGATTTAGATATCATTTTTTGCTTCAAGGTCAGGTTGGATGGGGCACTGAGCAACCTGGTCTAGTGGAAGGTGTCCCTGCCTATGGCAGGAGGGTTGGAACTGGGTGATCTTTAACGTCCCTTTCAACCCAAACTGTTTTATGATTCTGTAATGCACTGCCCCTTGGCTCCAAACCCACACGCCTACCTTGATAACTCGGTCTTAGTGTTCAGGTAACAGCAAGAGCCAAGTGTTTCCTGGAAGGAATTTAAAGCAGGAATGAAAAAGGCAGCAGAAACTCCAGTATTCAGAGTTTTGTGCTGCCCTTTGAAGGCACCAACCTCTTTATGATATGCAGGGCCCAGACTACTGATAGCTATTTAAGTTCAGTGGTTCCAAGTCAGCAGTACAGATTCCTCAGTATGAAAGCTGAACAGTTCTTTGTGCAAGTGATGTGTTTGTCTTGTCTTTGCTCAGATCCTGGCAGCACCAGTGAATCCTCCTTTACCATCACAGACACATGGCCATTGGTTTCTGCCTCGGAAGCTCCCCAGACTGTAAGCATCTCCTTTGCTGTAGAATACCTAGGCAGAGTGGATAGAAAGAGATTATTAAGTCATCCCTACAGTGCACTTGCACTGTTTCTGTTTAATTGCAACAGAATATTGTTTTGTATTCTGAGTGTTTAGTGCTTGTGAAAGAGTGCTTATTATTAAAGAGAGGGGGAAAAAACCTGCTTAATGTGCATAAAGTACTTCCCACTAATGGAGGAAGAGCTTTAGCAACATCTGTATTGCCTTCCAGGCCTCTGGTCCCTGCTCAGGCACCTCAGACTGCTCGGATGTGACTGCAAACCTGCAGGTATGGCAGGATGTGGGGAAGAGTGGAACTTGGGCCACCTGAGAGCACAGGGATGCCCTGCATTCCCTGAGCAGTGGGGTTCAAACAGGCAGCTCTGTCTGCTCTGCTGAGTCCTTCAGCATGTATTACAGGGTGACATGCAGCACCAGTGCCCAGTTTATCTCAGGAAGACCAGCCAGCCAAGCCAGCCTTTGGGAAGGCCTGCTGTGATGTACTGTCAAGCAATCTGTGCTGCAAGAGTTCATCCTGCTGCATGTGCAGGATGCAAGTCAGGGCTCATGCTGTGCTTCCAGTGTCTTTCCAGGCCTGAGATGCCAATGACAGGTTAGATACTAACAGCTGGCTCCAGAAATAAGTTTAGCCTAAATAAAAAGCAATGCAAAGAGAAGGTGCATTTATTTATTGGTATAAAGCCCTGAATAATTGCTGAATAAGCTGACATGAAGGTGGGAGGGTGTGACATCAGGAGGTATTTTGATCATTAAAAAATTCACCAAATAGCATTACACCTGAATAAATGAGATTTGTCATAACTTCAGGTCTTTTGACAATCTCACAAAGCATGTTTAACAGCATGGTTCATGCAACTGTTACCGTGATTCTGCTTGAAACTGGTCCTGTATCTCAGATTAGACTTTTGGTCTCCAGTGTACTTTTATTGCAGACTTGCAAAACATATAAATAACCTTTGAGTGTTGCATGGGCTTCTTGCTGTCAGTTCCACTAATGCTCACCTGTCTTGTGTTTGATAGAACACGACTGTGTTGCTTCCCAGTCAGCAATATTCAGAAAATGGGCTGTACATTGGGATTGGGTCATGTGCAGCACTTCTGGTCATCCTGATTTTGGCTCTATACCTCACTAAACGTAAGTACTTTTCCTAGGTGGTTATTCAAGGACTGCTCAGGCCTGTCCAGTCACAGCTGTGGTGGATGTTACACACCTCCTACCTCAGGACACTGAGCTGAGGTCTCTGATTCCTCACTCGGTCCCTGCACTGTGGCTGCTCACTCAGCTCTCCCCCTTGGCCTCAGGGGTCCAGAACAGCAAGGTGTGAATGTGGCCTCCACATTTTGTGACTCCTTAGCAGCCAGTCAACCCGGGGTGTGTGAGGAGAAGGGTGATACAAGCCCTGCACATTTCCTCCTACCCATTCCACAGTTCCCTGTTGTCTCAGTTCCTTCCCAAAGATAATAATTGAATTTTGAAGCCACTCCTTTACTTGCGTCTAATTGTTTCAATGAAATTATTTGTTTTCTTTCTTTTTTTTTCTTTTCATTCTGGATGGTCCTTAGAATACTTTTACAATACGAAGAAGACGGGTGACTTTGCAAAGTGAGTATTCTGTTCCTGCTTTTGCTAATAGGACAAATGAGGTTGCAGAAAGAGAATGTCAGTACATTGACCCTTCTACCACATACTTTGACTTTCTTTTTTAGTCTCAAGTTAGTAGAAATCATTGCAAAAAGAAAATAATAAATCCTGCTACTTGTCATTACTTAGTAAGCAAAAATGAGTAATATCTGTCAGTTCATTGCATTAGGGAGCATGCAAACCTCCACTGTGGGTTGTCTCAACCGGAAAGATGATTCATTATCAGCCAGGATTAAGTGAGAGTTTATGCATGTTTATCTTTTTCCATTGAGCTGGTTGATCTGCTCTTTTGTGTTTTTTTGTCTGTTTTTTGTTTAACACCATGGTTTTTACTCTTTTGTGCAGCTTCATTGCATTTCAGAGGCCACAAGGTGTGGGGAATCACAGTGCCCTGGAAGACGAGATCAATGCAGAGGAAAACATTTATATCATACACTAAGGACTGTATTCATGCTTGGCTTTGTCATTGCCGGGACATCAAATAGTTTGCAAAATGTTAGCTGCTCCCTCTGCTCAGCAGCTGAATATCTGCACTACTGAAGCATTACTCACATCGTTCTAATAAAACAAATAAAAGCTACACTTGTAATTAAATTTTTTATCCACTTGTTCCAGAAACAGAAACTGAAACCCTACTGTCTTGAATAGACATTTCTATTTCCTAAGGAAAGTTACCATTATATTTGTTATCTGCTTCAAATTCTCACTTCCTTTTTGGAAAAAAGAGGAAGTGCCAGAAGGGCAGAATTGACTTCGCTGTGTGTTCCATCTGCCACCTCCCACAGAGTCCATGCCATCAGAGGGCAGAAGCAATGCCATAGCTGCTGTGACCTGCCTGCCACATGGGAAAACTTGGCAGTGTTAGTAATTTAATATACACTTCTTTGCATTTTCACTGAAGTCAGGTACACTCTGTCCTGGTAACAGCTCAGTAATTAAATATACTCATTCCTGTCCACACAGAGTTAAATCTGGAGGAGCTTTGGATGCTCACCCCTCATGGGATGACCTCGGAGCCCATAGCATCAGTGCTTCAAAGTACAGAATATTCATGGCTTGTGGGCTAAGGTGGGATCCTGCAGAGGAGTGTGCTTGCAAATAGTTACAAAGGAGGGAAGGGCTCCTCATCTTGCTGAGGAAGGCAAAAATGGAAAGCAAACTGGGACAGGTGACCCTGGTGTGCTCTGTATTCCACTTGTGCTGTGTGTTCTCTCGGGGCTCTCTGAGGCAGCAGGGCTAAAAGGCTGAAAATGTGGAGGTGGCCTCATGGCTGACTGAAGTGCTCCGTGTGGGAGCACATACTGGGTGATTCCTGATCCCAGGGCCAGGAAAAGTGATGGACAGATCCAGCTCTGCCATCTTCTGTCTTCATGTCATGTGTAGCTTTGTGTAAGAAGGTACTGAAAGTAGAAAGCACCTGCTGGTCTTAGACTGTATTTTTGCATTTGGCTATTAATAACAGTTACTAACCTAAAATCACTGTCTCTGCTGCAGACATTGTTTTCCTTCTGTCTGGCAGAGTGTGTTGCTGCTGTGGGCTGTAGCCTCTGAACTAGGTCTCAGAAAACATCTTCAGCAATTTCTGCTTTTTGCAATTTTACAAAATCTGTCTCTGCTGGGGTCAGAGTCAGACACTTGTAGGGTTTCCAAGATCATCTGATTTCAACCACTCTTGCTCTTACAGAGTTTGTGGACCGTCTGCTAATCATGAAAAATGCTTGTCCATAAGGGGGTTTTCAGTGTAAATGTTACAGACTAATTCTTCCATCAGCAAGTTTTCCATGTAAAATAAAGTTCTAGAATATCTGATAACCAAAGTCTTGAATAATGTCTCCTTTCTGCTGTGCAGTTACTTGGTAAACAGAGTTTGCAAAGGTTTTGTGGAGCAAGAACTTTGCAGTATAATACACACAAACCCATGCAAGCAGAAGCTCCCTGTGCTTTTCCATTCCTTCCACTTGTGTCAGTGGATCTTGGAACAGGCATTTCAAAATGAGCCCCAGGTGGCACTTGGAGCCACATGAAGAGATTGTCCAGCTGCACAAACTGGCAGCACATGGAGCTGATGAGCTGCAAACTGAGTTTTTTTCTCTGCCTTTCCTTCTCTGTGTGAGAGAAGCCACTAGATGCAGCACAGAAGCAGAAGGCAAGCCCTGTTCTTTAGGTTCTTCCCAGCACACATGGATTGTGGATGGCCTTTTCCCATACACTCTGCTGTCTTTAGCTCAGTCTTGCTATAGAAACAAGCTGATATGATGCTATGTTCAGCCTGTTCCTTCCCTAGTCACCTGCAACATAATGACCAGTTCTGTTAGAATAAACTTCATGGAAATTTGTCACTGAATAAAGACCCAAATTTGTGCCACAAGTGGAACTGAGCTTCTCCCTGCACTGGCATCAGCTCACACCCGCTGCGTGGTGTAATGGGAGAAACAAGGATCACTGCAGGGAAAAAGTCACCAGGGTTTTAGATGCATTAGATTTCATAAATTCTGTTCACAGAACAACTGGGGCTGTGTGTAAATGATGTTGTTTGAACTGTACTTGGTAGAATATAGCAAATTAAGTATTTTACTGATTGCCTTAACTGCTAAAACTTTATTTGCTCTTTTCAAAGCTAGCAAGCAGAAGACTGATATTTTCATGGGCTTGACTATTCATTATGAACCCAAAATCTCATTAGTAAAGGTGTAATGCTTGGTTAAACCCCATCATTTTATCATTTGAACTTGGAATTGTATCCCTATTTGCACCTTGCTGCACATATTCACACAGTTTTGCTATCTGCAATTCCTCATTCCTGAACTTAATGTCCTGAATTACTTTTGCTTTAGTACTCAGCTTTCCCAGAGAACTTCCAGGGAACTTATTTATTAAACTGTCAGAAAGTAAAAAAAAACAGACAGAAAGAATAAAAAATATTTCTTGAAGATGATGTTGAAATCATTGGGAAGGATGTGGTTTTGGCAAGGAAACATTTGTGAGCCTTCCTCCAAGGCTGTATTTGCAAATAGAAGATATGAACCTGGGGAAAGAGAGGGATCTTCAAGCAGGAGTCAGAATCAGGGGAAAGGAGGGATTAAACAAATGTAACTGAAGGCAAAGTCAGAGGTAGAGACGATGCCAAATGTTTGTGAATCTAAGGACACAGAATGAGTTCTTGCTACTCAGCACCGTGGAACAGTAATGGGCCTTCAGAGATCTCTGGGATGGCAAAATAAACAGAATATTGGAGCTTCTGGTGATAGCACCACCTGAGTGTCTTGGAAAAGGAAAGGAGAATAGGATGGCCTGTTCTAGTGCCTGACCACCCTCTCACTAAAGAAATGCTTTCCCAATGTCCAGTCTAAACTCCTCTGGTGAGCTTGGAATGATTTCCACATGTCTTCTCACTGGATACCAGGGAGAAGAGATCAACACTTCCCTGTCCATGTCCCCTCCTCAGGAAGCTGCAGAGAGCTGTGGTATCTCCCCTCAGCCTCCTTTTCCCCAAACTAGGCAAACCCCGAGTGCGCAGGATGCGCCTTCCAGCCCTGCCACCTGCTCTGCTGGTCACCTCTGGGCACAGCCAAGTACCTGAATGTCCTTCTGAAGTTGTGGAGCCCAGAACTGCACAAAGTGCTCGAACCGAGGCGGTACCAGTGCCGAATGCAGCAGGACATCCCCTCTTTTGACCAGTTCCCATCCGGAAGCGTAGGAAAGAAACTGTTGCAGCATCTAAAATCTGGAAATGGAGAAATGAGACTTCAGTGAGGCTCACTCAGCGTCTCTGGAAAGGATAAGATCTACTTTTCTCTTCCACTTGCTGCCCTGGAGTCTCCATCAACTAAAATGTCCCATTTTGTGCTGTTTCACTGGATCCTGATACAGATCTTTATAGGTGAGTCTTCACCTGCTTTTTGTGTGCTTGCTAAGAAAACAAAAACTTTGGAAAATGAAAAGCTAGCAACACTTGTTTTGTGAAAACAAAACAGTGAAAAAGATCATAATTGTATATAGAACTTTCAAACTTTTCTTAATTTACTGAGTTAATACTGATTGAGGTTTGAGTTTGGTTTTTTTCAGTTTTTAAAAGGGTCTGCACATGCCTCTGTGTATAGGCTTGGTTAGTTCCCTGGTTCTCTTCCCTTGCAGAGCTCCTGAAGAATGAGAAGGGCTTTTTGTTACCTCCCCTTTAACTTGCCTCAGTACTGAGAATGGGCCACCTTGAGACTCAGTGGCAAGTCAAATGCTTCTATTCTGTTTTTCAGTCCTATCCTCTCTAGTTTCATCAGTACAGAACCTTCAATTAAAAAAAAAAAAAGACTGTTAGGACAAAGATGCCAAATATCTTCTGCAAAGTAAGAAAATTATTCTAGAAATAGATCAAGAGAAAAAAAATCTTTTTCAACCAGCTGTCTCAGCTGGAGGACATATATTTTTGTCCATCCAATAACCAGCCTGTGGTAGAGAAGACCACTGCAAGAGCAATGATTGGAGTTCCTGCTTAGTGCCACCTGGCCCTGAGGTGGGTTCAAGAGAGACTATAGACAAATATGTGTATACCTGTATGATCTGAATGATTGTGAATACCCCGATTGTATTTTAGATGATATATTAAAGATCTGGAGGCCATTTCTCTCTCACTGATGAAAGATTGAAAGTGGCAAACCTCACAGACTTCAGTGGGAGGCTCAGGGTGCCTTGGGTCAAACCTGGATGCCTGGAAGGTCCCTGCTGTGGAGAAGAACAGATTCCTTCTGCAGTAAGACCAGGGTGTCACAACGTAACAGTCCAAGGAACCTCCTTATTCCAAAGACATGTTCATTCAGTCCTATTTACTATTTCTTTTGGAAAATGTGTCTGTGGAAGAGGATTTAGCTGAGAAGGAAGTTATTTAATCCTTGCAGAGGTTCATAGTGGTGAATCCAGGCTTCTGTCTTGAAGCTTTCCACACCAACCTGCAGCGCAGGCAGATGTTGGCAACATTTACTTCACGGAAATTAGAAGAGGATTTGAAACTGCAAAACCTGTCACTTTGTAGCATGAATACTAGTGGGAAGCTGCACTGGCGACACTCTGGTGCCTTGTGTCTTCCCTATTCTTCTTCGTGTTTATTTACTTATTTATTTACTACGTTCTGCTTCTTTCAAAGAGAAGAGCAGGCAAATTTTCATTCATTAAAGGGCTGCTTAACAAAACTGCTTTTGTACTATGCAGAACTCGGTTGAAATAAGAGCAGAAGAAGCCATTTCTCCTCATGAAGCAGAAACCTTAATTCTAGCAACTGTTTTAGCTGGTTTTGTACATATCATTGTTGGGATGACTTAAAAATATGTGTTAACCCCCTCAGTGACTAACTCCTTTCTCCTACAAATACTTTCAAGCGCAACTGGATGCTTTGCTCTGTCATCACAGAAAAAGGCTGCTTTCTCTCTTTCTGTTCCTGTGACAAGGCAAATGAACCCACCCTTCCTAGACACTAAAACAACTTACCATCTCACAAGGCCTTATCCTGTATTCAGGAATTCAGTTTCTGGCATATTCTACCTTCATTTCACTGTGAAATCTTCTGCCCTTCACACCATATTGCATGTTGTTTTGTCTGCCTCTATTCTTCTAGCATTTGGAGCTGTGGAAACCTGAACAAGTTGGCTTCTCTTGCCAATGGGATAAGCAATAATGAATCTGAAATGTCATCCCAATAACAAGTCATGAGGCAGTCTGCCACAGACTAAAACCTCATCTAGGGAATAGTCCATTAAAGACAAAACAAGAGAGACATGGACACAGTTGGAAGCATCTGTTTGCTATCTGCGAGTCATGCCAAAAAGTAGAGGCATTCAAACAGCTGGCAAAATAGAAATGTTTGGCAAACCAGGGCCAAAGCTGGTGATAACAGCAGCACCAGTAGCTGCAAGTTCTCTTTGGGGTAAGCAAGCTGGCCACGAGACATCAGATCTGCAGGATGATCCTCTTTGCTGCAGCAGAGGACAGGTCTGGTGGCTCCCCAGATCCCTCAATTCCTGCTCCACCTTATGTAAAGGATAACATGGGGAAAAAAGGCAGGAAGGTAGGACAACTGATACAGACTAGATGAATGTAAACCAGAAAAGACTTATTCCTGTATGGGAACCTGTTTTGTAAACTGCCTTTCATGAAGAAGAAATCTCTTTTAGCTCAATCTGGGAACTGCAGTTAAGATGAACAATACTTAGCAAAGATTCAAACCAGGTGCCGAGGTGGGTTTTGGCTGTAAACACCAACTGAAGCTGGTCATTAGGAGTAAAAGGGCAAGGAATATATGTATATGCTCTTTTGAACATCAGTGTAACACTGGCAGCTAAATCTTCTGTGTACGCAGTGTAAGGTAAGTGGGAAAATTGGCAGGGCTTGCTCAGGCGCTTTCTGAGAACAGGTTCCCATACCCAGATCTCACTGCTCTGCCAGCTTAATTAGGCACTCATTTCACACATGAATAGATATTTTGGACCCTGCTTTTGAGACTGTCAATGAATAACTGTCAGCATTTCTATTTTGAAGAAGACTGTGGTGGTCTGAGGGAACCAGATGTCTTTCACAGCATGTTTCTGAACAACTTTCAAACAGCCTCTTAGGAGAGGAGATGGCATGGGAGCAGAGTTCCCAAAATCCACTTGCACAGGTCTTGTCTATGCTCGGGCTGCCAGTGACAGCCCTCAGCTTCACTCCCCAAATGTCTGATGTGAGTGATGTGTTCCATGAGCCTCACTCCAGCAGCCGGCTGGGGCCAGAGCATGGAGCCCTCCAGCAGCAAGCAAAGCCTGTGAGCTCCTGGCTGTTGCCTGTAGTGCCCCAGGCCATGAGCTGCCCCAGGCTCCAGGAGAAGCCTTGGGAGATCAGTAGTGTGACCTGCCTGCAGGCAGGAGTGTTTCTTCACCTGCCTCGTTGTGTTGTGCAGGTAGAGTCATTCACTGGAGACTGACAGCACTCACCTTTCCTTGTTCTCCCTTGGCAGCACACACGGCATCCCAAACTGTTGTGAGAGGAGTAACAGGGCAGCCTGTTAAGCTGCCTTGCAACTACCAGGTGACACGGCATACGGGCATCTCCGATATATGCTGGGGCAGAGGCTTGTGCCCAAATTCAAAGTGCAAGAACATGATTTTGGAAACCCGTGGAAGTAGGGTGAGATCCAGGATATCTCTGAGATACAAGCTGCAGGGCTCTGTTTCCTCTGGAGATGTGTCTCTCACGATTGGGTCGGTGGAGGCAGAAGATGCAGGTGTGTACTGCTGCCGTGTGGAGATCCCGGGCTTGTTCAATGACATCAAGAAGAACATACGGCTGGAGGTGGCCAGAGGTGAGTCTGGGGACCCTGGTGATAGAGACAGCAGGGAGAAACCTCTCCCTGGATAGTGAAAATTGGAGCTTGTGTGTGCTTTGTTTGCTTGTTTTGGCCAAAGGGGTTTTTCCTAAATTACATAGTTTTCAAGAGAGATCTGCAACAAATTGCCAATTTGAGTCACATTTAATGTGCACTTTAGATGAGAAAAACAATAGCTTATCCTTTTTTTTTTTTGCCTTTCAAATTAAAAATTTAATTTCTTTTGTGTAATTATATTTGACCGTTTAAAAGATGATGGAATTAAAAAAGGGATTTATAATTTGAACAGCCTTTGGAATGAAATTCAGTTTTTCTTTTGGGATTCACCCCAACACTGAAAAGATTTTTGTTTCATTCATGTCATAAAGAGACCCACTGTGATGACCCACCCTTAATGGTGCTTCCTTCCTCTTAAGGGTGGGTCGTCACACCCACATATTTGGAAATTTTGTCTCAGAGTCTTGAAGGACTTCTTCCTCTTCCTATTATTTTTCTGGGCTGCAGGATAAAGCAAGGTTTTACACAGAAAAAAAGAGATTATACCCACTCTTCATGCTGCAGAAAGACAATTTTTTTTTACTTTTGCAGAGTGCAATTGGTGTACACAGCAGGTTTGTTTGTCTGTTGTAAGCAGGATAGTCTACAGAAAAAAAGGGCAAAAAAATTCAAATCTGTAAATCTGTGAATTTCTCTGATGGGTCATGTCTTCTGCTGTTGAAGAAAGCTTTCTGAATGGTGACTCTTCCACTTTTATTCTAAGTATTTTAGAAGCTAGATAATTTTAATTAATTTTTAGGTTGGCTTCCCTCAGGGTTTGTTCTTAGTGCTCCGATCTGGCTTTTCTCTTGGCTGTGTTTTTTCCATGCAGCCCCTCCAGTGATGACAACCACCACAAGAAAGGCTCCTCTTTCTACTAAAGGTTTTAGAAAAACAACTTTTGCTCCCCAAGCAACCTCTGGTCTTCAGCCAACATCACAGACTGCTGTCCTCCTGACAACCACAACCACTGACTCTCCAGGTGTAACTACACTGGAGACCACTGCTCCTCCAACAATTGCTGTGACAAGAAAAGATGATTTTCCAATAACTACGGTGACAACCAGGGCTCTCCCAGCTTTCCCAACTGTCTCCAATGAAGATGATAAGTTTTGCTTCACAGAGTTTGTTCCTCTTCCTGGAAGTACAAAGGGTAATCAGCACCAATTTTTCCTTTTCCTGTATGGTGGAGATGGTCTGTGTTGGTGTGACTCTGGCATCACAGACACTCTCCAAATACTTATATTTCTATCTGGGAAACTTCCTCTGAGATGCCTGTAGATATGTCTCAGTGGGTTTGAGGAAACAGAGGTCAGATATTGTAGATGATGCTAAACTGGTATGTATGGCCAAGACAGCAGAGGGCCAGGCTTTATTCGGAGGAGTTTTATCAGTCTGGAGAAATAATGTGACAGAAATGTTATGAATGCAACAGAAATAAATGGGAAGTCCAAGTCCTTGGGTGGAGTAAGAGAAGTTCACTTATCTATGCACTAATTTTTTTCTTGATTTGGGAAAGAAATGGTCTGGTGAAAAGCTTTGTTTAGAGTATGTTCTCCTTGAGAAATGAAGTCAGTGAGAATTCAAAATATGTTTAAAGTGAAGCATTTACATTCTCATCTCATATGAAGGCTGCTGCTATTGTTAATGATCAGAGTGACCTGTTATCCTGACCATTCCTGGGCTGCTACTTTATACACATTAGTGACTTCTTTTCCACTGATTGATGTCTGCACAATTTTGAAAGCCATTTGGAGACCCTCCTAATCAGAAATCTTTGTAAGCATTGCTTTTTACTTTGTTTCAGTGACTACTGAATTCCCAAATATACTTTCAACTGCAGAGGGAAGTACAAGTGCTGACACCTCTGTCATGATGGAAGAAGTGCCAAACACAGGTGAGTGGGATACATGGCAAGGTCAGAAGTTGCTTGCCCAGAGAAATTAAGGACCTGGCATAAATAGAAGTATTGCATATTACATTATAAGAGTGTACCAAACACATACTGATAGTTATTCATTGCATCTGGCAGTAAGAAGGATCTGGTGTCCACACAAATTGTTTGAAATCCAGATGTAACAACAGCTGAGAAAAATACATTTTTACACCTCTGAAGAAAGTAGATTTTTGTCACTCACTACTGTTGGGTATCTCAGTCTAGGGGAAGTTAAAACCCAAACTTTTCAACATCCAAACTGAATTCTCAGATATCCGATTTGTCATCACTGAGTTCTTTAAGCTTTCCGTTTTAAATCCTTCCTGAGTGCTTTGAACCTCACTCAATATCTTCAGCCAGATGTGGCTGCAAGTTCAGCTCTCTGGTGCTCAACATGTCTCCTTGGTCATGGTGGAAGAAAGCAGCAGGCAATTCCCTCAGCTATCAGTCACTCCTTCATGAGAAAAAGAACTGGCATCCAAGATCATACCATACCTGAGAAACGAACAAACTTACATGAAGTTTGCACTTTATGTCTCTCAGTCAAGCAGGCAAGTCGAATGGCACAAGTTATTCAGGTCTGATAGTCTGTTCACCAGATGCCCTCAAATGAGGATCTAAAAAAGGAAAACTAAACTTCAAGGATGACACATATTTGGCCTTTTAGTTTCAGTAAGTGCCAAGTATCTCTTAATTTTTAAAATCACAGCATTTAGATTTTTGCAGGTCTTCTTTTGTTAGGCATAGAGACTTGCAGCAGAAATAATGTTCCTTCATGCCCCTGGAGAGAGCTCACCAGGGAGACTAAATTGGTCTCCTGAGCATTTGTGAGGGTTTCTCACTCCTGTCTCACTTGTCATCCTTCTGATGTAAGAGTAGCTAATGCCTGCATTCTGCAATAGTGAATAGGAAGTTTTGCAAAGGGTCTCAGCTCTGGGATTCTTGGGGCAACTTCAGTTGTGATTGTGGGCTAGAAAGAGCCAGCACAAAAGCAATAACAGCAGAAAAGAATACCATGCTGATGTGAGTCACATACACCCCCACCTGTGAAAAAATTTGTGTCAAACTGTCACAATGTGTGAAAATGCTGCAGCAAAATTGGCTGCTGTCTGGTAAGAGCCATAAGCCAAGTCAGTTCTTGACCCAGTCTCCTTTCACTCTGTGAAATAACGCACTGACTGACCAACCTCAGCCTTACTGTAATGTAAGGGAAGGCTGATTTGTTGCTGAACATTATGTAGATGTTGGCACAGCAGGAGAAACCCATGGCTGAGAGCCCTCCATCTCCAAGCACAGTTCTTGACTGATAGATTGTGTTAGTTGGGCTGGGTGGTTCCTGCTGACCAGGCTCTGATTTAGTTTTAATTCTGTCTTCTCTTGCTCTCCCCCAGCAACAACCCCACCAGCACCAGCCACACCTCAGACCCCATAAACCTCCTTGATCTTTCAAGTATCAAAATGAGCAGCAATAGTTGCTCCCGTTAGCCAGGCTGCAGCATGATACCACGAAGTTTAACTTTGACTTTGTGGGGCCTGCATGTCACAGTGAGATCTCCACTGCTCATGGATTTGGGGGTGGTTCTGCTGAGCTACAGAGCTTCTCTTCTGAGAGAGTGGAATGTCATAAAATAGGAGTATGACAAAATGAAATGTTCACATATCCCCGGAATTTTTAGCACTTCTTAGGGTTTTATTACCTGTATTTGTTTAGCTGTAGTGCTTATTAGTCATAATCTCTTTTCTACTCCTGTGCAAATTTCTAGCTACACTGGCATTCACATGAGCTACCCCTGCCCTGTCCATGGCCTTGATAAAATATGATTATATGGTATATGGACACACATCAGCACAGCTCTCACAGGGAGCTGATCAGAACTGAGATATTTGAGGCAGATTAGGTTATTGACTGGATAGCATACTCTGATAAGTTAAAAAAAAAAGGCAATTTTTTTTTCCTAATGGGATTATATTTTGGAGAGAGACTATTTACAAGAGTATGTAGTGACAGGACAAGGGGGAATGGCTTCACATTGACAGACTAGATTTGGATTAGCTATCAGGAAAAAATTCCTTACCCTGAGAATGGTGGGTCACTGGCACAGGTTGCCCAGAGAAGTTGTGGATGCTCCATCCCTGGAAGTGTTTAAGGTCAGGTTGGATGGAGCTCTAGCAACCTGGTCTAGTGGAAGGTGTCCCTGCCCATGGTAGGGAGTCGGAACAGGATGATCTTTAAGGTGCCTTCCAACCCGAACCATTCTAAGATTCTATGATTTATGACCAGCTCACCACCCCCACCTCTGTGTGACATTCTGGGTGCCTCAAGTGTACAGTTTCCTTGGGCTGTGGTCTTTGTCACCGCAAGCCTGCTACGTAGAGATGTCTCCACAATGACTCATCTGATCCCTGGTAAGTTTTGCTCAGATGGAGACCCCATGGTTGTTCTCGTGCCAAACCTTTGAAAGCACTAGTCATTGCTGTCTTTCCACACATTAGGGCATGACCTAAGGCAAAAGAGTTCTCCTGTCATAGGATAACTAGCTGAAGTTTTGTTTCACTAAGCTGAGTGACTCCTTTGTTCTTAAGATGCTGCTACAAACTGGGTGCTTCCTGTGACAAATCAAGTGCTCTAAATGCTTAAATACTTCGGTACCTTGTAGCATGAGGTTACAGTGATCCAAAGCTCAAGCCTAGACTAACTTTTGTGTCTTTAAATTCACTAGAAAAAAAACTTGATTAGGATCATAGGGCAACAGCAGAAAAGTTTGCTGTGAGTGTTCTTGAGTGTTCCTGTAGTTCATCCCTATTTCCAAAGCTTGGAAAACTAGAAGTGAATTATTCTTAATAACCTTAGATAGAAAGAAAATTAAGAAATACCACATCATCTTCATAGACCTTTCTTGCAGTTATCTGAACATAAAAATGTTTCCCGTGGTAATGCAGCTTTCAAAACCTGTAACCATCTAACTCTGACCACAATTAAACTGAGGCAGTTCCTCCACTTAAATTTGCTACCTCTTCTTTCTGTGACATCTTGTCACGTTACAGAGGTGAGAACTCCTTCACACCACAGAAGTTTCTACCATTTTACTTCATGGGCTGGCCCTGGGAAGCCTCCTCTTTCTGGATGAAGACTGATATTTCCCAAGAGCTTCCTCAGCTACCATTTGTGCTGGAAACTGATGGTTCTCTTTTGGTTGCAAGTTGTTTTATTTCTCCTGCTCAGGGTCAGATTTTTCCCTCCTCATTCCCTGAGAGTTCATTACTCCTTGACTGAAGCAGTGACAGCCACAGCAGCCCTGACTCCTTCGGGTGACTGTGCCAGTAACAATTTCAATTTCTTTCATTTTCAGGGATTTTGGCAAATTCAGATGGCAAGGCTGAGAAACACGATGATAGTGGAGATAAGGTGAAAGTTTCTGTAAGTATCAAGAGCATTTGAGTAAAAATCAGGAGGACAGTAGGACATGACAATGATTTTCAGTGCATTCATTCTAAAGGGACAGCTTTTGCAAAAAGTAGCTTGAACTTTTGTTTAGAAGCTCAGGAACCATCTGTTCATCTTTCCAGTGGATAGAGCCAAAGCCTGTGAGCATCTCACCTGGCTTGGACACTTCAGAAAAACTCACCCCCTGACACCCCTGTAAGAGAGGCGGCATGCTTAAGATGTGACCAGGAAAAGGGCAATTTAGGAGTGTGTTACACTTCCTTGTTTCTGATTAAGAGAAGGATGAGGGTGACTAAGCTCCTACTTCTGCTTTAGACACCTTATTAAGAAGTGCATGTTAAGTGGGATGAGTTCGCTTTCAATATTTCAGAGGAAGATTTATTAATACCAAGCAGGTTGTTTATCATGATCAGCTTGATGTGTCTCTCCATACTTTGTACAGGCAAGCTCAGAAAAGCCCAGTGTAGATAGCTCAGTGTTCCAAGGCAGTAGTGCAACCTCCTCCTGTGTGAATAGCTCTGAAGTAAACGAGCTCCTAAAGCCTTTTCAGTTTTTCTCTTCTCCCTTCCAGTTTCACAGCTCTGTCATTCTCATTGCCTGTGTCATAGCGGGGGCCATTCTTTTCATATTGATGTTCTCGTTGTTTTGGAGACGTAAGTATCCTTAAGCACATAAATGACAAATTTTTTAATGCTGGCCAGATGCACATGTCCTTCTGTGTCTCTGGTTATCTTCTGGGAACTCTGCCATGGCCCTTGTGACAGTGCTCTGTGCATTTCATGGGTGTTGCTGTCCTTGCTCCAGCACTGTGTCAGCACAGAGACTTGAGAGCATGATCTAGGGGGGATGCAACAGGAGAAAACCTCTGTAAAGAACCTTTTCACTCACTTGTGACAGATCTGACCCATCTTGTTGCCTCTTTCTTTACAATTTAGTGGTCCCATAGTTTCCTGGATTTGCTCCTGAAAGACATGTGTGTAACTGAAATCAGAATGAGAACCCTTCATTCCTGCTTAGCCCACAGAAATTTTGCAACTTTCTATCATAGGTTCTGAATTTTTTTGATGGATACATTAGAGTTATAGATTTTGGTTTGCCATTGTGACATTAATATTATTTTGCTTCTAGGTAAACACGCAAAGAAACTTGAAATAAAAAGGTAATCCATTTTCTGATTTCCTATTAAAAGTTCCAGTGTAATTTTTCTTAGAGACAGGAAGGTATTGGTCAGTGATTGTAATGGGTGTAACATGAACTTGTATAACTAGGAAGCTTCAGATAATTTCACTCCAGAAAAATCACACATTGGTGCCTGGATGCTGCTTCTCTATACCCCTGGAGAATGTAAGCAACTGGTACTTACTGCTGTGTAGTGACTTCAGCTTAATAAAGTATCTCATCTGCTTTGGTTTTGATCAAATACCAGTGAATTGAATACCTGTGCAGGTGAAACTGATCAGTTCATGTCTTCTGGATTATGCTGAGATAATTTTTCAGTGGCAGATGGTCCTCACTGCATACTCCACCTAGGAGATAAGGAGTGGGGGCCAAGGAGAGACACTTTTCTGAATCCCATGGTGGTTATCCTACAGCTGTCATTGCAAGGTCTGAACAGCCCTTTACTATCCATTAGAAGAATGCAAGCAAGGTAAACACTCCTCTGGTGTAACAAGTAGGTGTTGCTCCATTGCATTTAGTGACTCAGCAGCTCCAGGTTTCTGTTTCAATGGGAATTTACTGATGTTACAAATAAAAAGGGATGCTCTGAAGCAGCAATGTCCTTTTGCCCCATCCATAGTGATTTATGCTTCTCACTGCAGTGTTGGACCACCAGAAGAGCCTGAAAAAGTTTTCAGTGGTGCTGAAGGAGAAAACAACATTTTTTCCCTGTGAAGAGCTCCTGCATCATCTGCAGATGCAATGGAAACTAAAAAGGGCCTGTTTCATGCTGCACTGAGAGATGCTTATGAGCCCTCAAAATATCAATGGGTATAAACTACAGGCCAAAGTTTCAACTATGAAATTTTAAAAACTTTGTTTAGATTTTGCTGTATCACACTTAAAATTCATTGCATAAAGAAGCTTATTTGAGAAGGGGCTTTATGCATTTTTCAAGGATGCTTCTGGCATCTGCCTTCTTACTAATACCATGTTGCACAATTGAATATATTATTTTTTATTAATACACTTCCTTGAATACAACTTATAATGTGAGGAACAGAAGAGAGATCAGATGGAAGGCTGCCTATCTTCAAATTGCCAAAAGGAAAGAAAAAATCAGAGACCATAGTTCTTATTACTTTCATATAATCAAGAGAAAAATTAGCTACAAGCATGCTGCAAGTTTAAATCAAAAATGCAGATTACTTAATAGTTACCAATACTGCCTGTGATTCAACATGTTCGAATGACCCTTGGAGACTATGTTAATAAACTTTGTAATCTACCACTGGCTATTGTATTTCTTATGTCGAATCCTAAAGCATATGAACAGGAGTTAGTTATTCCCCAGATGTTGAGATGACTGATGTGCCATCTCAGCTCTCCAAAGAAGTACTGCAGCATTTCCAGAGGTGGGAAAATGCTCAGAAGACCAAGCTGGAGTTAAATTTTTCTACCCTGCCCCCACAAACCCTCATACCACTCATTTCTAAATTCATTAGTGAAGAGAGACTGGCTGTGGAGGCTGGGGGATCATCAATGGGACATGCTGCAGAGCTTTTGTGTATCTCACTGGGGTCCTCCTGCTGCAGTGACTATGGGAATGGCACGGGAGAAGGTTCAAATCCAGGACACTCTTTGTTACCTCCATTGCCTGGAGTTCACCCGGCCAGCCGTGGCACCTCTGGGCAACAACAACTTGAAGTCAGAGCACACTGCAGGAATAGCATTTGATCAGAAGGAAACATTGTGTGGCAGCTCTGGACTTCCCCGCTAGTCACGCTCAGCGCTGTGGTGAGACTTTTGGGTACTCCAGCAACTTCTCACAGGCCATAGGCTGGAGGGAGGCAGGGGAGATTCCTCTTTGGGGTCCCTCTGGGTCTTGCCTGTGTTCAGCAGCTTGGTCTAGTGGTGTTGTGGGAGGCAGAGGAGGGTCCCCAGAGAGAGGATGTGGCCTGCAGGCTCCAGGCTGGGTTTGCTCGCCCGAGCCCTGTGTCTATCACACTCTGGCCGCTGTGGCTGTACCTGCCCCAACACACAGCACATCCCGAGCCCGGGGTCTTCCTCCTGTTACTTCTTCTAGGCATGAATCCCACACAAATCTGTAAGGAATAAAAGCAAAAATATAAAAAGAAGAAAATCCCAAGCAGTTTTGATGTAATCCTTTGAAAAATCCAGGCACTTTTTCTTGCCTTTTTTCCCCATCCAATGAAACCCACTAATTAAGGCAGCAACAGCTCCATCACAGCTTCCAATTTGCAGAGCTGGGCCAATCCTTTTGCTCTTATTAATTAGCTCTTCACTAATGACTTCTTTACAGCTGAGATGGCTCTCATTTGGGAATGTTCCAGCATATTTGCTGTGGTGCTGGCCGGACTTGAAGGCTCTGCTTTTGGGGAGCTGCACAATGGGAGAAGAGATGGGAGCCAACAAAGTGAGTTTGATCTGATCAGCCATGTGGAAATGCAGCCCAGAGATGCTGTCGTGAAGTTGTAAGTGCAACCTGTGTCACTGAGTGTTTTTGTTTATCTTTTATCCACCCCAATTACTGAGCAGAGGTTTAGGTTTAGAGAGGCAATTGGAAGCAAGGAATCTGGGAGGGTTACATCTAAATGAAAATACACTGAAGTTATCTGTGAGGAACTGACTCTGGCTGTCAGTATGTTCATGAAAGGTTAAAGGGAGCCTTTTAAAATGTAGCTGGGGGAAACAGAAATGCTGTTTTCCAAAAAGCAACAGACGCCCCAGAATGCAGTCTCTGGGTCTGGTGGAAAAGAACTAGATGAAAGCAGCAAGATTTCAGAGAGAAAAGGTTTTTGGAGAGGATGTCATTGGCACCTGGAAATCTTGGCCTTTATTTTTAAGACTCTTACCTTGAGAGGCAAAGAAGTGCACTTGAGAAAGATAAAGCACTGTAGCCAAGAAACCCCTCTGATATCAGATTAAAACCATACACGGGGCAAAGGAGCAAAGCTGTTTACTTTAAAACTGCCATGTGTTTCCCCAAAATTCCAGTCCCTCCATCCCGGCTTCCTACCACCTCTCAAACTTCTTCCAAGACCTGAAATCGCTCAGGTTTGAGACTCCTCCTCAGCACTCTGAGCTGCTGGAGTTATCTCAGCATTTATGGACTTGCACTGGCAGAACAAAGTAGGTTTTAATTTGTTCAAAGTCCCTGTCAAGTCTAAATGGTGTTGGATCTGGGGAGTCTGGCTTGGCTCTGTGGAGCAAGGTGCTGAATTAATGAAGGATTTAGCTTTTGGTCCAAGTAATAATTTTTTCTGGCCCCCAGTACTCTATGGACAATTGTCTGTATCAAAATGACCAATTAAACAGGGTGAAGGAGGCCTGACGTGAAGAGATAATGACTGAACTACCCGATTATGATGGAGAAAGTAGAGAAAAGCAATTAAAAAGGGAGATCTGAATATTTGGGGATATGGGATTGACTAATGAGAAAACAGGAGGAAATACTGAAAATAATTTAAAAAAAAGGCAAGTGCTGAGTTAGGAATACAAATCCTTTAAAGAGAAACCAGAGGAATGAATTAAATATCATTCTGAGATTAATAAGAGACCTCTCTTAATAGACTTTATTGGAGCTGACTGTTCTGGTGGTCCCTTTCCGTCTCAGCAGCACATTTCATTATTTTTCTGGGTTTGTTTCTTAGCCTTAATGTGCTTCCTAGGTGTTTTTTAAGGTTAATATAAATAAATCTCTTGGCTCCAAAGGTGAAATGTAATTGGGGTTTAAGAAAGAGCAAGCAGAAGGGAAGAATGTGGCTGACTACATAGGAAATTAGAAATAAGAATAAATAGCATCGTGGGACTTGGGGAAAGAACAGAGATAACCACACAGTGTGAGATGAATGCATGAAAAAGTGGAAAATTTTAGCCTGGTAGAAAGAGGAAATAGGACGTGCTGCCACAGACATGACAGCAGATGGCAAAATTGAGCTGCAGAGACTGAGCAGAGAAACATCTAGAGAGGTTAGAAGGGGCTGTAAAGGTGATGCAGGTTTGCTGACACTGAGCAGAATAAATGCAGCCTCCCCCTGTACCGATGGAGGTCCCAGCCAGGAGTTCAGCTCATGGCTGGCTCCAGCGAACACTTTCAGCATGCCTGGCCCGGGCTCCAGCTTATGTGGCCTCTAGCAACACAATTTCCTGCAAGTCTTGGTAACACGCTGGTTTTCTTGTGCTGCTGTGGTGACCACGCACTTCTTGGTTTTCTCTTCCCACTGTTGCCTAGTCCCAGCCGAAAATTGTGTGGTTTTGGTTTCTCTTGCTAAGTTAAAACACAAAGCCCAAGACTCAGCAGTTCTTGCAATCACACTGTGTAAGCAGTGACCCAGGAAAAGAAGTGTCAGCCCCAACTAACCCCACAGCATCTGCAGGGCAGGGCAGGGGTCTTGGCAAGGAGCCCTCCAAAGGATCACTTTGGAGAGTGCTCAGAAACCAAGAGGAACACGGTGATTAGAGTGGGGCTTCCCACAGAGACCCTCGTCTCCTCAGGCCATAGCATATAATCACAGAATAGGATTATAGAATCATTTACTTTTAAAATGTCATCCAAGATCATCAAGTGCATCCTTTGAAAAATCACCACATTGTCAACTAGACCAGAGCACTGTGGCATATCCAGTAGTTCCTTGAATACTTACAGGGATTAGACTCTACCACCTCCCTGGGGAGCTCATTCCAATGCCTGACCACTCTTTCAGTGAAGAAATTCTTCCTGATGTCCAGCCTGAACCTCTCCTGGCACAGCCTGAGGCCGTTTCCTTTTGCCCTGTCCCTTGTTCCCTGGGAGCAGAGCCCGACCCCCACCTGGCTATCCCCTCCTGTCAGGGAGTTGTGGAGAGTGAGAAGGTCCCTCTGAGCCTCCTTTTCTCCAGGCTGAGCCCCCCCAGCTCCCTCAGCTGCTCCTCATATGGTTTATCCTCTGACATCAGTTAAAGAGCTCCCAGTGGTTTGAAGATGAGATAGGAAAGGCCACAAGGACATTGGGGAGACAGATGCCAACTGTGTGCAAGAACTGTGCAAAGACAGTGTGCAAAAACCGATGGAAGGGTTGGGGAGGAGTGTGTTGGGAAATGATCTTTGGTATAAGTTCACTGACTTTCTTTAGTCTTTCAAGCATTTCTCCAAGGGGAACAGAAATCTACAACTTCCCAAAATAGCTTTTGGGGTTTTTTTTCCTAAGAAGAAAAGAAGCTGTATATTCTCTGGCTCTTTCAAAATGCAGAGGGTTTGTTTTTTTTTTTTTTTTTTTTTTTTGTTTTTTTTTTTAATTATTTAAGTATGTAGGAAAAAAGGAAGGTTTTGTGGCAGTGCGCTTTGGGGTTTGTTTTTCTTTTTTAATACCTAGGAAAAGAGGTGTTTGGTAAGTAATCCAAACCAGGGAATAAATCCTGTCTATAGTTATGTTTTGTGAAAAAATGCTAAGGCCTGGCTCTTCTCTCTCATGTATTGGGGTATGCTCTGCAGTTCTACTGATAACAGTGAACCTTGAATCCTTGAAGGTAACCCCTTTTCATGCCTTAATGTACATCTAATGAAGATTCATGTCTTCAAAGGTGCTCTCAAGCACTAGAGCTGGTGTCATTCTTAACTAAGCTATCCAGTAGTTAATAAACATCACACAATCATTTGCATATTTAATGCAGGGTAGAGAATTTTGTGGAGAAATCTATAGCTTTTAATCCAGTGATGAATCATTTATGGGATTTTGGATTATTCACTTTGCACTGAATTAAGTTGTCTCTTTTCACCGAGTGAGCCTCCCCAGCACAGCCCGTGTCAGGGCTGGGCTGCACAGTGATGGATGTTGCTGGGATGAATTATTTATTGGGTGTTTTAGATCACTTGCCCAGAAGTGAACTAAGCCCGTTAATTTTAAATCTGTTCATATGCATTCCTAAGTGCACCAAAAGGTTTTCATGTACATGAAATTCATCTCTCTTTCTTCCTCCCACTCCCTCCAGTGAGCTAGTGAATTACCCATGACGTTTGGGTTGGGTTAGTTTTGGATACAGTTTTCCTCAAGGGATGCAGTGACAGTGCCCTGGTGTGAGGGACTGTTTGTCCAAGCCAGGTTTGGGCTTTGTGTGCAGGAGGTGTTTGTGTGAGCCCTTCAGTTCTGACTTGTGTCCTACTTTAAAAACTGTGGAATGGAAATGACTGTGATTTCTTAGCTTGTCATGCTTGTGGTATAATCCTCCTCAATCCAAGGGGGCTGTGCAGAGAACATATCAATGGACACAGTGTGGAGAGCAGGGAAACTCCTGTAGGCTGTAATGATTCATGCACTGATTTTCTTTATTTTAAAATTTAAAAAAAAATGTATTTCAACCCTCAAACCTCAGCCAATGCTGGGGTGGAGCCCTTTCCCAGGGCTTTTCTATGAGCTCTGCTTCAAGGACAAGGGGAATTCAGTCTCTCGATGGAGCAGTGAGTCAATGTTGCTTTGAATTCTGCTGGGTGTTTTATGCCCTTGGTCCATTATCTAATGGGGAATATGATGAGGTAATTATGGAAATACACAAATTGCAACCTCATGAATACCAAAGAAATTCATGATGATCCATGCTAAAAGAATGCATAAAAATGCAAATCATTTGTAAATGGGGAGCAGTAAATCTTGTTAGTATTAATAACTTGGAGCATTTAATTGCATCAGGTCTCGATGAATTCTAACCAAAGCCCTCTGAAGAGATGGTTTTAAGACTGTACCCTGTGAACTGTGTACCGTGAGGTCAAGGGGTGCTCTAACTCAGATCCACTTGGTACATCCATCTTTGGCTCCCTCCATAGCTGAGGGAGGCAGTGTAAGCACTGCTTGGCTGGTTCTTTTGTGGACTAACAGCGGGACTGGGATTTATTTTCAGGCTTCTCCCTGGTTTCTGTCATATCACATTGCATCTTGGTGGGGATTGTGGGAGGTGCCCAGCAGCATTCTGGGGAGAAAAGGGAGAAGAAATTCCATCTGTGTTCAGATTTTTGCCTTTCTTTGCTGCTGTTGTGGTACATCTGGCCAGATGTGAGGGGCTTTTGTTAGGAGTCTGCTGGGGTGAGATTCCCCCTAGGTATGCACTCACCGAAACTTTCCCAAGTCATTAACAAAGTCTTTGTTTCACTTCCTTTAAACTTTACCAGGCTTGTCAGTGCCTGGGTGTTTAGTAGGGTTCCTATTTATCAGCTTGTTCCTCTCTCTTTACTTCATTTGTTCTCTCTCTATATCTGAGTTATTCTACCCTAATCAAAGATACTGGATGGCACTTCCATACATGAACCCTGCAGCTTCATAAAACCTGATGGAGACAGGAATATTCCAGGAGAAAACAAGAAAATGTCATGATTTATTGCTTATAAACAGCTCCCTGTATCTTATTATCTTTACTGTGTAAAAGCCTGGAGATCTAGATTGGGCATTATAATTCACATTGAAATTCAATGTATCACATGCCTCCTGTAAAGCCACATTTTTGTATAATACTCAAACCCTATTAAACAGGTACTCATTAAACCACAACACCTTATAAATTCTTCCTGAGTTTTGTTGACAGTACACATCAAACACAAACCGTTAAGTGCTTTTCATTTTCCTGGTAGTGGGCTATCATAATGCATTACATGACAAAATAATGTGTTTACATGACAGATTTAATGCTTGATCTGCTGCATGAAACGCTTCAGAGCACCAGAAGACAAAAATGTAACATTATACTTCCAAGTGTCTATTAATTCTTAACTAATAATAAATTACAGTGGGATGCTGATAGAAATGGATGAGAGAAGCACATGCACATGGGAGGAATTCATGAGGATCAGTGACATGGCAATGAATACTAAATGCAGACATCATAGATGGAGCAAAACCACAGCACTTCTGTGTTGGCAAGAGCAGTTCTGTGTTGGAGTCTGTGGACTTGCTGCTGCTCCATGGGGGTGTGTTTCTTCTTCTGTGTCCTGACAGACCATACTGGCTTGTAGTGAAGGTCATAGATTTATTTTCACTTGTCCCTCCCTCCAAAATGATGCCAGCAAGTAATCCCAGCTTGTCCTGTCCTGGGAATTGGCCAGGCATGTGGCCAGCACTGAAACTGAACCGCAGCTCTGGGGACATGAGGGTGCCTTATCAGCCCTTTGTGTCACCCTGGGGTCACCCATTTGTCCGTCAAACCTTGTGAGCAGCATGGCTTGCTAGAGCCAGTTGTATTTCTTTATAAATTGTTAGCCTGACAACTGTTAGTCTGACAGCTGTTGGGATGGCTCTGTAGACCTTGCAGATCCACAGCAAGTCTCAGCATGGACATTTTGCAGGGATGAAGGGTTCACTGAGGGCCAAGGACAATCACCAATCCTTCTGCGGTTGGGAGAGCCAAACAGAATTCAATCCTTGCTTACAAACTGTCTCCCACTAGCAAAAGAAAGTAACCAAGTTTCTGGAGTTTTTTTTCCAGCCAAAAGACCTTTTTCCCCCTTCTCTTTGGCTCCTCTAGCTGGGATCTGGTCCATCCCTGCACCTCCTATGCTGATCTACAAAACCAGGGATGTGCTGACCATGCAGCCTGTGCACAGAACTGGGTACATTGCTTCCCACCCTCATCCTGCATATCCCAGCCACTCCAGCCCATGCACCTCCAAATCAAGCCCCAGAGTGTGTTTTGCTCCGAGGTGAACAGACTGTTGTGCTAGAGCAATGATTTCATGCTTTGGTTTGGGCATTGCTTCCTACTTGTCCTCAAAATAAAGCACAGGCAAATTTAGTCTTGAGGCATTCTGTGCCATATTTAATTTTTTTCTTGTGAAAACTTCAAAGGAAACTATTACTTTTGTTGTTTGTTGTTTTCATCAAAAATGGTTGCTAGTTTGGGTGGTTTTTAATGAAGAATTGTCGTCCAATGGGCCCCCTTTCTCCTCATTGCCAGCCCCTTCCCTCCAGGCAGTCCTATTGTCAATTCAGGACATTGTTGACTCCCAGCCCCTTCAGATAACTGTCAGGGCCTTGAGTTTGGAATTTCAGGAGTAATATTCAGCCACTCCACTAGTTTAGAGTATGAGGACAGCTGTGTCCATTAATCTTCAAAAAGAACCCAAATCTCTGGTTTTTATGGCAAGTGAGAGCTAAGAAGGAATTGGTGTGTGGGAAAACAATGCTGTAATGATGACATACAATCAAAAGGGGGGCAATAAACCTGCTATTTCTCTGTATTTACTGGGGGAGTTTGCTGGGGAGCAGGAGTTAGGCTTGTTTTAACTACAGACAGCTTTCTCCTTTCAGTTTTTATGGCTTTCTCAATCACTTTGCTCATCTGCTGCTGGAGGCTTTTATTTGCTGGTAAGGGCTGTTAACCAGTTGGAAGGTCAGGCCAATGAAGTTATGGAAAATGCACTGAAGGGTTTGTGGCAGGTTAGAGCCACAGTGCTGGAGGAGTGAGGGACATGGGAGGGTTCCAGCCCCTCCTGTTGGAAAGGGAAAAGTCCTGAGGAGGGGACAAACTGCAGCAAAACAGTGAGATACACATATATATGCATGTGTGTATGCAAATATATTACTGCAAATTGCAGTGAACTATATATATATTCCTTACTGCAATTTTTTCCTCTATGAGAAGTGTACATATATACATATATAAATATTTAAGTATATATATATACACATATTTGTCCCTGCCCTTTTGCTGATGGGACCATGGTTTCCTCTTTCTTATTCTGTTTTCACTCTTTCAGAAAAATTTCTAAAGCCTTCTTTAACAAGGAAATGAATAATAAATGTTGATCTGCAATGGGAGGGGTGCTGAGACGGCCTTGCCCCAGTTCAGTGGTCTGAGCAGCATCTCTTAGTGACCAAATTACCATTTAAACTCCAGGAAGTCTTGAAGGTCCTTTAAAGGCTACTTCCAAAGTGACTTTGTAGTACCTTTCCTTATGTGGAAGCAAACAATAATAGAAATGGGGAAAAATACCAGATTTTAACACTCTGGTTTTCCTTTGAGCAGACTTCAGAGCTGTGTCTCTGCAAGCCTGGATGCAGGGAACAGTGCTGTGGCCGCACCATGGTGAACCTGGCTTTTTTGGCTTGGCTTTGAAAGTTTATTGTATACAGGATTTTTTTTTTTCCAGAGGCAACAGTGATTTCGTGACTGCTTTGTTCTGCTTTCTCAGCCATTATTTATTTATTCCTATTTGCCCCTTTATGACAGAATTAAAAATTAATCTGGAATGTCATGTCTGGAAGGTCATGTACTATATATATATATGAAGAAACTGATGTTGTTTTTAAATTAAAAAAATAAAACTCAAACAAACCCAAAACAAAAAACCCATTCCCAATATCCAGCTACCATTTTTCAGGGCCCTCTTGCAAATTGCTAACATAATTCAGTTGACCTGTGAGCAGTTTTGATAGTTTATGCAGTTTTATGATTTTTAAAAGGTTTCTAATTTGCTCATTTCATGTCTCCAGAGTGGAGGATTCTCTTTAAACCCTGTATTTCTTGCCAGTTGGTTTGAGGTCTCAGTTACTGGAGTACAGCAACATCTAGTTTTCAGACAAAGTCCTGGAATAGCCGGCATCCTTTTCAAATGCCACCTCCATTTGGTCATCATTTGAAAAATTAGGAGTGTCAGGTTTTACTAAAGCATTTCAGTTCCTCTTTGCTATTTCAGAATCATTTTGCCTTGAAACAAATTGGAAAAATTCTGTAGTCCCTTCTTGTCTCACCTCTCACAAATTGTGCATGAGAGGTAGGTAGCTGCCTTTCTACCTCCTACTTTTAGTCTTGAGAAATTTCCATCTAACCCCAAAGAAATATGAAGTGATGACTGTCTGGAACCAGTCCACTGTGATGTGACAGCTCCTCCTCCCCAGGGCAGAGCAGCCCTGCACATATCCTGGGAGAAATACTGCTGACTGCAACAAGCCATTGGCTTGATTTTCCTTTTCCTCCTTGGAAACAGTTTGTTCAAAGCCCTCTGCAGTCAGGAGCCTGAGAAAATAATTTTAAAAGCTCTAGGAAAGGATTTACTCTTTGCATGAGTTGACAGACTGCAATCTTCAGTGTAGAGCAGTTAATTGAAAAGCGGGGAAGGAAAGGTTGTTAAAAGGTATCATGTGAATCTTGGCTCAAGGCAGTAAGGCTCCACTTTCAAGCTAGTTTCTTCCCTGTTTTTTCCTGAAAGATGTACAAGTTCAAGGAACAGAGATCTGAGGGGATTTGGATTGTCATAAATCTGCTTGGTAATGATGGACCATCTCCTGCCACAGAGCAGAGTGAGTGCAAGGTGTTCACTACGAAATCCCTGCGGAGCTTTGACCAAATGCATCTTGGAGTAAATGATTTCCTCTCTTTCTACAACTGTGTGCATTCCCTCATTGCTGTGCATCTGCTCTCTCTCCTTTAGCAGTCTGGATTTTGGGTCCAGCATGCTGGGGCATGGCCACAGCAGACCAGGTTGTTTTCCTTGCCCTCCACCTCCTGCTACCCCACAGGCAGTGGTGGCTGCATTCACGCTTGACACATTTACCCATCTGCTTCATAATTTGGCAGGTCACTTTCCAAACTGTGGTCTGTTAACTGTGTATAATATTGGCCCTGACTGTGACCCTCACTTTGGGAAAGGGTGGTATGAATCCCTTTAGGAAAAAAGAGTAGCCAGTGAGTCTGCCCACAAAAACGCTGCCATGTGCAGTGTGTTCCCTTTCCTACCCTCTGCAGGAAGGATTTGAGATCTCCTTGGCTGATGTTACATTTTCTGATGCAGATACATTAAAAATGGATTAATTTTTTTTTCTTTTTTAGCAGGCTCCACCATTTCCTGCTGGGGCTATTTATGTAGAACTAGATTTAAACATCTCCTATTTCATCATAAGTTGTATTGACCTGGTAAAATCCATCCCATTTTCAGCAAAGTCTGTTCCATTTCGAAATAAGATATAAATCTCCTGACTTCAGAAAGTTTTTCTAAAGAACTCTCATCTGAGGCACAAGTGAGGTCAAAGTAGGGTAAAAACTGAGATCCAAAGTTTTCTGTGCTTCCTTCCTCACCCACCTGATACCAAAATCTACCATGTTAAATCCACCTAAACGCCAGAAAGTTTTACTTCTCAGCACTTCTCATTTGGGGTCAATAAAATCCACACTCTTAAGGGATTCAGCTTCTTTCCTCCTGCTGCACCACCCTTGAACCCCTTGGTGACAGAGCTGGCTGTCACCTCCAAGGGACTCAGCCTGTGATGTACTCCCCAGGGTGATGTCTTGCCTCCATACAGACTTTCCTACAAAATCTAATTGCTGCTGCTTTCTTTTAAGACACGGCCAGAGAAAGGAGAGGTGCTGAGCACAAATTCTCTTCTTTATAAAGTGATCTGTGAGTTACAGCATGTGCTCATGCATTGGAAACCAGGAATTCATTTCCACCCTTCTGAGAGAGTCTAAACCCACTTTTCCCACATGAGTGGCCAAGCCAGTGGCTGCTCTGGAGTAGGGACACTTTCCTCCACAATCTGGAGCTCAGATACTGCAAAAAAATTTGATATTTGGGTCCCGCTGGTAGCAGAGAAAGAGGAAATACTGTCAGAAAGGAGTGGGATCCAGTGAAAGGGAGGTGTGGACTCTGGACCCCATCCCACCATTGCTTTGCATTTTCCATTCAGTCAAGTACCCCAGCTTTTGGACCAGGAACAAAGTCCTTTTCCCTTTGTGATTGTCTTAGAAAGCAGCTTGTAGCCTCAGATCCCCTGCCCCTTTTGCCTGTTAAGAAGATTGCAGGTAGATCATACCTGTGGATCATTCAGCTTTGGCTGGATCATTTCCAAGGCAGCTACTAATCCCTGTGCAGTGCCCTCCTGCCAGGCTCTTCAGGCTCTGGAGCCACTCCAGCAGCCAAGCACCTTTACTCAACCCCAGAAACTGCCGTGCCTAAATTTCAGATGCAGAAGGTACTTTCATCTGGCCCTGAGTGTATGCACAGAGGAATAGCTGAGCTACTTGATGAACTGATTAAAGATTTATAGTTCTTAGAACACATAGCCATCTTTTGGGGAAAATCCTGGATCAGAAATCCATCTCTGTCCTCACTAATCCAAGTATTATTCTCTCTCATTCCTTTCTATTAATTCATTCTCATTCCATGTTGCAGCACTGGGTCACCAGTGTGTATCTGATATTACAATGCATTATTTAGCTGTCTCATGACTCTCTGGTATTTGGAGGTATCTGTTGGCATGTTTGACTCCTCTCTGTATATACATTTAGTGATGGTACCTGAATTTTTTTATTAATACTACCAACATCCCACTGGTCGATTAGCTGGTCATATTCTGCCTGAATCCAAAGTTAACTCTTTTGTGTCTTCTCTTTCCATTTTACTACCTGCAAAATGTTATCAGGAATTACTTTTGTCTCCTCTAACTTGCCAAGTGATTCGAACCCTGGTGTTATCCAGTGGGAATTCCCATGGAAAAACAGAAAGCAGAGAGCTTCCTTCAGCTCTCATATAGCTCTAGGCTGCTGTTCAACCACGGAAGTGAAGTACATGGGATATTTAGGGAGCTTTACAAGAGAATATGTACCCAGACCAAGTGCCACACAGGCACAATGCAGCAGGGCCAGACTTCTGCCTATTTTATCTCTGTGTCTATATATTTTTGCCCTGACATTTCAAGCCAGGGATTCTCCTCCTTCTAAGGAAGGGAGGGTGGGACCTGATTATTTAACTAGGGATCCTATGTGTTATTTTAACACAAATAGAAATCCTTTTAACTTCCCAAAGCCCACCACATCCCACCTACTTGTCTCTAAGAATATGGGAATAAATCAGCAATTTGTTCTTGCTTTCTGCTGACAAACAAGTGGCTGCAGCAAACAGGCAAGGCCAATGCTGCTCTCCCACTTGGGCTGGCTTAGGGCTGAGCTGGCACTGCTGGCACAGGCACGGGCACAGGTGAGTGACATGTCCTCCAGCTGCCTGCTGGCACAGCCCTTGTCTTTCCCAGAGACTGGTCCCTCCGAAGAGGGGCTGCTCCACATCTCTCTGGGTGTGACCCACTTGCTGCCTCTCATCGGTTGTGATGGGACTTTAATATTTTAAAATGTCAGAGAATGTGTATCAGCCCCAGAGGTGATGAAACGTTTCTTCCACATTCCCAGGCTTGTAAAAGTGATGTTGCAAGGGACTGCAGAGCACTTCTGTTTAGTTTCAAATCTACTTAGAACAGCTGGGCTGTACTGTCTCCAGTGCTCAAAGCAACCTCTCTCAGCAGGCTGCTTTCTCCATCTCAGCTGCATCCCTTCAGGGTGTCTCTCGTCCAACTGGCCTTCCTGAAATGCACAGCAGATGCACAGTCACAGTCCCCTCTTGGGATTTCTCATCGCTTTCATTTGCTGGACTGCCTGAGCAACAACAGCAATACCTCTAGTATTGCTCCCCATCAAATAGAAAATGCTGTGAACTCCCTAAATTGCAGCCATTCCACTGATTTCCTTTGTTTTTGCAATAATAATAACAACAAAAGGCAGCTGTGCTGTGCTCTGTAACTCCGTCCTTGCTCAGCCAGCACACCCTGTTTCACCTTCCATTTCAGCCCAGTCTGTGACTCTGTGAAGTTTTGAGGACGTGACAATACCTTAATTCCGGGACTTCAGTAACACAGATATGCCAACAACTACCCCAACCCACTGCAGGATAGAAAAGCTGCTGGAGAGGCATCACAGCAGGGTTTTGGGGAGGCTTGGCTGCTGGTACTACATGTTACTCAGAAACACCTCTAGGGGTTCCCTATGTCTGGTAACATGAGCACAGAGGTCTTGCAAATAACCCACTCAAGTCTTTTTAGGAGGACTAGAACAAATTTGACCTTTAAAATGTCCCATGGCCTCCTATTTTTCTAAATCCTGAATTGTTTTGTCCATCTCTTTTTCATCTGGTTCAGTTTTTTTAATATTCTTTTTAAAAAAGCTATTGGCACCAGAGTGGAATCAACATCCTGTGTTTGTCTTGCCAATGGCACAGTTAGGAGCACAACTCACCTTCTTCCTTCTGTTTGTCCCCATGTGATTGAGCTGGATGTGTCCACAGTGTGCAGTTCAAATACTTCCTGTGATAGAAAATCTATCAGGCACTAATGGAAGATGGTCTCATAGTTAATTACTCTCTTTGGTTTGTAGAAAAATAATAATTAGAAAATGACTCCCCATACTTAGCTTAGATTGATCCAGTTTCAGCTTCCAGCCATTGGGTCTCATCCTGCCCTTTTCTGATAGATTAAAGAGTTCTTTCTTAATAGAAAATCATGAGGATACTTTAGAGACCTCTTAACCTCCTCTTGGTGAAATCAAATAAACGGAAGCCCTTTGGTCTCTCACTGCAAGGCAAGCTTTCCTGACAAGGGTCAGGGCAGGCCAGCAGGGTCCAGGTCAGAGATCACAAAAGAAGAAAAGATTTATGTTCTTGGCCCACTTTCTGGAACCCCAAAATAGATGTGAGAAGGGATTAGGCACTTATATATATTTCCTCTCCCTTCTTCATGATTCAAATTATTAGAGAACTAATGGATAAAATTAATCAGGTGCTGTTTCATCTGTCTCTATGAAAAGGCAGGTGAGCATTAAGCTACATGAAATATTGCTTTCTTATGAGCAAATTGAGATTCCATACAAATACAGTTAATTAAATATTGAGACCAGGCAATTACATGAGTATATACAAGAATGATTTGAATATGGATGCTACAAGAGTGGAGGAGGGACAAAGGAAACCTGTGTATACCTCAAAAAAACCTGAACAGCTTAGTGCTGGATTTCATATTAAACTTAATAAAGGCATTTACTGTTTATGAGATGATAAATGTGCTGGAAAATAAGACTAAGTGATTAAAACAGGAAATTCATGAGGTGTAGCACTTGGCAAGGGTGGAAATGGGAAGGAAGTGGGTTACTGGGAGTATGTGATAGGAAGAGCTATCCTGGGACCCATCAGACTGGCAGGTGGGCACCCAAAGAAGGGTCTCATAGTCCCTTCCATGGCCTCTTTGGCTTTCTGACCTTCCCAATCTTCCTGATGTTGCTAACTGTGTTGCTAACGAGCCCTGATCATGCTGTTGCTCAGTAGGTCTGCAAATGAATATAAATGAAAAGAAAATCTCTGCCCAGTGATTTTTCCAACCTATTTGCATTTTCTTGTCCAAAACAAGAGTACCAGAGGCTGGGTTAATGAGAAGTTGGTCACAGGAGCAGAGTCTTGCTGAATAAAGAAAGTATAATTTAGCCCTTAGATCACAGGAGATTTGTGAGATCCTTGCATTCTGCTGGTATAGCTGGCTGAATTTCATGGGTTTAGTGACCTCCAAGCAAGGGCAAAAAATATTGCTTTTCATCTAAAGCCATTGTCTGCAAAAATAAGATATTGTTTCTGGACACAGAAGAATGAAGGCATTGTTTCAGAAATTTTGTATGGGATTTATATTTGCAAATTCTTCATTCACTATAAAGCATTGATCGGATTAATTCAGTGGCTCCATTCGCCTCTGGATCTGACCTTCTCCTGGGAACAGGCTGCTGAAGTATTTAATATTTAGATTGCTGCAAACACTACCTGCAGCAAAAACTGCACCAAGGAAATGGGAACACATTCAGGTCCTGTCTCGACACACCTTCATTGCCCTCTCCATTCAGATAAAGGATTATCAGGCAACAGAACCCCTCAGATCTCTCTTTGCCATCACAGAATTGCCAATTCTCTGTGTGTTGCTGTGTCGGTGAAGGTACATTTGGCTCTGCCTTTGCTTTTCCTTCATGCTGAAGGGATGAATTCTTGTCTTTCTGGGCATAAATCACTTTTAGATATGGGAGGGTAGGGGAAAAGCTCCTTGGAACTGGGTTATCCAGCCCTTGAAGTCTGAGGAAGTTTTGTACTTTTCCTTGGAGCATCTGGCTGTCATCACACCCTTGTGTGACAGGTGTGAGGACAAGAAGGCTCTGTTGACTCATACAAGTCAGGCTTCAATGGAACAACAGCCACTAAGATATTGGAGGAGAGTGCCCTTGAGGAGGGGAGAGGAATCCACTGAGGGATCACAGGAGTGTCTCACTTGTGCCAAAAGCACTAAACCAGAACAGCCAGAAATGGGCTGGAGCTCATCCCCTTTGGATGCCCAGAGGTGGAATTCACCAGCCTGTGAATGCACTGGCAGTGCCACACGGGCTGAGTCTGAGGAGCTGAGCTTTGTGTTACACAAACATTTAGACTGTGTGACACACAGGATGGAGGAGAAAATAACATAAAGGTTGTCTTGATTTCAGATGTACAGGCACCATCTCTGACATGGAAGTAAAAAGCTGAATCTGTGAAAGGAAAGACAGTGTCTTGTGGTTTGTACTGTGCAGAACAGGATAGGGTGTAACACAGGAATGCTGGAAATTATGACAAGGGAGAAAAGGAGGGACAAAACAGTTCATTGAAAAAATGTGGCCATTAGGTGACACTCTTTTGCTATGTTTCCAACAGTCAGCATTGCAGCTGGACTACACCAGGCAGATGCAAACTCCTTTATTTTGGGGAAGCCAAGTCTAACTGTTTCCTCAGTCTACAAGTTTAATTCATGTGGGAACTTTGCAATAAATTTTCTAATCAAGAACCTTTCACTTCATCCAATTCCTGATTAATTTGAGGCTCCACTTTAATGTCATTGATGATTCAGTCACCAGCTCCCTTGCACATAGAATAAGAACCTCCAATATATTTTGCTTGATTTAAATCTCTTTAGATAGGTATTGTGAGATAATTTGATCATCAGCTCCAGGGTGTAACTATTGAATTTGAGCAGAGGGTGGCATTTTAGCACTGTGGAAGGTAAAGCTATCCAAGAAAAATACACGAATAACAAGAAAAAAGAGAAGGTTCAGCAGGGAGTTATTTTGCTGATATTTCTGACTGTGCCACTGACTCATCTTATGACTTTGGTCAAAAGAGAGATTCTGGAAGCAGCACAGAATAATCCCAAAGTCAGAGAGACTAGTTTACTATTGTCTGGCAGCAAAGTCTGCATAAGTGCATCTGTTGCACCTATTTCTCCACTTTCTTCTGTAACAAAAGATAAATGTGTGCTTGGCCAACCCTTGAAAGAGCAGCACTGACTCCTCAGATTACATCCACTTAATAATGACTCGGTTGAGAATGATGGCTTACATGGGAAAAGCAGTAGCATTATTTTATTTTTCAGGAGTATTTGAAAGATTTACAGGAAACTGACATCTTAGTTCCAGGGAACTAACTGGATTAGTACTAATTAAAGACTATATTTTAGATTTTAAAAAACCAGTTGCTTATGGATTGCAGGTATAAAACTCCCTGGTTTTTGCTTCTGACTAAGATTTTGTTTGCTGTTGCTGCAGTCAGCAAATGAAAAGCTCCTGCTTTCTGCAGTGTACCTTGCTGGGAGGAAAATTGTCAACACATGAAGTCAAGGAGACTGGTGGGAAAGGCATTATTTATTCTGTTTTAATCTTTTTAATATCCATGTATAAGGCACACAGAGCCTGCAGAGATCTCTCCCCGGGTGACACTGCCTCTGCTCAAGGTCACTTATTGATGCCTCTATTTGTTTGCTCCAGAGCCCACCCATCTGCTTGAATAATACACGAGCACACTCGGGCCCAGGAACCCTCTTTAATGAGTTCAGGAAGCAGCCAGGGCTCAGGACTCAGGGCTGTAATCAGCTTCAGAATGCTGAAATGCAGGGCATGGGCTGCCCTGTGCCAATGCTGGGCTCCAGTTGGTACCTAAACCACACTGGTCTTCCAGCAATTCACTCTCAGTGGGGACAGAAGAGGCAATAGGCTCCAACAGGAGGCTGCCAGACCCATCCCAGTGTTTCTTTGTCTTCATCCCTTCAAGATAGTTAAACTTGATAAGAAGTGAGGGACTGAGATTTAATTTCTGCTGGGAGGGCACTCTGATGTGTCTGGGTTTTTTTGGCTTGTTTCCCCTGCCTACGGCAAGATCCTCTGTTTTGCAGGTTTAAATGAGTCATTGATGCTGGAGGGAAGTGCTGTTTAATGGGAAATCAGGGGGATCCAACTGGGCTTGGAGGAGCCAGTGCATGGTCCTGTTCTGCCTTTACAGGATAGGGATTGTCTGCTTGCTCATCTGCTAAGAGCTTCCCACTGCTGGTGCTGTTCATAAACACCAGAGCACAGCACCTTCCTTTTATGCTGGATTTCTGGTCGCATGGCTGAGGGACTCGGGTCTCTTGCAGGCTCCTGTCACAGCATCTGTACACTACAACTCAAGAACAAAAACTACTAAAAGATCATGAACGCCTCCCCTGCAGTGGCCACCAGCCTTCAATCCTCCTCCTGCTGAGCGTCTCCTCCCTGGGAGGAGCTGGGGTGGAACAGGATTCAGATCCCTGCTCCAGCCTAGCTGGGATTCATAAGCTTGCTTACAAGTTTTCAGAGAAAAATCAGCTTTGCAGATGTGCTCCACTAATCTGCAATGACTTTGGTGTTGGTTTTTCATTTCATTGACATACTTGTATTTTCTTTTCCTGCAATACTTTAGGTGTTTTTTTGCTGTCTTCCTTTCTGCATCTGTGTGAAGCAGGCAAGGCAATTTTCTGTTTGAATTGCTTTTAGGGAAGGCACATTTAAAGTCATACACATGCTTGAAAAGCATGTTAAAGACTTAAAGGGTCATCTTACGGACCCAGCTGTATATTCTGAGTCCTCCAATATGCAAAAAAGGGCCAGAATCTGGATGGAGACTTCTGAAACAAAAGAAAAAAAAAGTTTAGTATGCAGTAATTTTTTTATTGGCTTGTTATGGAAAGGTTTCTAACTACAGGTTCATTGGAACAAGTTGAAGGAGGCTTTTGACAGTAGGTTATGTCATCACCCATCAAATGCTGGTGTATTAGGTGTTGCAACAACAGAAAAAAAGGACTTGGTGTCCTTGAGGTCATCTTGGATTCCCTGTTTCTGACCTGCTCTCCCAGACAGGGGCAAAAAAGCATTAATGACCTCATTGAGTTTGTAACAACTTAGGTCTGTTTGGATCTTCCATGAACCTGGACTAGACCAGTGGTTAGACAAGATTTATGTCCTCCTTCAGACAGTGATCCTGTCTCTCAGTAAGATGGTTTTGCTCCCTGTGTTAGGAGCATGGGCTAAGGTGGGATTGTCAAACTTGGAAAATTACCTGTTCCTGTTTCAAAATGAGCGCTAAAGAGCACGGTTCGTGCCCCCACAGAACTGTATTTTTGTATTACAGGGTTTTTTTTGGTTGGGCAGTTGAAATAGTTGATATTTTCCAGATTGCAAAGTAAATACTGGAATGAAAGCCACACCACACTGCTGCTGAAGTGGTTGAAGTGCTCCATCTTGGCATTTTCAGACCAGAAGACAGATGTTACCCAGATGCTTGTTGGATGGCTTGTGTTTTTCTTTAATGAGAAATCATTAGTGAACAAATGTCCACAGAAGGTCTGAACTTAAATGAAATGGGATTTTTCTGACAGAAGACGTTTACAGAAACTTACTGTTGCTTTTTTTATTTTCTTTCCTTTTTGGCAATAAATTGGCAGACTCTTTTTGTGCATATGTCCTTAATCCTGCCTGTGTGACCAGATCAGAGCATCTGCCTCCCAGAAGACACTGCCCTGCCTGCAGCTCTGTGCCACATTCCCATGGGATTTGCTCTATGGAGATGCTCTGTGAGAGCTGCCCAGCCTTTCCCAAATGGTGCAACAGAGTTTGTGCTGCCCTGTAAATAAAACTGAGCTGTGTCTTTACAGCTCAGTTGGCTGTAGCCTCAGTGCCAGTGGAAAGCTGCCTCTGAAGTCCAGTGCAAGAGGTCTGTGATCAGATGGGGGAACCCCAAGGACCATTTCATAGTGGCTGCCTTTGGAAATCTTGTGTAACAGCACATATGGATCCTGTCTGTGACCACATCTTGTGGCAAAGCCTGTGTTCAGACATGGGCTGTCTGGGACATGTTGGGCAACTCAGATGTGTTCTGCACTGTTATATTTCAGAAAAAAAAGAGGAAAGAGGAGCTATATTTCTGTATTTGTAAAAACTGGTCAGGCTCATATCATTTCTCACTGTGGCTGTGTTGTGTTTGTTCTGTGATACTTATTACTGCAGAGTATAATAGTGATTGTCCATTAATTACCTGCTGATTGATTGAAAACATAACTAAGGTGCTAACTGTGGAAGTCTGTTTTCACTAAATTAGAAGATTAACATCAGTAAATTGATATTAAACAAGATTCAGGCCAGTAGCAGCTCCAAGTGCAATTACTACTTATCCTTCTGAAAGCCCTGGCTAGAAATTACAGTCCTACAGGGCAGTATGGGAGGACAAGTGTTGGGTCTTAATCCCAACCCTCCTCTGTCTGGCAACGAGAAGAGCTTCATGGAAAAAAAGCACCTAAGACCTAAGGGGACAATGCGAAAAACCAGGTGTGGAGGTCCCCAGTGAGAGCGGAGCTGGCAAGGAAAGCATTACGGGAAGGTTTGCTCGTGGTTACACTCCTTTTCACTCCACTGACAAGGTATTCAGCAGTGATGTCTTTGCAGTGTCACTGAAAGCCCATGGTTTCCCCACAGCTGCTGGAAGAAGGGATGATCCAGCTGCAGGGATTGAAGCTTCTGGGACTGCTCACTTGCCAGCTGCCACTGGCTGCAGAGGGGTGGCAGGAAGTCATGCTTAGAGGATGATCTTCAGGGTCCCTTCCCAGCCAAACCATCATCTGCTCCCATTCAGTGAGTGGTTTAGGAGGCAATGGAGAGACTCTCACATTTAAAAAGCATTGAGTTTGCTGTCTTTGTATAGGATGTTTTCCCTGAAAGTCAGAGCTATATACAGACCAAATGAAAATTCCTGCTTGATACTCAAACTGCAGACCCCAATCCCTGAGGCTGGAGGAGACCTACATTTTAGTCTTTCTGCTGCAGGTGGCACTCCTGTTCCTTTTCTTTTCACCGTCCCAAATCTGAAGTGATGAGTTATTTGCTATGGTCCAAAGGGCAGCAGAAAAGCCTGACCAAATTTAACTAAACCAGAAGGGCACAAAAAGGATTTTGAACAAAATGTGAGTGGCTTGCTTGCCCTGCCCATCCCTTCTCAATTACCGAGAGCAAATAACTTTCATGTAATGGCTGTGGGGGAGAGGTGTGGAGAGGAATCAGAAAAGTCTTTTTGGCAAAAAACAGTGAGCTTGGGGCGAAGAAAGCAAATGAATTCCACAGTGTTTGCACAAACACAGTGTGTGCTTGGCTGCCTTGGGCTTCACAACTGGCCTTGCAGCTGACACTGCAGCAGCAGTCTGGCACTCCAGGCTCTGTGCTGGGGGCCCTTTCACTTTTAATGTCCATCCCTGGCACCCTGGCTTAGAGGGGCAGCTCCCCACAGCACCAGGCCCCCAGAATTGTCCCAGGAGGGCTGTCCTACCTTAGGTAAGGACATAATGATAATTTTCTCTCTCAGCACCACAGCAGTGCTTCCTCTCCTGCAGCCTGATGTGCTGGAGGTGCAATGTGGAAGATCCCTAGGAAGTGTCACATGGGTGATGTCTATAGGGTGGTCAAAGCCAGTTTTCCTGGGCAGAATCTGGGCAGCCAGATTTCTTCCATCCCTTAAAATCCAGGTGAAGCTTTGTTTCCCCTTGTGAGCTGTGTTGGGGCAGTGGGAGGAAGGAAGTCTGCAGCAGTTAGAGGAGCAAATACAATTATCAGATAGGAGGAGAAAGGTGGTGGGGTCTCCACACCATCCCAAATAAGCCAGCAGGGGAACACAGTGTTAGGGTCGGTTCCACCTGGTCAAAACTGTCCATCAAATCATAGTGGTTTAAAAAATAACGAAACTTGAAGGCATAAATGTGCTGGGCTGAAGAAACTGAAATATTTGGGGGTTTTATCCAATGGAATATTAAGAGGCCATCACAATCTGTAAGTAACAACAGGCAGAATAGGTTTTTCTAATTTGTGGGAAAGAATATAAGTACATTTCAAAGGCTGTGAATAGAAGCGGCATAAATCCAGGTGGGAAATAAGGCATGTGGAATGCTATTCAGTGGCTACCCTGGGCAGAAACAGGAGGGTGCAAGTGAGATGTATTTCTTGTCTTTGTGCAACGCCATGTGCACTAATCTAAAAAGCCCATAAAAGTCTTCCTGCACTTTAGCTTTATTCCTTGCAGTACAGGAAGAGTAAACAGAGAAGAAAAGTATATGGATTGAGTTGATGGAAATTTACTTTCGACTGATTGAAACTGAGGTGACATAAAGCAGATGGAATTTTTTCTCCCCACTGCTAGCTTAAGGAAATGAAGCCTTTCATGATGATCCAATTTTTTTTTTATTAATTTTCATATAAGGAACACAAAATATTGTGGCCGCGAAAGACCTGAATATGAAGCAGAAATAAAATATGTACATAAACCAGGATAACTGACAGGCTTAATATATTTTCAATTTATATGTGAATATAGACACGATGCCCCCCCTGCATAAACCAAGCCCCTATCCACGGGGAATAACACGGGAAACATAAAATGAAAGTGATGTGAGGCACTTGAGCGAGAGACAAGGTGTGGAGTGGTGGCAGTGAGCAGGTGGTGCTGGATGGGATTGTCCCTCCCTCTTTCCATCAGACTTTCTCAGGACCTGGCTGGCACAAATCTTTGGGTTTTTTGAGCCGTTTCTGACACTTTCTTCATCAGCAGCTTGGATGTTCTGCTAGAATCAGAGAAATCATCAAGGTGAGGGTGTTGATTGTAGTGGCCAGATGTGTCAGAAGGCAATTTGGAGGCAGAGCTGGTGTGCCCATGCTGGAGCTCTTTCCTAACAGCTCCCAGGCGACCCAGAGAGGTGACTTCAAGATTGTACTAAATTGCACCAGGCTTAAGGCAGACCTTGTGTGACTGCAGGCACACTGGTGCCATAAAACCACCCTCACCACCCCGTCCTGACTGCAACTCTCTCAAAATTTCTGGCTTGCTTATATAAATAAACCCCCAAATGAAAACAAACAAAAACACTAACCAAAAAAAGAAAAAAGTAATGAAGAAAAAAAAAAGGAAAGAACAGAGACACAAGTACAGAAGAGGAGAATAAGCAAGCGAAGTGATTAGAATTTTCTGCACCCACAGCAGTCACCTGCCTGACTCCCAGGATGCCTGGCTGTGCCCAGCACTGCCTTTTTAATTATTGGCATAATCAGGTCATGTGGCTAATCGGCACCCTGGTGCTGGAGCTCGTGCTTGCAAGGAGCCTGTCCTCTGCCAAGGCTTTTTTGGAATTTGTTTAGCTGCACGACACAGTGAAACCTCATTAGGAATTAGACGGGCTCTCCACAAAGGATAAGTTCTGATGAGTGGGTCTTTTCTCTTCTGCTTGAGCTACTGTAAAGGGCTTCTTGAATTAATTTAATGTAAGCAGCAACAAAAGCCTCTCAGCCTCTCTGTGCTCTCCTTCCCCACATGGATGTCTATAAGGATTTCCACGCCTTACACGATGTTTTTCAACACAAAATTTGCAAATATTTAGGGGATCCCACCAAAGCCTGATGCAGCTGTTATTTCCTCCTGCAGGATGATTGTCCTTTTGCTGGGGCTGCTTCCCCCTGGAGTGGTTGAGTGGCTGTAACACACTGTGAGAACAGTTGTGCTATGCCTGAGGACAAATATCTCCAAGAAAAATGGACTAGGAATTTCCCATGGCTTTTGAGAAAAGTTGCAATCTAGTTGCTGTCTCTAAATCCTTCCATCAATTTCTAGTAATTCCTCAATCTAAATCTTTTCTAGGCATTTCCAACAGCTTTACAGGAATCCCTGTGCCCAAAATCTTTCTAAAAAATCCCCATGGCTTTTCAATTGCTTTCAGGTATCCTTGCATTAGAAGTTTTAGGGCAGTATCCCTGATTTTCCAGGAATTCCTCAATCTGGAGTCTTCCTAGGAATTAATGTGCTGCTTTCCAGCAGTTCCTTGGGGTAGAATCTGTCTAGGAAGTTTACTCTTGTCCTGTCGATTGGTGTGTTTCGTCTTTGTTGGTTTTTAGAAAATTAAACTAACAGATTCGTTTAATGAAAAATTAATTGTGGCTTTCTAGGAATTTTATTAATACTTTCTTGAAATTTTCCCACCACTTTCTAAGAACTGACATGGTGCTTTCCAGGCATTTAGCATTAGATTTCTAGGAATTCCCACCAAACCTGCTAAGATTTTCTCCATTGTTTTCTAGGAATTTTCTGCTGTGTTGAAAATCTTACCAGAAGTTTAGGTGGTGCTTTGGGGGAATTGCCCTGTGCATTCTAGGAATTTTCTTAAGGCTTTCAACTATTTCCTCTACTGCTTTCTAGGTATTTTCCCACTACTTTCTACCAATTTGCTCTGTTGCCTCAATTAATATTTGAAGTGCAAACTCTGTAAGCCACTTTCTGCTCTGGTAGCATCTCCTGGTGTTAATGGGGTCCAGATTAACAGCACATACCATCTGTGACCAGGTAAAACAAACAACAAGACAGGGCAGTGGTGTGGAGAGAGAAATATGGCAAGTTTTGCACCTTCACTCATGATCATAACTTGCTTCTGCCGTTGCAGTTCCTGTCTGTATTATGTCAAAGCTGAGATTTGAGAAGAAACTTCTATATTTTTAAAAAGATGATTTTTTTTTCCAGTAGAGTAACACTTAAAAGAGTTTCACAATTAGAATTGCTAATGTGCCAGTGTGGTAACAGCGAAGCACGATGCAGCCTTTCTGTTTGGCACAGCAGTGATGAATTGTTAGAAAAAGGAACTGATTCACTTCACTAAATTAGAACTGATGCCATAGGCACTATGAATGTTAACATCCATGTAATTATGCAAAATATTTGTACTTTTATCTACATTAACTATCGTACAAGTGTACAAGACACAGAGGCTGTCAGGAAAAACACCCACAACTTACCCAAAAGGAAAGTTTCTTACCTCCTACAAAAAAAAAAAATATGAAAGGTGTGGTGATAGGTTCCATACTCTGGAAAGGTAAAGCTGCTTACCATAGTGCATAAAATAAAGCAGAATTCATGGTCTGGGGTCTTTCTCCACCTGTATTCACATATCTGTGGTGATGACACTGAAACTTCTGCAGGTCTGTAATGCCACTGGTTCCACACTTTTCTCTATTTGGGGAAAAAAGTTAAATCTCAGGAGTTTAAAAACCAAATCATCCCACATGTTCAGAGCTGCCAAAGGAACTGTAGAAATAACCAAAATATATGATTTCCCTTTCAGCTCTTTAAAGTTTTAATCGAAATTTAATTACAGTTGAGGGAGTGGAGGTGGTGGTGATGTTACTACAGAACATTGGAGCTTCAGTGCTTGCCAGTTTGAAGGTGATTTCTCAAAGGAGAAACTTTCTTAAAAAATGTTTCAAGGTCAGTCACACTTATTTTTAACCAAAAAGGCAGCTATTGAAAAAGATTCTGATCAGCAAAACCCTCAATCCTTCACTTTGGTTTCACAGATTCTTTTCAGAAGATTTTGTCATTTTTTCCTGCTCATTATTTATTGAAGGAGCTTCATGCCTACAAGAGGTATTTGACCTTTGTATGTTAAAAGTTGTTCAGGTAGGCAGTTCTTTAATAGAACAGGCACCTTCCTTCAACAAGTCAAACCTTGGCTGATGTATGTTTGAAACCATCACTTTCTGGACAGCAAAATCCCCCAATCCTGTGAGGGATGATTTTGTTCATCAGGTTTGAGAAATAAATGACTTTTCATCAATATTAACATAGTTCAGGCAGTCAATACCCAATACCTGTGCTTATACTCCAGGAGATGGTTTGAGCCAGCAGAGCATCCCAATGAAATTCCTCCATGGATCATGGTATAAAAGGCTGGGCAGTTTGTTCCCCTTTCTACTTTTCTGAGAGCCACAGGAGAGGGTTGTTATTAGTGACTCAAAATGCCTTAGTTAACCTCAAAGTATCTCCAGAGCTTTGTAGGCTGTGAGGTTCTGAGCTGGTTCTTGCTGTGGAAAGGGGGTTGCTGTTTCCTTTAGCACACACTGAGTTTTAATAATGTAATGATCAGCAAAATAATTACCAGCCAGTGTCGCCCAGGTCGGGTCAGATGCTGCCATACCAGGAGAGAGTTAAGGGGAAGGAGTGCCTGCTGCTGCCTGTGACAGAATCAGGATTTAGCTCCACATGTTCCCAGTTTGTTGATTGTTTGTTTGTTTTTTTAAAAAAAGAAAGCAAGAACTGGTGGTTCTGAAGCACCAGCCTGTTGTAAGCCAGTAAAGCTGTATCCAGTACATCTCCTAATCCATCTCATTCACAAAAATCATCGGCTAATCCTTTCTACTGCTTGTGATGATCTACAAAGCTTCAAAGCAGTTTCTTTTTCAGATGGCACATTAAACAGAATTGGTTCTGCTGTAGGTACTTTACTGCTCAGCAGAAACAGTCATGTTTAAGTGAGAAACTGCAGTAAGTGGGATGTAACAGTAACAGCCATGGAACATCAGTGGTGTTTGCTGTCTCCCCTCATGAGTGATGGTCTCAGAGCAGGCATTCCTGTGGCCATGGCTAATGCTCAAGGCTCTGCAAGTGCAGCTCATGCTGTTGGCAGAATTAACTCTTCTTTTCCTGACATCCTCTTTGCCATCTTATACAAGGGTTTATGACGAGACTACTGACAGGTGATGCCCCAAAGAGGGCACTGGGAACCTGGATTGTGGGATGGTCAGGGATAGATGTTAGATTTGTTCTGTTGCAGCAGGAATAATGATTCTATTCCTCCCTGGTGCTATCCAGACAACTCACAGTGCTCAGGCTGAATCCTACCTTTTATGGATTTTATTTGGTGTTCTAATGAAAATCTGACTCCAAAACTCCACAAGTGGTTTCTCGTAGGTGGGTCTCAGTCCTAGGGGTAGTACCAGTGTGTGTTTGTGTTTGTGCACATGCATGTACAAAGTGCTGGTTTAGCACTGAAAGGAATTTTAGTCTGCAGAGAGAAGGAAAAACCTTTTCCTAAAAAATCCAAGCAACGTAAGGTTGGTTACTGGTAATTGCCTGACATAGACCTTTAGCACTTTTAAATCTTGTCTTCATAGTCAGGTTACTTTAAGATGCCTGAAATTAAGTCCCCCAGATCAGAACCTCTCCTCACTTGCAGCACTGGGTGTTGGTTGAGCATGGGGAAGGCAGCAGAGCGTGTTCACCATCAGCCAGGACGTAAGTCAAGGAGAAAGTCTGGTTGCAGCGGGGTGAGGCATTGCTCTTCAGTCCTGTGATCAACTTGGTTCCTTTTCTGGAAAACAAGAGCTGAAATGGAACGAGGTGGTTTCCAGCTGCTGCTTTCAAGCTTGACAAGTAACTGCAACTACTGGTGGGATAGGAGGGTCCACAGTGAAAAGCTTGAAGTGCTGATTATCCCAACCTTAAGCTAGAGGATACACAAAGATTTAGCTTGGGAACAGTCTCTGAAGTTGTTTATAATTCTTTCTTATGCTATGTCTGGATGAAATATTTTGTCAGTCATGAAATGTATTCCCAATCCCTGAGAACTGCTGAGAAAGAAGCAGTTTGTACGTGATCGCAGGACAGCAGTTTCTTCAGACTTGCTGTATATTTACAGCTCTGCTTCTCAGGAGTTTTCAGTTTCAATTAAGAGTCAGGATGCATAAGAAAAATGCTTTCTCTGGCTCCTACATAGATTGGGTCAGCACGGGAGAAGCAAGAAATTCAGCTGAGCAGTGGCTACTGTACATAGGAGGTATTTGATTACTATTGACTATCATAAATAGCTTGAGCTCTGAGATGTGATTCAGGCTGGGGACTGCCAAATTTCCATGTCAACATCACAGAGGCAACAATAAGAGAAAGGAGAGACTACCACAAGGACCAAGCTCTGGGAACAATCCTTCCTAGTGTAGATTTCTGCGTTGTTAGACAAAGAGAGAGCAACTAATTGGAGCATTATTTTCCTAACAGAAGCTCACATTTTGCTCGTGGTTACATGTCAGCAGCTACACTAAAATAATTGGAATAACACCTCCAGCAGCAGAAGTTCAGATACCATGGTGATGAGAGCTAATAGAGAGACTGGTTAGATAAAGCAGGATGCACAGATGACAGATTGGTTCAGTTAAATGTATTTTACAAGTCAGGAGGATTTTTACCTCTGGCTTTCTTTTTAAGCAAACACTGAACTACATAGCTTTGGAACTCTTCTGCCTAGAGAGGTGCTTGTTGGCAAGAATTTTTGCATTTGCTGTACTAATGCTTCAGAGATCCAAATTCTGTTTTCTTTGAAGTCAACAGAAATGTTGCAGCTATAAATTGTGATCCTGGTTATGAAATCTTACTTATTACTGGAAATCCAGACAATATACGTTTCTCCCACATCTGCTATATGATTTGAAAGAATTTTTTATGTGGTACTTCTAAAGATGTGCAGGTAATGAGTTTTCTGGGTAGCCTAATGAGACCTGGATACTAGTTCTGAAACATGGCTAGAAAATCTGTAGGTAAACCTAAGCAGCATGTCTATAAATGTTTCATTGCTATGAATATTTGCTGAAGATCTGTTCCCCAGGCACTAATTACAGAGGACAGAAACTGATTTCTAAAATTCCCTTCTATATTTTTATCCAGCTAACAATCAAGTAAGATTAACAAAACTGTTCTTGACTATGATTTTTCTTTCCTTCTTTTAAAACATCTGAAGCCAGTGATTAGGGAGTTTAAATGATTAAACCTGTGATCATTCTGTGACAGGCCAAAGTCGATACAAACTTTCTTCTCTGGGCTGTATCTCAGGTAAATTACTGTGTCCATGAGGGAATTGGGCTGACATGCCCAAAGATGAAATCAAAGTGGTTTGTATGCAGTAAAGGCAGTCACTGTATGCCTACCAAAATCTAGATAATCCTCTCAGAGCAGGACTTAGGCAGTATTCCCAAACAGTCGGACAGTTTAGAGGGAGCTGATTTACACCTCAGACTGCAACATTCCTTCACTGGTGTCCTCAGAAAAAAAAGGTATCTCAGCCATCTAGGACAACAGCTTCTCCACCACCTCCCTTCAGTTCTACTTTCAGAACTGGGATCTTCCATCTATTATTTACTCAGCACCATGTACACTGGCTGACAAAGCTTTGCAGCTCTCACTAACAGGTTATTCTGCAGAGCAGAGCCTACAAAAGTGATGCTTGTGAGAGCATTTGCTTACAACAGCTTTTAAGCTGTTCATCCATTAAAATGCCACTTGCATTGAAATGCAACAATGTGCTGAATTGTGATGATCTTCAACTGCATTTGTTTAGGAACCTCCAGAGGGAATAATGAAATACTTTTGTTTCGTAGAGCTGCATAGCAGATCAAAAGCTTCCCTCAGTGCAGAGATACTGATGTTCATCCAGAAAAAGGAAGCATTGACCTGTACATTAAAGCAACCTGCACGAGTTTTTAGAAATCAAAGTTCACCTTTATAAGAGGGATCATCTTTTTTTTTTTAGCAGTGTATAGAAGTTAAAGTCACTGCTTGATGGGTTGTAGCTGACAATGAAAATTATATGGTCTGACAAGGTCAGCTTCCATGGTATCAGGAATCATTCCTTTTATAATTGTTCTGGGTAAATACAGGTTTCTTTTACGAGTTTCAGTGAGACTACAGGATAAAAGCCTGTAGACTGACATGGTGGGAAGCAGATTGTCTCTTCATAGGTGTCCCAAAACTCAATATAAGCTGAAAGAATTCAGCAAAAAATAACAGCTGCAGGTATCTTCTAGTGATGCCACGTGAGCTTTGTTTCATTCTTCTCTTCCTCAACTTCTGCTTTTCCCAGATTTTGTCTGAGACTTTTAGATAAACAACTTCTGCATTATGTAGTGCTCAGGTAGGATGCAAAGAGAAGGGTTCTGTGTTGATCCCTGCAAGAGGGCTGAAAGCATGCATTTCTCCTAATATGACAGATACTGGACTAGAGCTAGGAAAGGATTCAGTATTCAGGTTATCTGAAGCTTCTTTGTGTTAATTATTTCACTAAGTATAAGAGAAGAATCTCACAAGAAATTTGTTAATCCCAGAACAGACATACTAAACAGCTTATACAGAATTGTTCTAAGCACAAGGTTTCCTGAACCCTACCCTCATGCATTTGTTTCAAAATCAATCTTCCTCAAACAGTTTGCTCTTCCTAAATTTATCATAAGACTGAAACTTTGCAACTTTGGCCTGAGTTCCACTTTGCTCTGAGAAGTAATGGCACTTTGCTGAATATTAATGTTTCCCTCTACAAGGAGGCTCTTCCAGGTCTGTGTCAGCCAGCGGCTGCTGTGATAGACAAGTGCGAGGTATTGGCATAAACAGGCAGTTTCAGAGCCCTGAAAGGAGAAGTTCAGCTCTTTTGTCCTACCTAACTATATGTCAGATGCTAATTCTGCCTTAGAGGTAACTCAGATCTCTCTAAATTCTTGGGCTAAGCGAGGTGAACTCACTCAGATGAGCCTCAGGATTAGTTTCTGTGCAACTGGACATCATCTCTCTCTGCTGCTCTTCAATGTGGTTTTATGTCTAGCCAGACATAAAATGGAAAAATGCTGGTTCCACATTAAATTCATGTTACTTGCTTGCCGTTATGATTTTGGAAAGTAGCTGCTTGCATCTCAGAGGTGTCTGACCTGATGGCTGCAGAATGCACTGCAGGGAAAGTCAAACCAACATCTCCAAACTTCTGCCAGTTAGAGGGAAAATAATCAGAGGAATACATCTGTCAGTCTTTTGCCAGCTGAACTCCTAGGGAATAGAATGTGGTCCCAGAGAAGTTGGGGCACTGAGGCATTTTAACAGCTATTTGCTAAGCAAACATTGGTAATTAATGGAGACCTTGAGAACATTGCCTGTCAGGTGTTTCACTACCCAATGTGTAAAGCACAACTGCAATTTTCACTCAGTGTCAGGCTTCTACCTCGGGAGGTGCTCCAGGGAGAAACCAGAAGTAGTACAGTAACACTGGATAAAGAAAGGCAGAACAAAGCAATCTTGCATGGAGCATCCTCTGCATCCTTGACTTTGGACTCATCTCCCCAGATTGTCTTTCTTCGGGGATAAGTCTTCTTGGGCACAGGAGCTAAATTCAAACTTGTGTTCAATTCTCCCCAAGAGCCATGTTAAAATTAGCTGGGTTTTCCTACTATTACTCCATCATGAAGTTATTTTCCTTCCTTTGGAATGAGCCAAGTATGAATGCTGGAGGCCTCCAACTCTCCCATTTCTTGAGAAGTTATTTCAGGGATAGCAGTGTTGTGGATTCTGCTTCCTCACCTCTCCCCAGCACAAGGGCACAGGGAATCCTCCATCTGGCCAGTAAGAGAAAGAAAATGAGAGCTAGAGATGGATCAATGTTTGATGTTGCTCCAACACAGCATTAGTTCTATATGTGTCCTGTCTGCTGTGTTTAACTTTTGACTCTCAGTATTAAAGAGGAATAGAAGAACTGTCTTCTCAGGGGGCCATTCCATACAATTTATCTTTCTGTGCATGAAGGAAGATGGACTAGAATACCAATTCTCATCACAATGGTGATATTTGCTTGTCTTCTAACTCTTCTGCCCCACTTTGACACTGTCTTCACATCTGCAATGCAGCAGCAGATGTCCACAGCTTCAGGGATCGATAATTAGCACTAGTCATAGTGTTCCTTCCAAAGGCTCAAAACTTGCTTTTCTGTAAAATATAAATTCCTGGAAAGCCAGTCCTCCATGCACTGACTGTGGCTTTTCCTGTTACAGGATTCAGCCACATTCCTGGTGTTCACTGAACACGTTATAGATGATGAATACCACAAGGTGAGAGATAAATTGTGTGAGATTGAATGCTTTGGTTGCACCGTCTTTCTCTAGTCAGACTCCCTGCTGGTCGTTCTTTGCATGAGTGGGAAGTATTCCTGGTCCCCTGAAGACTTGCTCCCTTCTGTGGGGGACAGAGATGTCCTTGGCTTCCCACACCCCCCACAGAATTTACTGCAAGTCCATCAGCTTAAGCTATGTAAAGTTTGCTCTAAGTGGAGCACGTGCATAAGGGATGCTTCAGTGTGCTTTAGCCTCTCCCTTTGCACCTAATCAGCCCTTTCATCTTGAGGGAAATCATTGCAGAGAGCTGTCAGGATGTCAGAGGCTTTTGCTGCCAGCTCCCCTGCCCAAGAGAGCCAGGACTAGCTTCCCCTCTCAGGCAGACTGGGACATAATCCATCCCATTTTCCACAATGACTGTAATCCTAGCACTGTTTATTCAAGCATGGTCATGCTACAATTAGAGCCAAGGGCGTTAAACATCCAAATGATGCCAATGGCAGGGCTTGTGCTCCAATGAGTGAATTACCAACACCTCCTCTATGATTTGTGCACCCTTTTCCCTAGCAGTAACTGAAGTGCCTTGAAATGGACTGGAACCTAAGTAGAAGAAAGGGCTTTTCCAGTCTCTGACGTCCATATGCTCCCCCAACTCCTCCAGTACACCTTGTCTTTAAAATAAACGGCATGGCTGAAGGGACTTTCTTTTTCTTCTGACACTTTTAAACTCTCACTCTAGGCAAAACAACCTTCTAGCTGAAAACTGGGTGAAGTCCTGAACAACAGCTCCAGAGCCAGAAAAGCTTGAAATCCTCCAGGAATTCCTGTCTGTGCACCATGTTTAAAATCCCCCTCCGAATCTGTTTTCTGCTGGTGAACAGAAAACCCATCCTGCTCCTGCTGGCATGGCTGTGCCCACCCAAGAGGGAGCCACTTGGCAGCCTCCCCAGTGGCCACTGCAGAAGTATATGCCTCTCCTCGGGTACATGGAGGTTCCCACTGAAATCAGTCCTATCCTTGGCACTTCTGCATCAGGAAATAAGATTTCATCACTATTCTTTCAGCCATCTCTTTGCCAAAGCCTTCCTGTTTGAAGGCATTTCTGCTGGAGTCGTCAGCTTCCTAAGAGGCTTAAACTGAAACAGTATTCCCTGGAAAAAGCAAGTTAAAGCTGGTTGTTAGCAGCCTAGCGCAGACAGGTCTTTTTCTTGCCACAACAAGCTTCTAATGCCTGTTAGTTGAACTGTGACATTAAAGACTTGTAGTTGCCCACCCCGGCTCCGAGTTGTCATTAATTACAGGCAGGAGCAGGGCAGGGCACGGGTGTCTGTGCAGCACCAGCCCAGTGGGTGCTGCTGCCTGGGCAAGGCCATGCCAAGAGGATGTACATGCCTGAGTCACAGTCTGACTTGTGCTGAGCAAGAGGTTTTTCTGCTGGTGTTTGGGTGGAGGATGACTGCTTCTCCTGTGCTCTGTTCCTGGGTTTCTGTGTACTTCATGTAAGCAAGGGACTGTGTTAAACTTCATCCAAGTTTAGTTTCTTCCTTGGTTTTTTTGTTTGTGGGTTTTTGGGTGTTTTTGTTTGTTTTGTGTGTGTGTTTTGGTTTGGTTTGGTTCTGTTTTGTTTTGTTTTGTAGTGAAAACTGTCAGCTTTTAAGCCTTTTCCACTGCATGCAAACTAGCTCAGGAACTCCACTTGGCTACTGGGGTTGAGGGCAGCCAGAGAAATTACCACTAAAGCAATGCATCCCGTTTAATTTCTCATGGATGTGATAAATTCCAAGAGTGAGAAATCTCAAGGGGTGCAGAAAATTCCAAGGTGAGAAATCACTGATTGCTAGATTTTGCAGTTCAGCAAGGATCATTTAGAATTGGTCATTTATCTTACTGCAACCAACTGAACATTTTACAAGATCATTACATACGACTTAATCTCTGCATAGAGCAAACCCAAATAAGCCAGGACAATTCCAGTGTCACTCCATCATGATATCCTCCAGGGAGTACACTCTTTTCTAGATCTGACCAAAGAGCAATTTCTTCTAGGTTTGCCAGAATGCTTCTGGATTTGCAGCCCAGGTATTGTCATTATGGTGTTCAACATTTTTGTTTTCAGGTGTAGATGTCGACAGTAAAACAACAATACCCTGAAGTCCCGACTGTGTTCATAAATTGAGTAATTGTGCTCAGGTCAGATGCAGATGTTTGCTGGAATCCATGTAACTTTACAGCAGCTTGGCAGGGACTTCTGGTACACATGACACCAAAGACACTGCAGCATCACATCAGCTCTGTGTCTGATGGAGGAGCTCAGTTTCCCAGTGGTCCCAGGCATGCTGCATCTTTTCCTGTTGCATCCAGGTTTCTGCTGCAGCCCAAAGGACTGTAAGATGTGCATAAAAGCTCTCAGCCTGATGCCTGCTGGGCTGGTTTGGGCAACATGCTCCTCACCTAATTATTTTTTATGTGGTGAGATGAAAACATAAAAAGACAGGTCCTTCTTTAATATGTAATTAGGGTGTCACTTTATATAGGCCATGCAGTGTTAATGCAATTTATCAGCTTATAAATGTTTTTAAATTGCAAATAACTCATTGTAATTTATTGTTTACCCTGAACTGCCTGACATCTCCATTCCTGCACCTTCTAAGGCTTATCTTAAAGTCCTTCTGGCAGTTCTCACACAAAGCAGGAATGACAATATTATTCTGAGGGCAGTGGCTCTCAGATGGTGATGATACTTATTGTTCTTATTTATTAATTTATTTATTTTTAGCCTTCCTCTTTTGGGCCTGGTGGCTGTTTTAGCCTTGTATTTCTCAGGAAGGGATTAGCCCACATCAACCCTCCTTGAGCTAAATCGGCCTACGGTTTGTATGACTTTGGATCCAAACTGTCATTCACATCATGCCAAACTTTGACCCTTTCATTTTAAGCTGGCTGTTCTATCTCTTAAAAATGTGAGTGAAAATCTATATGTTGACAGAACACCTACTGATTTCAGTAGGAATTTCTTGAACTTGCTGTAGGGTTGAAGAGCTTTCAATATTTCTGCTGTCATTTTTGCTCTCTTCCATCTTCTTGAAGAAAAAAGAGGTATGGCAGTGGGCACATCTAAAATGTCATGGCTAATGGAGGCAGCTCTTACGTCAGTAACAAATGACATCTCCAAACCCCAGACAGACACTTGTTAGGTGCTACAAAGGTCTTCATGTGTGAGAGGGGAGAAAGTGACAATCAAGATCCATCAGCCACTGCAGGAAGCTGGTGCCTGTGTCTACTTACCTCTCACCTCTGGGACACATGGGCCCCACCAGCTTCCATATGACTCACCATGCTCCTACCTCTTTGTGATAAAAGTTCTACGTGCAGGGTCCTTGTTTTGCAAAAATGCAAAAAATGAAGTTTCTCCTTGGCACGTTGTGCTTATCAAGTTTGTCTCTCTCAAGTGTTTGATTTATTGGATGTGGAAAAGGCTTCACATCCAAAAGTCAATGGAGGAAAGGAAGAAAAAGGCAAAAACCAGGAAAATAATCTCATGAATCTTGTGTTCTTGGCTGCTCTGTCTGATCTGCTCACTTTGGGAGGGAAACATTGACCATCCTCCCAACAGCCAAAGTCTGAGCAGAGTTTGAACGGTGAAGGTGTCTCAAATGTTTCACATGGTTCCTAAGGTCAGTTCATGCCACCTTCTTTAAATTATCACAGCATATTTTTGCTTTTGTCTTCAGCCTTTCTGGTGGAAGACAGGGCAAAGGGCAGCTTCTCACTCAAAATATCATGGTTTCATTTCATCATGAAGAGCCTACACAGGTGTGAGGCACACTTACCAGGGAATGTGATGCTTCTCTTCCCACAGAAAAACACAGGACACAGGGTTTCCATGTTGGCACTGCCAAAAAAACCCCCATTCTCCACCTGCTGGCAGGACAGTACATGGCCACACTGGGCTTCTGGACAGAGGCACAGCCAGGGTTAAGGGAAGCTGAGCTACATCTATCTTAGAAAAGAGACCATTATAAAAGTCAGGGTGGGAAGTGAGCTAAACCATGCTCAGCAGGGTGTACTTTAAGGGAAGCAGCAACCTCAGCCCCTCTCCTGGAACCAGGCAGGAGTCTGGTGATGCTTTGGAAATTAATGAAAAAAATTCACACATTTATAAGCTCTTTAAACTGCAGCAGCCAGGAACTCTTCCTGCTGCTCTATTTGCACAGGTAACTGTGACCCAGGACAGCTTGTGCCTGGCAATGTCACAGGAGCTGCAGCAAGTCCAGAACAGGTTAGTCCTGTCTGCTCTGCTCTGCTCTCCCAAGCCTCTCCTACATCTGTTCTTCTGCTAGTTCCCACACCTCCCCTGGCTCTGCCCCTTCAGAATGCAATTCAAGGATCCACCCATGTTGGTTTGTGCCAATGATCCGTGTTTGTGTTGCAAAGAGAAAGTGCACAGCAGTGTGTTAGCCTGAGAGCCTGGCACACAGCACAGTGGCCAGCAGCAGGACCGTGGCTTGGCTGCAGCCACAGACAAATGAGGGATCTCAGCAATGGAGGATTAAAAAAGACCCACAGAAGCATTAATATAATGCTATTCTAAAGACTACTGCTGGTGTGGAGCCCTCAGTGCAGAGCCCATTTCAGCATTAGGCAGGGACAGCCGCTTTTCCAACCTGGCTATAAAAAATTAATTTAAAAGTGGGATGTGGCCTTTATATCCCCTGATTTCATTGTTCCATCATTAGCCTTATGCAACAGCTCCCCATACTCGTATTTCAGGTCAGGAGAAATCCAGCGTGGTAGGGGCAAATCAAATTGCCTGTGACCCAGCACTGCCAGAGCAATGGCATGTGCCACTGCAGCGTGCAAGTGGGGTCACAGGCTGTGCTGGGATATTAGTGCACCACTTTGGTGTTTGCAAGGAATTGGATTCTTGTCTTAAACTTTATTAGTGTGCAACTCATCACGCACACTGCTAAATGTCTTCTTGCCACAGGAACAGCACTCCCGCGTCCCCTGCCGTCACCCCAGGCAGGGCTGCGCTGCCTGTTTGTGTTTCCTTTGACTGCTAAACTGTTCATTGGAAATTAATTCATAAATAATTCATTGGGCGTTGCACTCTGCTTAAAAGTTCATCGTGTAGGTGTTAGGTTGTAGGTTTTCTTGGAAGCGACTGTGCTTTTCTCCTTTCTTTTCTCTGTGTTAATCATGTGTGTGTGCAGAACTTCCATAGCATTTACAGCCCGATGGCTCCGCTATAGGTGTTTTAATGCTTTTCTAGCAGATGATAGTTATTTTCAAATTTTGTTATTATGGTTCATGATTATTATGTTGCAAAAACTCTCTTTTGAGATTGTAATATTTTAATACCCAAAGGCTTTTGGGAGTTGTTACAACTGACAGAAAAATAACATATTATTCAAAAATGTATCTTCCCCCCCCTCCCCATTCACATACGCACAAATACACACACTCTCACACTTCTCAATCAGTCACTTATTTTTCCTAAGATGGGTGATACTGGAAAGCAATGAGATGTTTTTCATCACCCTGGTTTGCAAAGGCAGGTTGTGTTTTTTGGGTGGATATTACAGCAAACATGGCCCTCTCTGGGGCCAGTGTCAGCTTTACCACTGCTTGTCTTAGCTCTCGGACCTCTTTGTTTTGTTCCCAAAAGAGCATTAAGCCCCATATAAATATGGAAAAAATATATAAAGGACTTTGTTTTTTTGTCTTATCTTTTGTTTGTTGGTTTTCTTCTCACCAGTCTGGCAAAGCAGATGCAAGACTCATATTCAGTGAGTAAAATTGACTGTGTTCAGCACTCTTTGGCTGGCTTGGAGCTCTCAGCTGCTGAACTCAGATTGTAGGTAGAGTTTAGGCCAGGTGATATGTTTGAAAATTTGTTGTTTGAAAATGTGCTGAAATACTGAGCAGCACTGTGGTCTTACTGTCCCCTGTGTACTTGTGGGTCATTTAAAATACTTCTGTTCCACAGTGTTAGTCAGAGGGTGGCACAGCAATAGGGCTGTCACAGAACCACTAAGGTTGGGAAAGGCCCCTGAAACTGAGTTCACCCATGAACCCAGCACTGCTGAGTCAAGGCAGTGTGGGGGAAGGAGAGGTGGGAATGGGGTCCCCAAGGGGGAGCCTGGGCTGCTGACAGCTCTGTCCTGAAGCTGTGTGCTAGAGGGAGTGAAAGAGAAAACCAAGCCAAATGAGGTTATTCCAGAGGTACCAAGGGTGTTTTGTGCCTTTGCCCTCCCTACATGCACCCACTGAATAGAACAAGGCAGATGGCCACGTGCATTCCTCAGCGAGGAGGCAGTGGGCACGTTCTGCCTGCGTTGCTGTGCTGTTTTGGAGACTGAAAGCAAAGCTTAGAAATAGGGGAAAAAAAATGCCCATGTAGGTGTGAAAGGGAAAATACCAGAGCTGGTGATACACAGGGCCAGTTGTGTGATGGCCTGAAACAGAGCTGTTATGTGAAAGGCTATTCACAAGCCCCAATTTCAATAAGTGCAGATCATATCAGTAATGTGTATTACAATAGACTGATAGTGTGAACCACATACTTAAAGAGTACTTACACTCTGCTTTTTATCTTGAAATGACTGCAGAAAAGAGCCACGTTCTAGCTGCTGGCCTAACTTCTTGCTTTTTCTCTATTAAACGAGGCCATATAATTTTCCTCTGGGATACATTTGGTACTGGAGCTATTTAGGTCTGAACCTTCATCACTAAATTGAGGAGGATTTTTCTGTTCAGTTTAAGGAGAGAAGAATCAAGGTCATAGCACTGAAGAAAAACTGTTAAAAACCCAGATACTTCTCACTGGTTTCTGGACATGTTCATAAAAATAAAAATAATCACTCTTATTTAACAACTGAACTTCAACAGCAGCAACTTGCCTGTACTGGATTCAGATGAAAAATATGAAAACCTGGCTGCACATAAAATTTTAAACTGTAGAAGTTGTTTTCACTTTACAGAGTATGAAATGGACTCATTTTATCTTAATGATTCTTTACTAGGTAATTCTTTTTTGGTTGGTTCATTTTTCCTATTTGCTATCAAGGATAAAAAAAAAGAAATAAAGAATTACCTGTAGGAGTGGAAAGGAAAGCAAAAAAAATTTGGGAATTATTTCTTAAAAAATGAAAGGCAAGATGCTTTGGAATTTTGATAATTATTATTTTGATTATTATTATTGATAATTTTTCCAGGAGCTGATTTTAAAAGGCAATTTTTTTTTTTAACTACAGATTCCCAGGCTTTAAAAATGTGAGTACCACACGTAGCATTTCTAGCATGGTGGCACTGCAAGTATGTTGCTGTTCAGGCTGTTACAGAACCACTCACTCCTTAAATCACATCACATTCAGAGGGAGGTGATGAGGAGTTTTCCAGGGCTGGGGAAGGACCCTGACAGTGGCTGCCCTGGCAATGCTGGCACTGTCCATGCAGCTACTCAGAGCTGCATCTCATGTGGATGCTGGGTAGGTCCTGCCAACATCCTTCTTAATGGGGGTTAATTCATGAATTATTTCATTGTCAGTTTACTAGAAATTCCAAATTCAGGCCAAGAACTGCAGCTGATGTTCAGCTGAAAGATGTCTATTTTTTTTTTTAAAGTGCAAACAGTCCAAAACCCAGTGAGCAACAAAAAGACTGTGCGTGTCCACCCAAGAGTACTGAGGGAACTTATTTGGAATAAACAGTAGCCCCTGCAAACTGGTAAACAAGCATTCCTCCAGCCTGGATTCTGGCTGTGTCCCAGCAGCGAGGGCTGGGCTCCTTCTCTCCATGCACTCGGAAGGCATGCACATCTCTTCAGCCGGGCTGAATTCTTACTATTTGTTCAGATAATGAGCCTCAATCAATGCTCTCATTTACTGACAAAATCCAGGGTGAACAAATTCAGATTTAAATCCCAGCTCCTGCAAATGCCCTCAAAAGCGATTGCTTGGCATGTGCAGAGTCACTCATGAGCAGCTGATTAGTTGGCCAATTAAAATAAAACTCATGGATCGTTAAGGCAGACAGAGGTTTCCAAGAGGCTTTCTGTGAGTTGGTCCAGGATGGTAGTTTGGTGTTGTCGTTTTGGTTTTTTAAACTGAATTATCATTTGTTTTGCAGGCAAACTTGAGCTTGTGCTCCCTACACCGTGCAGGTGGGGGCTCATTCCTGGATGCATCCACCCGGCTCTGGTACCCCTTGGAACACCCTGAGTTCCTCCTGGTTTGGAGCACATGCAGCACCAGATCCCTTCCACCAGAAAGTGATGCTCTGTGAGAGGTTTGTGGTACTCAGGCAGGACCTCAATGCCTGCAACACATCTCAGCTGTGAATCTCTAATGCCAGGAAAAATTCTACAGAACTAAGTGAGACTCAACTTCTCCCAAAGGCAAGATCTTTTGTTTTGTTGTTGACAGGTTTTCCTCAGACAACCATTCACAGAGATGCTCATTTCATTCTCTACAGCATTTTTGGCCTGAATATTCAGTTCCTTGATCCTGTGGAATGGATTACTATTGTGATCCAGTCTGGTACATCCAATGGACATATAGACAAAGCCTACCATATCCTACAGACATATGAAAGGTTGAGGTCTAACTCATGTTAGCCACACTCAAACAAACAAAAACCCTCAACATCTCTTTCCTTCTTAACAATCATTATTTTATTAATATATTTTACAAGATTGCAGTTGAAATCATTTAAATACAAACTTTTTTTTTATACAGAAAGTGTAATAAAGTTAAAATAGTTCCTTGTGTAATTCATAGCATTATTGCAATGCTTACAAAATTTTGCATAGAGTGTGCAAGGATTGATGTTATTTGATACAAAAAAGCTTTATATTTTCCCACACAATCACACACATACATAAATTAAAAAGAAAAAAAGCCAAACAAATCTGAATTTCTTAATGAGAACTGTGATAAGACTTTAAATTCATTTTGTCCTGTTTACATGATCAAGATCATTGGTGGTTTTCAGAGTAGAGGTCAGACAAGGTGTTTTACCATCACGGATGAAAACTGCTATAGCGTATGGATCATGCCTTTTATGTTACTGCTGTAGATGAACAGGGTTTTGCTTTGACTCACACTAAATGTTGTTTCTCTGTTGGTTCTACCTACATGGAGCATTTTTTGGGTGAATCTTGACAACTCTATTGGCATTTGCTCACAAGGAAACTAATTCAAGTAAGGGGTGGGCAAAAAAAAGCAAGCCCAAAACCAAAACTCAAATGGATCTGAGTCAGATCCAGCACATCAATTCCTCCTCTGCTCCCAAACTACTGCACAGTGCAGATCCAGACCAAGACCTGGGTCACAGCTCAGCAAAAGCTCTGACCTAGGGAGGAATCCAGGTGTGAATGCTGTCAACTTAGCCCTTCTCCAATAAACACAGAGGACAATAATTGCTCAGATCTGCCCTTTATGAGGTTTCTGGCATGTTCTTACTTAGCTGAGCAAGGGCAGGACTTGTTCATCTTAACTTCTGTGCTTGCTCAGATAACCCATAAAAAGGGACAAGAAAGTGAATTCCTCCAGCAGCTCCAGCCCACTGCAACCCTTCCCTGTTGCCAGCAGGACCCTGTGCCTGCCCAGAGAGACCTTCTGCTTCACACACGACCCATCAAATCACCAGCTGAAATTCAGCATGGCTGGAATGAAGCTGCGTGACCATGCCTCTGTTGTCAGCCAGTATCTTGAGCTGGCGGAGATGGCAAGACTTGCCACAGCTCTTTATCTATGCCCATGTGATAAGGGAACCCCAGAGGCACCCCTGTGTCCCACGCTGTCACCAGGAACAAGCAGGCTGTAGGTGAGACAGGACATCCATACTCGTCTTTTTGATCTCCCAAAAGGTGCTAAACCCTCAGGTATTGGTGGGACAGAGGAGGCTTTAAGAGCTACTCAGCTGCACCTTCGGGAGTTGCTGCTCTCAAGGTGGTCAAAGGCTTGTTAGAACAGCACCCAACAACTACCAGCATTATTTATACCCCTCACACTGCACATACACATCATCTGTATCATCTCAGAAACCACTAAAACTGCTGAAGTGTTTTATTATCTGTTACATCCATGACAGCACTGATGGCAAGTGCACAAGCCCAGAGGAAGACCTAGGTGAAGACAAAATTATCAGGTTGTGGTTTAGTGTAGGAAGCAACTCCTGCTCTGAGGCAGCCACCCTAGAGAGATCTAGCCATGGGGTTGGAAGATGGTGGTGTTTGCAGCTAAGCAAGTGTGGGAGAAACTCCAACAGCAACATTTTTTTCAACTACAATCCAAGCTTCAACAAAAATAGCACCACCCACAAATAATTACTCTTTTGCTCTCCAGCGTGAGCCTGCCTGAAGATATTTCAAGGACTCCATTATGAGGAAATTTTTAAAAGACCAAAGAAACTACATTGCTTTAGAAAGTGATAATGCATTTAGCAGTAGCAGATTTCGGAGTGCTTTATCTCCTATTGGCATTTAAGCTTTTGAATGGGGAAAATAAGAGAGTACAATGCAATTTAAAATTCCTGTTACATGCAAAGATGCACATGACCTGTGCTTTGCAATGGACCTGTTCCTATAATGGCAAATATGTAAGAAATGGTAAGACTTTCCATTTGGAGAGGATCCGATTAGAGGCTCCAAGGAGTCCTTTTTAATCTTAGAAGAAAAGACTGTTTAACTAAAGCTGCATGTTTTTATCTGAAGCATTTGGTAGCACAATGTAAATGTAACATTTTCACACAAATTTCTCCTTCTGATATCATCTCTTCCTGGCAGAAACTTTTAACCAACTAAACGTGAGGCAAACATACAATTACATATCACTTCACAGGCGATGTATCCTTCCTATTCTTTGATACCAGTTAAAAGCTAACAACAGCTTGATCCATGGAGATGAGTTGCCTCAATGGAAATCTGGCTTCCTCTGAAAAGGCAGCCCATCACTACTGAATGGTGGCAGAAAATCCCAGCCACCCCATGGCTTCCAGCTGCAATAATGTGAGACATTTCCCAGGAGTGACACCAGTGCTCACTTTCCCACAGAATAACACTTGCTGCAAATTAATTTTTAAGGGACTTGCACCTCTAGTTTAAAGTGACTTTAAAGGATGGGAAATCTCAGTGGTGCATTGTGATTATATTTTTTCTCTTTGTTTTGGATAAAAATCCTGCAGCTTTAAATATCCATCTTTTCCTGTATTCTTTATGCAGTGTGTTGCTTTTCACAAGGGCACAATAGAATTCAAGTGGCAGGACAAGAGAGGATGAAATGATAAGCACTCAGGGCTATATGTGCATAACTGTGGGCTTCTCAACCACAGCAGACTTAAAAGCTTTCTAAATACAAGCTATTTACAATAATTTCCATCCAAGCCCCAAGCCACTGTGGTTATTGTGGACAGAAATAACACCCCAGCAATCTTGAAAAGCTCAAGCTGTAAGTGGTTTCAGTGACAGTAATTCCACTGTGCGCCATGAAAGATGAAGCATAATTGCTACTGTATTTAGTAAAATGGATGTTATTAATTTAAAGTATAATAGTGTAAAGAGACAGAGAAGTTGGCTGCGTTACTGTGATTAGGGTGATGTCTCTCACTGTTTCTACCCCTTCCCTCCTACCTGCCCTGTTTAATTCACTCCACTCTTAGTTAAACAACCTCAGCACCAAATCAGTGTTTAACCCTGCTCCACTCAGAGCCTGGCCAGATAAGCTGTGCAAACAGCAACTACCACTCGGAATTTACCTAAAAGTCCCAAATTTCACCATAGTGCCACTGCTACTCACAGGTTTTGGGGCTCTGTGAGACTGAGATGTGACACAGTGCGGATTTGGGGGCTGCTGGTCAATGCAACACACAGGTGCAGGTACAGCAAGACACAAGCTACCAAAACATTACACAGCAATTTCAGAACTGAGGAAAAAGGTTAAAATGGAACTCTTGCCAGGACCATGTTCCTCAACAGCCAGGGCAATAAAAAGGATGGTATTTTCACATTCAGAAAGCACCAATGCAGGGCTTGGCAAAGCTTGGCAGGAAGACGCCCTGTGCTGGCTGGGGTGAATTCTGGATGATGACATTTCAAAATTTAAAATGTCAGCCATAAAACAGAGCACAGCCTCTGCCTTTTTTTTTTCTTTCTTTTTGGTTGTTGTTTTTACTGTATGTACTTCTAAAATGAAATCATTACAGCAGTTACTCTTCTTCACTGAGCAGCCACTGGAACTCCTGGTCTGCTAATGCTCAAGTGCAGGTAAGTGAACAGCCATTTACTCAGTTTATCTATACTTTCAGCCCAGGATGATGTCTTTTGGTGTTCTGGGCTATTTCTTCACATTTCAAATTTCAGATAACCTTGTCCTCTGCACACATTTCACGATTTTTCACATTATTTCCTCCTCTCTCCATTAACAAAGGTAGAGTCTTCCTGACACTTTACTATCTCCAATGCAGCTTTATGATAGAACTACATTTTTCTTGGCCAGTCCAAAAAAAAAGCACCATTAAAGTTAATGCATTTCAGGCATGAGGGCAATCAGAGAGGGATGGATTTCTTTAAGTCTTTGGTCTTTGTCTCACTCTCTTTTGCAATGTGAAACTTAAAGCAAACAAATATAAAGAAAATTGGCTTTTGTTGTAAACAAGTGTATATGGGTGTGTGTATTTGTGTGCATGTGTGAGCATCTTACGACAAAAAAAGCCAATTTTCATTAAAAGCATTTGTATTTGCAAACTAAGTATGATGTGAACTAACCTGACATCTTCACAAGTTCCACAGGAATCTCTCTTTAACCTTGGAGCAATTCCTAGGGAGGGTTTTTTATTTAGCTGTCATTTTGCCATACTGTATATTGCAGATTGTATTTTTAGTCTTATGCCTTCAACATTTTTGTTTGTGCAATGTAAAAATAAGAAAAAGAAACCCTCTTGAAATACAGCTGTCACTATTAGCACATGACTAATTTAACCAAATACAAATCACTCTTCCACATACTTAATTTTCTAAAAATGCATACTTAAGAGAGGCCTTATACATATTGTATCAGTTACTGTCTCCCTCTTTTGATGAATTCCTTTCCTATTAACAGTTCTTTGTACTCTTTAGCTACCCATTTGACTGACTACTGGGTAATACACTTCAAAAGGTGTAAAAATCCCAAACCAACCAAGAAAACCCCAAAAAAATCTTGGAGAATGGATACAGTCATATAGTCATTAGGACCTCTCCTTTTGCTAATGGCATTCTTTTTGCTTTAGAAAAACCATCCTAACTAGGCTATGACAGCAGAATGGCCATTTACTATATATGGATAAGGTACTGGTCACGGGTGAGCACGCACTGTCATTCTCCTGACCCTTTACATATAAACTGTCACATTTACAGCAAATTGGACAGGGTCCTGAAGTCCTATAAATGTAAGAGCTACAATACATAAGTGCATTTATGAATACTGCATGGTTGCCTACGGTACATTGACATTAGTGTCACAATCCCTTAATTTGCATTTCAACAGGGTTTTAGTGCTCACAGCTGCAATGCAGATTCTGGTTTGGCCCTACAGCAGCCCCAAGGGCTGGCAGCATTCCCACTGCCCTCAGTTGTCACCTACCCACCTCCTGTCCCAGCTCAGGCCATGAAGTCATTGACATCTCTTCCACTGACCTCAGCAGAAACAAATTCACATCCAGCCTTGCCTTAGCACTGGGAGGCAAAACTAAACCCCATTTTGAGATAAACCTTTTTCCCAAAAAGCAAATGCTCAGTTGAACTAAACTGCAGGCCTGATTCACAATGAAACACACAAACCTTTCTTTGTTTTTGGCATTTTATCAATGGTAGGTAACGCGTATGGATGAAATTCCAGCCAGGGAAGCTCTGATTTAAATGGGTTCAGGGAAAAAACAACCCACACAGGAACAACTGTGAGGGGTTTCTGAGCAAGGCAGGAGGAAAAGGGACTCTTATTCATTTGCCTTGTCCATGAGGTGAGTCAGTCACTCCACAACAGCCCCCAACAACAAACTGTGGAGTGTGAGATAGCTGGATGTCTGTGAGTGCTGCTTTCTAAACAAAATGCCTGGGTTTTCCCCCTGGGATCTGAGACACACAGTCCTGTTTGCTCTGATTTCAAAGAATCATAGAATGCTTTGGACTGGAAGGGACCTTAAATATCACCTCATTCCAACCCCTCTACCAAGGGCAGGGACAACTTCCACTAGCCCAGGTTGCTCCAAGCCCCATCCAACCTGGCCTTGAGCACTTCCAGGGATGGGGCAGCCACAGCTTCTCTAGGCAATCTGTGCCAGGGCCTCACCACCCTCACCATGAAGAATTTCTTCCTAATATTTAACCTAAACCTGCCTTACATTAGTTTGAAGCCATTCCTCCTTGTCCCTTTACTCCCTTACCTTGAAAAAGTCCCTCTCCAGCTCTCTCATAGCCCCTTTAGGCACTGAAAAGGGCTCTAAGGTCTTCTCCAGGCTGAACACCCCCAGGTCTCTCAGCCTGTCCGCACTGCTCTTGATCCATTCTCTGCCCAGCCCGCATTTGTGTTTGCCACTCACTGAACAGCAGGGACTGATCATGTGGCCAACCCAAGCACAGGCAGCACCAGCTAAACCACTGTCTTAAAACTCAAGTGGGGCTCAAATGATCTGCAAGTCTCTACAGGGCTTCAATCTTTTTACCAGCAATTCTTCATCTTTCAATGCAGCATATAATTTTATGCTTTTAAGATGAAAACATGATTTAAAAATATATTGAAACAACTAGAATTTCTATGAGTAGATAAAATTCAGGTCCCCTTTGTTCACATCAGAGAAGCATCTGCAGTGATGGCACAGATGTTGTTTCCTAACAGCTCCCCAGCAGAAATTCACACTGAAATAAATGGGTGAGTGTCCTTAGCAGTCTCATGGCCTTTGTGGTACAAGAAGGTGATAACCTCATCCAACAGCCTCAGCTGAGAAAACCAGCCACTCAAAATTATTTTGTTGGGATGGAAATCCTCATCAGAGCAGCCAGAGGGTACGTGGGGACAAGGATTGAGCCAGCAATGTCTCCGGAGTGGAGCACAGAAATCAGGATGCAGCATCCCTGCTGGGTCAGTCACTGTGTTCAGCCCTACCTTCCTCACCAGAGTTGATAATCTCAGGGATGGAAAATTTAATGCCACTCCTTTTCTGAACAGGAAGCTCTTCCTGCAGCACGTGTCTTCACAACTGCTCACACAGGATTTGTTTATGAATTGGGCCATGCTTGCTATGAGGTTTGTGATCAGGATTGAACAAAACAGGGGAAAAAAACTCTACAGGAAATGTAGGACTATGAATGGGACTTCGGTCGTGGTCCCAGAGGTAACATACACAGTATTTTGCTATATTTAACATGGTAAAAAAAAAGTCTGTATCATTCTAGGTGCCCCTACAATCTTAATGTATTTCATCAATATCTGTTTTAAGTTGCACAACCAGTTCCCAAGACACCCTCCTGTCCCTCCCCCCCAAATAAACTATTTTTAATAACAAGATAAATATGATGTGCTTCTCCTTGCTGAGTGCATTGACTTAAGGCATAGGCACAATTCCCCTCTTTGAACAGAGATGGTATAGTCCTGTGTCCCAATACAATTGTTATCCTGGGTGACCCTTTGCATTCAAACATTGACTCAAGATATAATAATTACAGGAATCATTCATTAACAAATAGTTGGAATTCATTATTTCATTGGAAAGCATTACTGAAATAAAAGTAAATGATTCAATCCTCTTTTGGGAACAGATTTTATGGGAGTGCTGCGTTGTTAGGCAGCAACACATCTAATCTAAACTCCATAGAACTCTTCTCTTTCAGTCCAATCAGTTTGGGATTAAGCCAGAATTGTTCACTTAAAAAAAAATAAAAAATAAAAAATCACACCCTGGTACTCTTCAGACCACAAGAAAATACGTGAAGAGCTGTAAAAAAGGAACGGGCTAAATTATTCCTAAAGATTTCTGTCAGCTACGTTTTATGTTGAAGATCATTTGAAGAATACTAGCTTTGGTTAGGTATCACTAGGGATGGGCACAGATCTGTCTTATTTGCACATGAGGTAATATTTCAAAAGCATCTCAGTGGCTTAGAAACCTTGCTGTCCTCGTGAGATTTACTGCGACTTTTGCCATAATTAGTATATCTGTTTTTCAAAGATTTTTACATGCATGTGGATGCAATTATGGGTCAGAATTCAATGATCTGGGCTCTTCTCACTATGTTCCAAAATTTGAACAGTGGAAGGAATGTTACAAGATCAGATTTAGTGTTTTATCCTGCCTGTAAGTGACTCCTAGACTTTAAAATAAGGAAAAAATGCAAACATGAAAAGATTCACAGTTTTTGGGCATCAAATTCTAGAGGAACCAGCATCCAGAGGCCTTGATTTCCAGTCATCTGGCTTTGTCACAATCTTTATAAATTCTTAAAAAAGTCTTTTTCGCTGTCAGCATCTCTGATATTTGCAATCTCCACCAAATCTAAGTGGTCTTGGACTGTATATCCTGAAAGGAAAGACGGGAAAAATTCTGGCATAGCATCTACATTATACACTTAATTTTCACGATTTTCTCAGTTCCTCAGGGTAGGATAGGTAATTTTTGGTGTTTCTATAGGTATTTAGGCAATGTCCAAATCTTAGATCTTCACACCTTCACACCAAATATGTTCAGAATTAAAGGTGCTAATGGAGGGTGTGGAGGGTGATCCAGGACACCTGTTACCTAAGGAGGTTCAGGACTTTTCTATTTAATCCAACTTTCACAATTTTTTTTTGCCCAATGACTAAATATCACCGCAGTTTTGATAGCATAGAGATGACTAGGTTAGTGCTAGAGCACATTTGAATAGCACAAGGCATCCCCAGCCATGCACAGGGAAGTGCTGAACCTCTTCAGAAAATTACATGGATTATTCCAGCAAGATCTGGACTTCTCTGTTGCCCAAGTGCATCCATCTCTCCAAACAGGAAGCCATGCTTTGGGGAATTAAAGAGTGTAATTTAACCTAAGGTATCTTGGATCATGTTAGGTGATGAGTACAGCACACCTGGCTATTTTGTTGTTTGTTTCTTAGGTTTTTTTTTCCCATGCCACTGATTTAATGGTGCAAAAACAACCAGAGATGCTTCTCTTCCCTTTGTATGTTGGTGGGTCTACATGGGTTCCAGGGTCTTGCCCAACCAGAAATCCCATTGCTCTGAGAACATGATCAAAAACAAGGGCTGATCATGACATTATATTAATACAGAAGGGTCCAGGGGAGCATCAGATCCAATTCAGCCAATTGTACCAGTAAATTTTGGTGTGGGAAAGAGAAATGCTACACAAATGTAACAGGGTCACCCTGGGATTCCTTGTACTGAAACATCATTTTACACAGAGGATATATATATATTTTATATATATATTTTTATATATATATTCACACACACGCGCGCACACACAAAAAAAGTCTTTGATAGGCTTTCTGTGTTCTAGTAAAAATAGTTGGCAGCTGCGATCTGTGAGACCAGAACTGGCTTTTGTGCTGCCTGCGATGCCCCTCTGCAAATTGTCTCTCAAAGGCAGACGCTTGTATTTATCTGGCAGGTCGAGCTACTGCCTGCCTGAGACAGGAATAACCTCCCATTGGGACACACACAGAGCTCGTAGATTTTTTGCCTGGACCCTGCAGAAGAGGAAGATCCTTGAGGCAAGTTAGGTAGTTTGATTTTTGCAGAATTCAACGTTATCTGAAGTTGGGGAGGGGGGAGAGAGAAAAAAAGAGAGAATTAGCAGAGAGCTGTGATTTTTTTGATGTTGTGTTTAAAGAAGCTTCCTTCAGCCAACTCGGCTGCTACAAAAACTGGGTAGGCAAGCGTATTAAGATGGGAAAGTCTGATATAAATCCGAGTGAGCACATTATCTGCCTTTACCATGAGTCACCTACGAACTCCAGTTTGTTTCTGTTAATCTACCCACTGTATTTTCTTGGCTTGTGGCTTCCCAGGGCACTTCCATGTTTGGGTTACCCCAAGCAGAGGTACCCCACTGCCAGATGGGGAGTGTGTATGCTTCACCTCCACCAACCCTGCTCCTCCACCTGGGTTTCTGTCACTGTGATCCCATTGCCAGTTATGTTTGCAGGCTCACAACACTGACTTTTATGTGTATTTTATGTATACATGTCATGCTTTTAAGTATATTAAAAATAACTTAAATGATGTAACAAACCTGAATTTCTCCTTACAAAACAATGTAAGGTGAACATGTGGCAACTTTTAGACACATGGCAGCTGCAGGGAAGTGCTCTGACATCACCAGGAACACAGTCAGATAACCTGCACACCAGAATAATATGGGGCAGCTGACAGTATTTGCAATTATGGTAAGAATCTGTAGTTTTATTATCTAACCATCTAATCTCCTGAATGATTTAGAATTTCTTAAAATGCAAATGTTTAGAAATAACGGCAACCAAAATCCCATTCTATTTATTACCCTTGACACCAAGATAGGAAGATATTAACTTATGCTGGAGCCCTCTTGCTGGGGTTTGCATTCCATGGGCAGTTCCTCCTGATGAGGCTCTTGATGGACTCCCCTGTGGGAGCTCCTCAGCCACATCCTTTGGTGTCTTCCATTATTGTGGTAGGAGGAGGGAATAAGAACCACATGCCCATGTATTTTTGTGACACCAGAAGCATCGTATCACCTATTTTACGTATGCTCTGTGTTATCAGTTTTAACTCTTTTCCGCTTTGGAAGTTTCCCCAGTGTAACAACCTGTGTTTCCCAATGTGTCCTTTCTTTCCAAAATGAAACATCTACTACAAAAGCTTTTCAGATCAATACCAGTGAATTATGCTCTTCTTATAGAAAAGTGTATGATAAAAGATTTAATTATGTTGGCAAACTAAATCTTATTTTAAAGTGACAAGGAAACAAAGAATTTAGGAGCACTGTGTATTTTACAGCTGCATAAATCTGGTGGAATAACAGATGCTATTATCCATGCACTTTAAAAATAATGAATCAGCCTTTGCCACAGAGTGAGTCTCATTTGCATGTGATGTGTTCAATCACAGCAGAAATGAAGTTAGGAAAGCCTGCTGCACCTGAGCTTTCACACCATCATTTCAAATACAGCAGCTCAGTAACGCAGAAGGCTACAGATACGCTGGGGATCTGTGAGTAAGTTTGATTTTGCTGCAGGGTTTGATGTCCTTCGCTTACCTCTCCATCTTTGGATTCCAGCCTGAGCTCTGTCCTGCACGTGGCTTTCAAGCTGCCGGCCTCGGCGTTGATCTCGATGCCCTTCGGAGCCTCCATCACCAGCGCGCGCGTGGGCGACTCCAGCCTGTAAGAGAGAGGGGTTACAGAGCCCGCTGGGTCCAGTGTTCATGGCTCAGGCTGTTGCCTTGCACTGCACAGCACCTTAGACACAGCAGATCCACGCCTGCTTTAGTCAGAGGAAAGAATTCATGTACAATGTGGTAAAACACATCACAAATCTGACCTACTAACTAGTGTTTTATGTCAACTTTGCTCTGCTGGGTCAAGACACAAGGTGCAATAAAGCTGCTCCCATGATCAGCTTGCTCTTATTTCTAGTGGGCACTGCTAACTAATCAGTGCTAATCAGATATCAGCAAAGCTGTCTACCTACAGAGAGTGCAAGTGCTTCTCCTCCTCAAACCACGGTTCAAGAGGGAATAAATTACTTCTCCTGATTTCCTATAATGTAAGGTTTTAAAGGGTTTAAAGACACAAGGAAACAGATGAAAACAATCAGGCTGAAGACCCCAAAATTTGTGGTCTCCAGTCCCAGCCTCACATCACCCTGCTCATGACCATATGCTCTGCAGTGCTTCAACCCCTCCTACCTGTGGATACACTGCCCAGGGATCTGACAGCTCTGTCACAGCACTGTAACACAGCCAAACCTTTTACTTCAGGCAACTGGGGGTAATGCAGAAGTGCAAGATTCAGTCTTCCTTGTTGATTATCCATTCTTAGGTCTTATATTATACTTGTCTCTTTATAATATAGTTTCTTATTACTTTCTGTATTGAAAATGGTAATAAAAAAACAATTCTCCTCTTTGGGAATAGCCCCTTAGTTGATTTTATCACCATTTATTTACGGTACCATCCCAGACTGATCTCAGGTGAAGCAGGAACAGAAGCTCCTCTGCTTTGCCTGCTTTGGGCTGTCAGCACTGACCAAAGCAAAGCAGGGGCAGCCCAGCACCACCCCCAGTTCACCAGGGCAGCTCTCAGGATTTGCTTGCTTCAGCTGTTTCTCTGCTCTACCTATATATAATCATTTGTATAAGTAAGTGTATTCTTAAATGGACTCCTGCTGGTACTGAGACAACATTATGGGAGACTGAGGGAATTCAGCTGTATTTATTGCAGCCAACAGTTCAATAAACCACAGGCACAGCTCCCTCTGTGTGGCACTTTTCAAGTTACGACTTTCCCTCTTTTTGGTGTTTTTCATATGGCTGCTGTTTGAACACTTTTCCCTCAAGACCCCAGACTCATCCATAATTTCCTGCCTGACTTAACTAAATCTAAATTTCAGGGAACAAATGAGGCATATACAGCTCAAGGAATGAACGTGGTCTCATGGTTAGCAGTCTCTGCACAATGCTTCTGAGCTGCTTTTTGTTCTCTGCAAGGAAGCTACATTTTATGTAACCCTTCTTCTGATTCCTTCCACTTGTATCACCCCTTGCCTGGTTCCTTTACGGGGAACCTAAGGGTAAGACTGCTCTTACTCACTTTTTTTCCTGACCGACTGAATTGCAGATTGCCTGGAGGAGAAAAAGCTTTAAGAGTGATTGTCATTAAATAGTGCTACCTGGGATATGAGTCCCTCTGACCTCCCAATTGCAGTAGCTGCCTTTCCAGTATCAGTCAGAAATTCTTCATGGTAAAAAGTCACAGTGCACAACTGCAGGACTGGCATACGAGCTCTGGTGGCTTAGCACACTGTCTGACCCACATTTTCCCTGGGGAGTTCTGCCTAGGGATACAGTATGGTCTCATCCCTAATGGTGTGCCTCACACGGGAAAATGAAGGACTCTCTGCTTGCACTGAACCCCAGGATCTGCTGCAGTGCTGGGATGCAGGCACACATTTCCTCCTGCCACCTCTGCTCCACAGCAGCATTCTCAGGAGGAGCAGCAGAGAGCTGGGGCCAGTTATATCTTAAGTCACTCTGGCTAAATTCACCAGAGGATGTGTCCAAACCCCAAGACAGCTAAGCTAAGCTGAGGATAAAATAACTCCTAAGAACATGGCCGGGTGACTCTTCAGCTCTCCAGCATCTTAGTGACTCTCCAATTTCTTTGATGTCCTGGCTGTCTCAATGTATTTGTTCATGTGTTAATCTTGTAGCTCTTCTACCCACTGAGAAATAAATCTTGTAAGTGCAAAACAGTGTTCAGGCACCACAGTAAAAACATGCTTGTTTGCAGCCGCCTGAGCAGCTCTCTGTACTGGAGCAGCCTCCCAGTCCCTACACCTTTACTGGGGGGTGTGGAGAGCTGGGAAATCAGTGAACATCTTCCCATGGTGGGGGAGGATCAGTAGAGGACCTTCTTGCACATCTTTCCCTGTGCACACAGGTTCCCTGAAAATCAAACTGAGTTAAATTTGTGCTCTGAAGAGCCTACCATGAATCTGGAGTGGACTAGATAACACTGTCCCAAAGTTTTATTCTCTTGTCATATCTAGCAAAGTGCTGGAGTTATTCTCCCTCCTCCACCCAGTGAAAACCCTCAGGTAGAAGAATAACAGCACTGATGAAAACCCATTGATTTTAGACACATTCTAATCCATGCAGAGCTTCTTGCCTCATGCAGGCACAAAGGACCCTCTCAAGCACCTCCTGACAGCCCATGGCATGACATGGGACAAGCACACAACAATGCTGGGGCTTTGCTGCTGCTCCATCACCCGCCTCTCTGAGCTGACCCCCACTCCAACATCCTAAATCACTAGCTCAGACAGCTGCAATCTTGCTGACATACTGAATCAGCCCAAACCCAACCCTTTAATACTAAAAATATAATTCTGAAGTTCAAGGATTTTTTTAGAACCTTAAAACTACAGAAATTAGTGCAAGTACTGTAACAGTAAAGTGCAGATCTTCCAATAATGAAAAATTTGGGCTGCAGCCTACAGGGTTTTGTACTTCTTTGGAATATGACTCTTCTCTCTCTTCCACGTTTGATACTGGTTTAAATTCATCTGTTGGCATGGGACGTTTGTCCCAATTTATGCACTGCAAAAGAGGACAGAATTGTCTTAAAAATTTGTTTCCTTGGCATTTGAGGGACATGTGATTGTAAGAGTTTTAACTTGATTATTTTCTGATATCCCAAATGAATCCCTGAAACACCTGTCCATAAACCAGCAGCTGCAAAATCTGTGTAAAGCCAGAGAAAGCAGTGGAGGAGCTTATGCTCTGGGGGTTTGAGTAATGTTTACTGAATACTTTCATTTGAAGCAACTGTTTAAGAAACACTCTGCTTTTAAACCTAATTCTGCCTTCCAGAGCAGAACCAATTTGGAGACTAATAATAAAAGAAAGTGATTTAGCGATGAACAGATAATTTGTTTAAAATCAACATTTGTTTTCCAGTGTGATACTCTGGAGCTTTTAGAAGGATTCCCATCTCCTGGTTAGGTGTAAGCCTGTACTTAGAGCAGTAGGCTGGAAAGGTGGCTGCATGAATATAGATTGTTTCATTATTTGCTCCTGCTCTTGAATTTTACATCCCAGCAATTGGCATATAAGCCCTTTTTATTGACCATGGGTGCTGCTTATTTTTGCTCCAGTATTTGCAGGACTGGATTTTGACCTCTCTCAGAGATGGGCAAGGAAGGTAAATGCTCTGCTATCCAGAGAGTTACAGCTTCCTGAATTCAGGACTGAGATAAGCTACTGCCATAGAATTTCTCCTGTTCCACCTACAGTCTCCTAGTAGGTGGATGAACAGACATCCCTCTGTCTGGTTGATTATCCATAACATGGGAACCACTCCTGTGAATCCCAGGATGTCATGAAAGTCCAAAATTTTAAAGAAGAAGACACAAGCAACAGGATATTCAGAACTGTCAAAGTTCCCAGGTTCCAATTATTACAATGGGTGTTAAGTACTTTTGAAAATCTCACTGAGCAACTAAATGGCATAACAAATCTGACCCTTAATCTCAGTTCTTAGTTCCGCCACAGAGGTAATAGCACTTTCCAATTCCATAGGGAGGATGAAAAGATAAATATATTATTGGTTGGGAGGAATTTACATACTGTAATAATTGAGGCCAGGGAAGTACCATTGCCAGAGAGAGATAGCTGACAGACGGATAACTGATCTTTCCAAAACTTCAGTATTAGGCTCATTCCTTCATGAATAATACTGTGTCATCCCTGCTTTACTTTGGAAACTTTTGCAATAATTTAAAGGAGATCAGCATATGAGTTTGTATTGTGGTTCTAGTGAAAGTCATTCACTTGGAAAGATCATTACTTATCCAGATTTCTAGTTTTCATTTCCTTCATCACAAACAGCCACATTAATCACTCCAGTACCATGGGATCTATTGCCTTCTTGTCCCTCCCCTCACCCCTCCACGATATTGCAGCCTTTTCCTGGCTGTTATGAATTTGGGAAGAAAAAAGAGTATTAAAGATGTGAAGGCAGTATCAGCAGCTGGGGGCTGCTGGTGTGCTTCCAATAAAGTGGACATAATTTAGTTAAAAAATAAAATTTAATGCAAATAGTTCAGGGACAAAAAATTGCCTAGGTCCAGCATTGATGCAACTGGACTTGCAAACTGTGGCTTGTACCAAAGGCTGCAGCAGAGGTGAGAGATGATTATCAATGTGTGAAAGCAGTTAATGTGTTCTGAATTTCTTGACCCCACAAGGGGATTTTTCTGTGTGGGGCACAAGCATTGCTTGCAGTATGGAAATGGATAGAGAAATTTACACTCGGGAGGTGAGGAGCATATGATGCAGCAGTGTGGTAACAGGAGCTAATTTAATTTTGCTTAGAAACCTCTGGACTGAGAATAGAGCATGTCTTACTGCAGCTGTAGCCCATTACTTCTAATGACTCTAATTATTTCTTATGGTATCCATCTGACCAGCTATAAGATTCACGTGGAGCATAAAATTAGCCAATGTTACCACTGTGCCCGCTTACATCTCATACAATTGGTAAATTATGCTGGCAAGTAAACATGGAGCTCCATCAATTTGCTGGTAATGAACCAGTACCTCGGGTTGAAATTTGTTTTCAGTTTGAACTCCCTTGTTTCAATGAAATCAATGGGATCACCCATTCACAGTGACTTACACTTCTGACTTCATTATTTGTGTGTTATCTTATATGTGTCTACTCATAGCAAAAAACCACAATGCTTTTCTCCCTATGAACTGTGAGTTAATTAGGTTTTACTGAATTGCAAAGAAATGGTGCATAGTTTCTACTTCTAGAATGCTTTTAAATTTATTTTTTTTTTTAAATTTGTCTTACCTTTGCTTGTACTGGAACAGAAAATGTTTGTGAGGAGGAACAACAGGTTGAGAGCCTGGACTGACCTGGTGAAAACCTCAGCTGAACATAAGTTCAAGCAAAGTCTTGTCATCTCTCAAAAAGTCTCTGCCCTGAGCTCTGACCCTCATCATTAGATTTTCCTCCTACTAGTACTGCCATTTTAGGAGAACGACAAAGGCTAAAATATGGCAAGAACAGTGAGTCTAATATAACACAGGAAAGAGAAAAAATGGAGCTGGCCTTGGCACATCAGAATGAGAGGGAAAAATCAAAAAGGGAAAATGTTCAATGTCTTTTCCTGAGACACTATGATTTTGAGCAAATATGACCTAAATGACCCAATAAAAAAGCAGCAAGTACTCTGAGAGCTTACAGAAGAGATCATCACTAATAAGAAAATATGTATCCCTGTTATGTCTTGCCTAGCATTGACATAAATCTTGTTTTCAATTACATGTTAATGAAGCACACCAATTACTGTTTGAATAGGGACATCTGATTACAGTCTCAATCAACAGAAATAAATCTTGCTTATGGAAGGTTTCCAGGGTATTTTCTTTAGGAACATTAATTACAGAAGTAAACAAGGACATATTATGATCATGTCATCCAATTGTAAATCCTGCCTATCGCTGTAAATACTGGTTAGTTTGACAGTGTGTATCACCATTCAGTTTCCAGTGTTTATTCTGCAAATCTAATAAGTGACAATTCCAGCACAGTCATACTCAGAAATAGATTGTTATGGCTGGGGGTCCAAAGCCTCATGTAATTCCCAATGGGAACAATGAAGGAAAATTTTTTTGGCTATCAACTGCAAACCATGGTTAGTTAATTCCTATGCAAAATCCAGTTAAACCTGTCAGAGACCTGACAGGTGCAGAGGTCTAATGATGCCTTATTGGAAATTACAGTTTACTAATTGAGCTAGAGATAAGTCTGGTTCAAATGGCAAGGGGTGCAATGACTTTTCTTCTCTGTATTTGGGCAACAGAGATGCTGAAGAGATTTTATACACATCAGAGTCAAGAGACAGATAAAAGGAATTGAGAAAGTAATACAAATTACCCTTGAGAGGATATAGATAAATGAGGAACCAGAGCAGCTTGTAGGTATGGTACCAGCTTGCAGCATCAAGCAGGTGAGAACCAGCTTTCAGTTTACCTCCAAAAAAATGCCACTCTTCAGCAAGAGGAAAAGGTCAAACTTATGGTTCCTCCCACCACACTGCAAATCCCCTGTTGCAGACTTCCAGCAGCCTTTGCATTAGCTGAGCTTATTCAGAGCACTAAAAAGCAGTAAAACTAGGAAAACATGGACAAGTCAAGATAGGGTTGATTGCCTACTGTGCTACAGTATGGGAATTGCTGAATGCGAGGTTATCTTGTACAGTTGTCCTAAATGTTTGTTTGAGATCAAACACGAGATATCAAATTAATCCAGGGAGAAAAATGACTGTGTAATACTATTGAGACCTAGTTTCATTATGAACTAGAGAACTGATGAAGGGCAGAGACCATCTAAGAAAAAGGTACAAGATTAATGTTTAACAAAGTGGAGGTATGGCTGAGAAAATTAAAATCATCTGGATAATTAAAAAATTCTGTTGCTTATAAATCAAGGAAGGAAATTATCATAGAAATTGGGAGACAGTCAAACATGATGTGTGGGAAATACATATGTGGTTAAAGAAGATAATATGTTTAAGTGGCTAGGGAAGGGATTCAGGGATGCTAAAAGAATTATTCCTATTTTAAGTGTAGAGATGACTGCAACTTCACTCTCCTCACCTGTCGGTTGACATAGAAGGGCCACATTGGATGGAGCTTTGAGCAACCTGATATAGTGGAAGGTTCTGTGCCCATGGCAGGGTTGTTGGAATGAGATGCTTTTGAAGGTCCCTTCTAACCCAAAACATTCTGGGATAATTGCTGACAGTGAACAGGCATACAAGACACTGTATAGGAGCAGAGAGTCAGCTCTGGCTGGAGGAAACCAACAGGTGCCCCCTCTCTTGGCATGGTCAGAAGTGGCACAGTAAATGACATCACAGCGCAGGCTGAGCTCTACCTAAGGCAGAGTGCTGCTGTGGATGCCACTGGCTGGCACTTAAGAGCCTACAATTATTTTTAATACGAAAACCTCACCACTAAATGTTTCTTGTCACAAGTTACATAGTCTGGGTCAAAACTGCTTAAGCAATTGTTTGGAAGTTCCTTCATGGCTAACCAGAGGGCTTGGAGCGTAGCTCTGCCTCTGATCCCACTGATCACAGCTTTCCTACACTCCAGCATGGCAAACTGACAGACTTGGAGTAAGATATACCTGATCTACTACCTAAACCACCTATTCTTTTGCTTATCTGATACACTTTGTTATGCAACTTCTCGCAATAAATTAAAATAAATCAAAACAAAATAAAATCCTCCTCCTGTTGGGTGCATTAATGACCATGTTAATTTTGCGTATGGAGAAAAATAATTGCTTTTCATGTTACAATAATTGTCTAAACCACAAATGCATTTTTTAAGAAACAAAGGTTGGGCTGGTGTAAGTTTCTAATTACAGGTTGAAAGCTTCTAATTAAAAGGCATAAATTGGAAGAAACCCTTTCAAGCAGAATTACGGAAGAGGCTGTTAAGGTTGGGTATTATCTTGACACACTGTCACTGTGCCAGGGAGACGAAAAAGAAATGGAAATCAAGTGCTGTGGGTCTTCCTCGGGGCCACTGGCACAATTTGCTACCCAGTGTCTAACAAAGTGCTGCCATCGTGAACAGGGAGGAGATGAACACAACATAGAGGAGGTCTGTGGTGCCACCAAACCTCAGGCAACCCTGAGCCCCTGGAGCAGAGAGAGCAACGCTGTCCTGGAGGGAACACTTCAGGCTGCAATCGGCTTTTCCCTGGTGTTTATACTGCCTTCTGAATGGCGGCAGGAGGAGAAAAGCCTCAGTTGGCTGAAAATTATAAAACTCAATGTAAAGATGGATACTTCACTCAGCTAAAACTTGCTAGATTAACACATACAGTATTTATTAATCTAGACATTACATGGTGCCCTGTTTTGGGGCAGTGGTCAGTTTGGACCAACTTCCCACTACTGTCATGGTTTGCTCTTCTGCTCTACTTTGGAAGAAGGTGAAATTATGTAATTTTAAAAATCTTATTGTTCAGAGTGTTAAATAATCCTGCAGAGCAGACCAGCATGTCATCACTGACAGAGAAATCACTTTCCTGAATGAGAGGATTACTGGCAGGGGTGCAGTGCTATGCAAATATTGCAGTCATTCTCATCAGTACTTTGCATGCAGTCTTCTGCATCAGAACTGCTTGCTGAAGAGAAGAAACATTGATCTAGATTTTCATTTTAAAATTCTTTTTGAAGTTTGTCTGTCATGGGATTTTTACCTGCTGTTTGGTCACCCATAAAGGAAAAGGGTCAGGTGGATTAAAATCTCACATTGATAGCTCACAGATTCAGCCTACAGTACTTTCTGCAGTGATGATTTACTCTTTCTCTTCTCCTAGGATTTATTCTATTCCTTCTAAAAAGATTGAAGTTAATAGTGAATCACTTACAATGAGAAATACAGAGATAACAAAGCTAAAAAGGATTTGAAATGGTAGAATAAAAAACCTGCTGGAAAAAAAGGTGTGTCTGTATGCATCATATCCTCAGTGGTGATATCCTTTGGAAACATGTACACACATGCCTAAGTGGATTTGAAGAGCTTATTTAGCATGACAAATTGGCTACAACCTGATGGCTATTTCTGAAAACCCATTTATAGACCTTCAGACACTCACATTCCTGTGGCACATCCATTCATTGTACAGTCAATTTATAATGATTCCACCAAATTAAATCTTTATTAACAAACTTATTGACTCTGGCTTTGACTTATTTCCCCCCCTTTTAATTAACTGCAGTAATGAGACAAGCAACATCCAATATAACAACTGACCAAACATTTTGTTTAAAACCTGCCATTTATTTCAAGCAGCTTCACAATGAAAGAAGGCTGAATTGTTATTTGCTAAATGTCAATTTTCACACTCTGTTGAACCTTTTCTGAAGCCTGTCAACCACAAATCTGTAGTCATTTTCCCCTCTCTGATCAGAACTATATAGAGCATATAACAGGTTTTCAGTTACTTTTCATTTTTATGCAGAAGATGTACCATTTTCTGTCCCCAGTATACTTTAAAGAATGGTAAATATGCATAAATTGTAAATATAGAGGGATGCATATGCCAAAGTTGTGGCCTCTTTCACAGTCACAATTTACACCAGCAATATGGTTATATGTCTGCATGTGTAAGGTCACAGAAATGACGCAAACTCCTCAAATCCAGCCCATCGTCATGCAACAATACTGTACCACCTTCTTTCCAAAAGTGCTGGACTCCTGCTCAGAGTTAGGGACGTGTTTCACCCTCCAGACTACTCATTCACAGCTCTGTTTTTGGAGGAACACCAAGACAAAGCCAAGGAACAGGCAAGACCACCAAGGGCAGAGACTGCGAGAGGGGCCCAGCGCTCCTCCTTGTGACTGGTTGCTTTTTCTGCACAGAGGAGCGTGGAAGGGCAGTGGGAGGGATGAGGAGTGTTTGAAGAAGTCAGACTCAAAGTTCTTTGACAGCGTGGAATTGAAAATCTTGCGGCTATTTGAGATTTCTAACTAATTTCTTGCTTTCAAATATGCAAAAGAAAATAGGTTGGGAAGTGGTGCAGAGAAGAAAATAAAGGAATTGTGTGGGTGGGTGGAGAGAGGAAAGAATCAGAGAGAGAGAAAGAGATCAGGAACAAAAAGAAAAGCCCAACTTGCTGAAAAAGAGATTATAGAGATGTCTCTAAAGGGACTACTTTAATTTAGGGAATAGGATGTTTTCAAATTCTTAGCATCAATTTATCTTCAGCTAAAACCAAAACTGTTTCTGTTTATCTTTTGCATACAATCAGTCCTGAGTAAAACATGCATTTTAAGGTATAGCTTGGCAATCTTTCAAGTGAGATATGCTAGATGATATTTCTCTTAGCAACAAGAGAGTGAGCCTGGTGGTGGCAACTCACCATAGGCTTGGAGATGACCGTGTTGGCATGAACACACCTCTACCAAGGGGAGGAATATCCCTGTCCTGCTTCAGCTGGTGGGAGCTGGGAGCTATGAACCCCTGCTGCTCACAGGTGTGTGTCTCAAGAAGCTCTGATTCCTTTGCTTGGCTCGCCTCATGCTATTTGATATGTGCCATGGTGCTATTGCTGACATTCATGCTGTAGGCAGTTGACCCTGTTTGTTTTAGGGTATAGAAATCTGCCCTCCTGCTCCTTGGGCCAAGCACAGCAAAGTGAGAGTATGTTCAACATTTCTTGACTTCCACAAGGTCCCCTCCAGCTTTCCTTGGGCAAGTCTGTGTTTTGACCGTAATGGCCTCCCTTATACATCTCTTTAGCAGATAACAAAGAGACAATTCTAGTTGCTAATGGAAGAGGTCAAATGGAGGTGAAATGAAATGGATTGAAAAAGAACGAACTGATGTCAGAAATGCTGCTGTACCATTCAGTGGCATAACCACTTCATAGAAACAGGTTTTTGCTTGGGATTTTCATTTCATTTTACTCTATTTTGATTTTAAAAAGGCAGGCAGGTAGAAGAACTGGGTTTGTGGCTGAAGCACTGGAATTCAGTTTCCAGCCACATCATGAACAGCTTTTGTGACGATGGGTGAGTGCATTCAGTGGTCCCTGGGTTCATTGCAGTGTAGCAGTGGTGGGGATGGCTCAGCACAGCCCTGGAGGGGTAATTCCTCCCAACACAGCAAAGTGATACAGGCAACTCTTTGCTGCTGATCCCTCCTAGTACCCAAGCCAACTCATCTGAAAACTTTCTCATAGCAGAGTGCCCCCTCTTCTGCAGAGTATGGCTGTGAGCCATTACCCCCACAAGAAACTTCACCAGATGGTCTCATGTGGTGGGAATGTCCTCAGGTACACAGAGCTCACCCCACTGAGTTCCCAAGTACTGCCATTAAAGAAGTCAATAGAGTTACCTCAGGAGAAAGGAGATTGGACCTTAAAATCAACCTTAATCCTTCTTTTGCACAGCCAAACAAAATAAAAATAATAATGAAGAAACACTGCAAGAGAAAACATTAATTGTGAGGGAGTTTTATGATCTTCAAACCCAACAACAATCAAAGCTGCAAGGTTTTGTGTTTTTTTTTCCTAAAATTCCTCACTTTTTCTGAATTGCCTGCACCCTCATGGTATCTCTCAGCAGTCACATTAGCACTATTGATTGTCTGCTTGGTAGGTAACAGAAAGGTAAAATAAACCAAGCAAGAACTTAACTCTGTTCAGGTTTCTCCAGTGCATATGGAATCTGGACAATTTCCTATGGGTGGCCCTCCTCTGTGTCAGTGACCAAAGCCACCGGGCAGGGAGGGAGTTAAAAGCCTGTGTCTTCCCTGCCTGCTCTTTAAAATGCTGGTGTGCTTCTGTTCTTTGAAGCAAAGCATATGAGATGTCTTGATTTCTACCATTCAAAGCTGCCAATCTGCCAGGTTTGCAAATGTCACCTGCTCCCCACAGCAGAGAAGTGCTACATGCCAAGGCTGGCCTGTCACCCCTGAGTACAGGGAACACCAAGTCTCAGCATCCTCCTAACACCCCCATGTCCCAGCAGCCAGAAGTGGTTAATTCCAGTTCCAGAGCAGTGAATCCAGTCCCTACTTTGTGGCCTCAAGGAAATGAGAACATTTTTGTCTGCCCACACACCATGCTGAGGAGCCATGGTCAGCACTGGACATTCCAGTTCAAACCAGTACCACTCCCCACTTGCCACTATTCCCCAGCGTCGTGCTGGGATAAAACACAGGAATGAGTCAGCCTAAAAGATCTCTTGTTTTGACACTGAATATCAAGCCTGCCATATAGAACTCAGAAAATCTACATATCTGTATCAGAGGAACACAGTAGAAAATTTCCTTCAGAGAAATTTTCTCAGTAGGGAGGAGGCGCATGAAGTAAATTACTTCCTGTTCCCTCTTTCCAACATTAATGATACAGATGTTTCCAATGTTTTCTTTAATTTTTCACAGTCAGACTTTAAGGCTATGCAGACATCAAAATGCAACTTTTCAAGTTGGATCCAAACTTGAAGAGGTAAAGGTGAAGAACCCACACCCCCAGTGCATGGCTGTGCATTACCTTGCCAGGGAACTGTTTAATCCTGTCAGACCAAAGCTTCAATATGGAAACTACAGGATTTTTTGAAATGCTGTTGTAAAACACATTCCCATTTCCATGCACCATTCCAGCATCCCAATGTTTTTGTGGTAGTGAATATTTGTATTTCAAAGCAATTTAAAAGTGGTGGAGATGCAGTGGCCTGGGAGTCCACCTGGGTTTTCTCCTGCCTCAGCCCCTGCCCACCCTGCACACCAAAGAGCCCATTTCAGCATCTCGTGCCTGCTCTCCTTTTGTCTTTTCTGTTTGCCTGGGACACAGCTTGCTCTACACAGCGTTATGCACAGTAAGAACTTGCTTCACCTATAGCATTTAAGAACTAATCCTGTGTATAAAAATATTAGCCAAACATACCCTGGTACCCAAACTCAATTAGCTGTGAATTGGAATGGACTATATTTAATATAAAAGGACCATTAAAAAAGTCTGGGGCTTTACAAAGATATTTACATGCCTGCTGGCCTGTTTCTAGAATTCTGGTGTTGCATCTTTCTGTGCCCATTGCATGTAAAGGAGGTAAGTCTATCTCACCTTCAGGTGGTATCTGCTGCTGGATCTTCTGGCCTAAATGATTTTCATTCTTATGTAACAAACCACATTAATGCTCAAGGAAAGGAACCTATTTTATTCCCAGATTCAATAAAACACAGACAATGGGATCATGAGTCCCATCACACAGGTCCCTCAATACAACATGACCCTGGCTTAAACAGGGAGAGGCAGACAGCTGCCTCTTACAAAACCTGGAAATTGCCAAAGAATTACTTCTCTGTTCCTCAGATATTAAGCTCCCTGCAGCTCTTCCCTCCATCTTATTTCAATTATTTCTGCAGTCCTCTTTTTTTTCCTGTGTTCTGCTATAGAGTGAGTCACCAGGTATAAACAACATTTGCTGTTACTCTAAAAATGCACATTTGCAATTTTTAGTTTATAAACGTTGAGAGTAAAGGAGCACCCAGAGCAAAACCACCGAAACCACACAACCCCACAAATATAAATAAACATACTCTGCTACTTCAAAAGAGTTCAAACAACTTCATCCCAGCAGCACCCATGGTGGATGAGGTAGGAGCTGCCCTCCCACAGCCTGCAGAGAGCTGAGCTCCTCCAGTGGGAATTCCTGCCCAAGGGTGCTGGCCACCCCAGCAGGGCCCAGCTCTGGAAGCTGGAATGAGGACTCAAAGCTGGGGGCAGGTTTCATCCAGTGATGCTGACTTCACTCCTAGTATGCTTCTACAGTATCCCCAGTATCTTTATCACTCCAAAGGATATCTTCTATAAAGCAGCTACATCCTGACAGTCATGCTGCTTTAACTTTACTGCTCTAGTTAGAGGTGTAATGTGGGGAGAGCTTAAAGAGATATAACTGGACAGGTCTGTTTTAATTGTTCCCACTAGACCTGTGCTCCGTGACCTTGGACATCTACAGAGCCATAAATATGAGCTTTGATTGCTGTTCCCATAGTGACTGGCAGGAGGAACACAGTGGAGGGTGGACTAGGTTCGCTTCAAGCAGGCAAGCAGCAACTGGAAATGATTAAGTTCAGAAGCTCTGGGGACACTAATGTCACTGCAGGCCAGCCAACCTGGAAGATAAACATTGCTGGGCACTGCGAAAATGATTTTTCTATTTGCTTTCCACTGAGAGAGTGAACTAGGCTACACTTAAGGCACTAGGCTTGGCAAGTGAGACTGTGAGCTCTTCTGAGGTGATTTTACCAGTCCTTTCTGCTGCTGGAGATGTCAAAGCTACTACTGGGGTCTGTCACGCTTGTGCTGTGAACACTACCTGGAGCAACACACAACGTGGGAGAATAAATCATCCCATGCAAAGCTGCCTGTTACCTGGGCTGTCCCCCTTCAGTGCCAAAAGCACTGTGTATATTTCTATACTGCTCTGCATCGTGCCCCAAGGGCTTGGTATGCAAATGGGACACCTTTAGCATCCCACTCCAAAAGGGTGAGGACCTGGTGGATGGACTCAGGGAGAGGAATGCAGCTTGTCCCGGGTCTCTGACATCCAGCTCTCGCTCTCACTGTGCTCTGTGCTGTGAACTGAAAGAGAATGCAAATAATTCTCTGAACTCTCCTATTTCAGTATAAAAAAATAGTAGCATTTCTATAAAAATGTAGAGACACATGCTGGTGGCCTGAGTATATATAATGGCAGCTCAGGAATATTTACATCAGCAGAAGGCACAGCAGGAAAAGCTGTGCTGTGCTAATGGCAAAGCTGCCAGAGTGTTTCTGAGTGACTTGCTCAGTAGCACGGCATGGTGGGTGCTCTGCCTGCCCAGTCACACACAGCTTCATTAACCTCCCAGCAATCTGGGCCTCCCACATCACAGCAGAATGGAATTTACACATGGTCAAATCCATCATCGCCAATAGATCACTCAAAGTGATAACCCTCAAAAGCACAACAGCTTCACCATCCCCATGAGTATATTCAGATTTGGAACAGAAGATAGCTCTTCTACCATCCAGGATAAATCAGTAATTACTCAGATGGAAAACAACACTGCATCTACCCATCTATACACTTTGTACGCTCTCCAAAGGCTCCAATTCACATAAATGAAACTCTTCAGACTTTGGCATCATGGTAACTTTAATGCCAAAAGAAGACAGATAAGCCCATAAAAGAACAAGTTCAAGGCATCACTTCTTCCTCACTCCATACAGCACTTATGCATATTTGCATAGTCTGTTAAAAAAGCAGGGTAATGCTGACACATTTTGAAGTCAAAATTACATGGTCTTTTATGAGAATTTTAGTGGCATGCCACAGGGAGACACTGTACTGTTGTCACGGGATAACTGATTATCCCAGTCTCTTCTCCATGCCTCAGCCTTCCGCTGAAAGTAGATCCCATCATTTTTCAAGTAGTTGAGTCAGATTGGCAAAGTCTGCACATTTTCATAGTGACCACAAGCACTTAAAGCATCAGCTGTTTTAGTTTTTCAAAGTTTGGTTCCTCTATTTTTCTTTTTCTAATCAAATAGAAAATGCCAGAATTGTTCAACATTCTTGTTAAAAATTACCATCTTGTGAATCCCTGATATTTATATAGTATGGACCATCCTACTCTGAAAAATCAAGGATTAAAAAAATTAATCTCTCAGGTACTCAAACATCTTCAGTTACTTTTGGAAATACAGACTAATAATAATTATTGCCTACTCTGCTTCACTGTTAATCTTTCTTTCAGAAAATGCACTTTTTGAACCACAGAAAATGACACTTTTAAGAATAATTTTGCATTTTTCTAACTGCAGCAAACCATATGGAAAATGGCTGACAGGTCCTGATGGATAACACATATACTAGCAGCTTCCCAGAATATTTATCTCTGAGAAGAAAGAAGCTCTGCAGAAGTGGCCTGGATAGCTCCATAAATCAATGCCACACCATTAATTCCTGACAGATACTAAAAATTAAGGGATAGTCAATTTTAAGTATTGGTCCTACAAAAGTCTTGCAATTGTTCTTTCAAGAGAGCCATAATCTCCATTTGAGGAGCAAGACAATCATTACAGGTAAGTATTCAGTGGCTCTGCTGAAATTTCAGTCTGGTTCTTGAGGGCTAATTTTGCTATTCATCACTCTAAGTAAAAGTTAGGCCAAAGATGTTGCTTTTGTTTATATATTTTTTCCCCCATCTAGAAATTCAAACAAAAAAAATCATTTATTTTCCCATAGAGTTATTTATTGTAGAACAGTCCCACTGGCAGGTCAGTCAGTGCTGTAATCTCCCACAGCCTGGCCTAGGAAATCCAGACATGGGGGAGACTGAAGGTGCTTTGCTTCACTTGCAAACAGGGAGCTGGCATCGATCTAAAAGAAATCTTTCTCGAAAAGATGATTATGAAACCAACACTCTCTTTGGTATTGCACGGACACTCTGACATACTGTGTGAGTCAGAGAAACACTTTCTCTGTGTATCTCAGCACCTTTCCCTGCAGAGCTCCCATTCCACTGAGAGCAATTCCCTTTCAAGTCACATCAGCTCACAAGGTATGATGCAACATCATTGAAAATGTGCATGTATTTATTAGAGGTTACAGCATAAAGAATGCAGGCACCTTGAAATATATTTCAGACTATGACAGCAAGCAGAGTGACTGAATATATGTCAGAGGTTTATGGTGAACTCTGAAGTGTCTTCATTTGAAAGGCAGCATCCTTTTTTTATAGGCATCCTTTATTGCTTGATTTATTCTTTCTATCTGTAACTAACCTCTAGACTCATAGATTTAGACTCCTGGTGTGATGTTGTTTGAATGCTGTGTACCTCAGAGCTTGCAAAACATACTGACAAATTCATTGCTTGGTCCTCTCTCGCTGTTCAGCACAATGCCAATGGATGGAGAGATTAAGCGGTGCCCTACTGTTCAACTGAGAACCCATAAAATCAACATATTTAGTGGGTGTTTTAGAAAACTTGTCACATGCTAAGCAGGAAAGAACAGGAAAGTACTAGGAGAGGTTTAGTGTTCCATTTTTCATCTCTTTAGCAGTATTGCCCTTGATGTTTTCAGTAAGACTTGTTTTTGTTCTTTTTTTTGCAAAGGATTAGGCATGAACTGATGGTGGCGGTGAGGAACTAAGCCTAAGTAAATGACAAATTACTCTCTTCTTGATACAATCAGTTTGATCCCATATAGATAAAACTGAGCATTTATGCAAGTATACAGGGCACAGATGGGCCAAGGCCCACGCTAAGGCAGCCACCAGAACCCAAGGCTGAATTCAGGACCTGGATTGTATCCAGATGTGCAGTTCCTGTAGAAACACATACAGTGTGTTACATACATTGTGGTTACAAGCTCATGTTTTCAATCATATCTTTTGGGTCATAAGAGAGAGAATTTAATCTCAGAAACCTTAGGAAGCAATAATAATCTCTAACCTCTAGCATTGCAAGAGAAGATACTGCATATTTTCTATCAAAATGAACAGCTTTAATAAGCTTCCATTAATATCCATTTATGTTGCAGTGAGTTATACAGTAGTGACCAAGGGATACAACATGCTGTGTGAGGCCATCGCTACCTTTTGAGTTCATGGGAACCATTTTTGGAATAAAGGCAAAGCACTGCCTACAGAATTTAGCCTGTATTTTATTGAGTAACATAATGGTTATCCCAAATGGCCAAAGTTTCTGTTCTTCAAAAGGTATTAGTGAATTAAGCCAATGCCTGTGGTAGGATATTAACCTAGGGGTTTGGATTTGGTGAGGAGCAGAGATGCATTTCACAAATCTCCTGGCATCATATGGTTGGGACTGGCTTTTCCTCCTATGCTTTGAGCACAGATCCTTCTGCTGCAGGGCAATGATATATGATTACCTGGTACCGAGAGGTTTGGAGGCTTTAGAAAGAAAAAAAGAGGAGTTATGAAAGACTTAATTTTTGTACCCGAAAAGGCTCTGTCAGAAATGCCATTTATAATTAATTAGAAGTGCATAAACCAGAAAAAAAGCCTGCTAAAATCAACTCATTTTTAACCCAGGGAACTCTGGGTCTCAACCTCTGGCCAAAAGCTCATAACCTTTTCACAAATTCCTGTGTGCTTTCTGGGTGATCCTCCTGGCAGCATTTGAGTTTCCAAAATGGCTTATGAAAAAGCTTCCCTCTTTAGACAGAGCTCCTCAGCTGATTCTTGTAAGATAAGCTGTTTTTCTAAAGAGACAATATGAATTTATTACAAACCATTTCACATGCACACATTTTCAATCATACCTTTTGGGTCATAAGAGACAGAATTTAATTTCAGAAACTTTAGGAAGCAATAATAATCTTTAACCTCTGGTATTGCAGGAGAAGATACTGCATATTTTCTATCAAAATGAACAGCTTTAATAAGCTTCCATTAATATCCATTTATATTTATTACTCCTTCATTAAAGTTAAGACAGCAAATCCCTAATAAAAAAACCCCTAAATTGACATTTTACTTTACTTCTTTCTCGATCTTTTAAAATGCTAATACTTAAGGCAGTGGACAGGACAAGACATATTTTTATCACTGCCACACAGTTCAGCACCAGAAGTGTAAACCCTTTGTGTCTTGCTTTTTGCCCTTATTATATCAAATATAAGCAGATTTTCACCGAGTTCACTGGCAGGGAACATCTCCTTACAGCAGCACATCCCCTCATTATCCAGCCCTCTCAGCTGTTCTCAACCTCACCAGGAGGCCATTTCCCCTCTGCTTTACAACCTCTTTTATGATCCTTGATGGCCTAAGTTTGGGGTTTTTTAGTTTACTTTCTTGCTTGATTCCCCTGTGCCACTTTATAAGATGTCCTCAGCCAGCCTTCCAACAGCCCTCCTTAATGACATGAAACCAGGCAAAGAGGAAGAGAATGTGGGTTTTTTTCTATTTTTGTATTGTGAAAAGAAGGAGGTAACTCACTAACCGAGGTCAACTCAACGTGAGAAACATGGAAATGCAGCTGAGCTTCAGTTGAAGGAAAAAGTGCCAGGAGGGTCCCAAGATCCTGACACCCATTCATGTGAACCTAACCTAGGACAAAGCTCCTCTCCTCACACTCTGGGGGATCTGCTCCTCCTCTCTGGAGAACTGAGCTGTATTTCTAAGTGTGTTTTTCAGCCTTTCTTGAGGCCACTCACTTGCTTTTGCCTATTTCTGGGTTACAATCACACTTCTGCTTCCTCATCTCCTGCATGGCCCTGAAGCCACATGACATCATGTGAATTGCATTCTTTTAAGTTTGGCTTCTTCTACCCAAGGACACAATGTCCTTGCACAGCTGAAGTGAAACAGGGCATTATTTTACTTGCCAGCAGGGCTGTGTGTATGTACTGGGGTATGTATTTATAGCAGCCACCTCTGCTGACGGATTAAATGGTGGCTGGTATTCAAACCAGCAATGCCTCACCTTTAATACAGTGCTTTCACAAGTCTGGCCTCAAAAAAATGCTCCTTTTTTTTCTTTTTTTTCTTTTTTTTTTTTCAGTGAGTCACTCCATTGCCAATTCAGCTGGGAAGCAGAGCAGGTGACTGCCAGCTTCAGAGTGTCAGCAGAACCTGGAAATGAGGCAGTGAAGTCCCAACTTTTCTGAGATGGAGGCAAGAAAGAGGAACCACCTGCCAGCTTCTGCCTGTGCTGCCAGCATAAGAAGCTTCTGCATTTCCATTTCCTTCCTTCGTGAAACACGAGTGTGCACAAGGTGCAAGATGGGTCACTGACCTTCTCCAGGCCAGCACTGCTGAGACAGCTCACTGCTGAGCCCAGGAGGTGCATGGCAGCACACAGCTAATGCTCACACACTGGGAATATACTCTTATCATTCAAGATGAAGTAGACACCAGGGGGGAAGCCATGGGTTGTGCAGGGGTCTGCAAAGAGGGACCAGGTTTGACTGCTGAGTCATTTTTATGTATGAATTCAGCAATGCTACTTGGTCAGAAATTATTAAAATTCCAAACACCCAGAGGCGCCACAATAACCCATGGGATAAATCCATACTGCAGAATACACACGAGGAGCAGAGCAGCAGCAGGCACCACACATTAAAAAGATATAATCAATTCATCACAAAAGGACATAGCTAGTCCTGTTTGGCCTAGAGAAACAACTGTATTCACATGAAACAAATTCAGAATAAAGATTCTTTAGGCAGAGTGAGTATTTATGAATATAAATAATAAGCATACAAAATACTGCTTTCAAAAGAAAGGATGCCATTGTAGTTATGGACACATTTTTCTCCTCTCTTTAATAAGGTTATGCAACAGCTATTGATTCCTGACTACAGTCTAAAGTACAATTAGTGTATTTTTAAAACTGTCCCTTCTAATCACAGAGGACTTGTATAGCTCCAAGTACCTCATTCAAACTAACAACTAAGTGTTACTGCTGTGATCCAGACAAACCCCCTGGGCAGTAGGAACCAAAACCCCAAAGAAGTCCTCTCTTGGGCAGGACAGTAGCTAAGCTGTCCTTCCCTATTTTGTACCAGGTTAATGAGCAGACTGTGTTAAATCCTCGGTTTGAAGGATTCAACTGCTCCATTTCAGCAGGAGAAATCCCAGCTGTGGTTCCCGTGCTGGGCTCTGCACAGCGGGAAGGGGGAACTCAGTTTGCCAGACATCTCCCAGGCTCAGGGGTGAAGTCTTAGCAGGGAGATAGTCTTTCTTAAAAGCAGCTACCGAGTGCTGAACAAGGCAAAGATTTTTATTTTGTCTGCTTTACTCTTCACTTGGGGTTTTAGAAATATGTGATACACAGCTGGAGAGACATATAAAGGGATAGAGAGAAATATTAAAGAAAACCATGTATTTTTCTACCCAAAAGCAAACATGGTGCTCAGTGGATTACATTCCTCTCATTTCTTTCCGATAAGAACAGTGTTCAAAAGAAAATCTCCTTCTCTTCTGAGCTATTCACTCATTTTGAACATGATTACATCCTAAACATCCCAGTATTTGCAAAGGATTGGGATCACAGTGATAGGTGGGTAAGGTGCTTTCCTTGCCAACTTTCTATTTACCTCTGTATTTCATGCTCAATATCCTTGGTACAAATAGCTCTATCTCAAGTACAAATGTTATGATAAAAGAATAGTTTTTGAGCCTCTCAGAGCATGACAAATGCAGTATCCCAGAGCAGCACGCCAACTGATTCCTGGCACAGCATCTCCCAGCTGCCCCATGGAACAGCAGCACCAGCCAGACTCTGCTGCAAGGAAAACATGTTGACCAAACTGCACCGAAAAAACCCCTCACAATGGTTTGCCTGCCCATCTTTCTAGGTAGTTTGTAATGACTGCTGTCAGTCAATAACCTGCACACCTTATTACAGCTGGCACCTCAAAAATGGCCCTTAGAGCCTGCAGACCAGGTATTCCTGCCAGGGCACAAGCAGTAAGGTATGGCACTGGAACATGGCAGTTCTCTTAATCATTATCAAAGTGTAAGTGAAAGGCAACATTTTCTATAAACATCTGCACTTAGAGGCTAAAGGGTACTTTCATCCTTTTCTGTAAGACCTTTCAAAAATACCACCTCAGACTAACCTACTAGGCAGATACATCATGTTAGATGTGTCACCACATCCTTTTAATCAGTGCACAGTCAATATTCTGTATTATATGAATAACTAATTAGTTTCACAACTTATTTCCACAGATGTCATTGCAAAATATGTCTGAGGAATGTCATCCGCACTTGAGAGAAGGACAAGCATTGTAATTAAGTATTAAGCCATTTCACCAGTGTGAGTCTGCCGTGGAGTGTGAAATGGCTATAATTCACATTTTTAAGACCTCGCATTTATTAGCATCTATTTTCTACTCAAGGTTAGTGGTGTGCTGCAGAGTTAAAAAAAGCAAAACAAGTTCACTTTTTTGTTATTCAAATGGATACATGTGCACGTCTGACTGTACAGATTGGTCACACGGATGGGGTTTCTCTCAGGTCCCAGAGGACTTCTGGCTCACACACCTCTGTGAGCAGCACTCGAAGGTTAGATGAATGTTCTGATTATGGAGCAAGTGATGTTCTGCTGTTGAAAGCTAATGACAAACCTGGGCACAATGCACCTAGGCAGGATACAGATCTTGTATACAAGAAAGGTATTCAGTCTGAGATAACAGCCAGGGCTGACGATAAATATCTCCCAGGAATAGACTTTGTTTGCGTTAGGAAACCCCTGCAGAATAAATGCAGAGATAGAATAATGAACCCAGCTGCTGGGTTTTATTCAGGACCCAGGAAAAGTTAAACTGGTCTCTGTCTGGAGCCATTGCAATCATACTGCTTAATTATATGCAGAAGAAGAGGAATCTTGTTTATCTTCCTACATCATTTGGTATATCAACAAGGAAATGACAGGGATCTTTCCACTGCTCTCTATTCCATAAGCAATGCTGTTTGGCATTTCCTTTAGAAATCTGCCCTTTTCTTCCCTTCTTCTGTTCCTGTTCTCACTTGAAGGGCCTTCCAGCTCTGATGGAATATGCAGGCTCTTGCACCCACACATGCCAGCAGCTCAGGGGACAGGAGGGCCTCTGGGAAGACCCATGCACACCCTGCAGGCTGCTCGACCACCAATGCCAACTGCTTTGCCTCTTTTCCCCAGTTTAAACCCATCTCATTTTTTACTTCAGCAATCTACTGTGTTCAAAACACCTTCCTGTCAAGCTCCTCTTCCTGCCAAGCCTGTTTTCACTGTCCATTAGTCCTCTGTGAAGATCTGCCTGTCTATGGACAGATGCTATTAGCAGCACTGTGGACAGGGCAGGGCCATGATTTATCCATCTGGGATAAATCAGCAAAGCTCTGTCAACACCTCTGCCATTTCCCAGGCATGTGCCTCCTGAGCTGCTCATCCAAATCCAGGCTTCACCTTCTAAAAACAGGGAAGGAAAGGACACCAAGAGCTAAACCCCCCTACCTGGTGCTGGGTGTGAAAGAGATGAAGGCCAATAAGAAAAGATTTGCTGGGATAAGAAAAGGGAACAACAACTCCCCTTCTCCTCCTTTTTTGCAATAGAAATACTTTTACAGATGGAAAGCCCCAGCAATCAATTGTCTCTTTAACTCCAAGCCTTACATCCAATGGTAACATACACCTTAATGCACCAGACTGCCTTTGATTTGGGAGGGCTGGGGCTTTTCTTACGTAAGAGGATAGGTAGCAGCTTTGAAGGGATGTGAACAGAATGAAACACTAAAGCAAAGTGGCTGTAAAACCAGTGTGACTTCTGCTCTGAGAAAGTCTCATCCAACAACAAGAGTTTCAGGAAGTGTTAGCTGTCATGGGAAAATGGTTAGATCAGATGTGCCCTTGCTAAGAAAATGGAGTGAGGAGGATCTCTGCTATTTGAAAGAAACTTATCAAGGGCCACTTAAATTAGTTTGAGGTTTAGAGAACAGGAGCCTGGTCTCTCAGTTGTATACAAAAAAATATGTGTTGACTTTTATGGAGATACTTGTATAAATCCAACTCATCTGTGTCATATGAAAACAGTTGTTACAATGTGGGAGGTAAAGCTTATCCCAAGGAAAAAATCTGTTGTCTTTAAACTGGTAGGATTACCAAAATTACTGGGATTGCACTGGTATAACAGAGAAAAAATAGTAGCATCCATTGTGGCAAATCAATCAGAAAACAACACCAGCCAGATATAAAGGTGCATTGTCCATTTCCCCCTTGCTGACACCCCCCAGGAATCCACAAGTGTTTGCTGTGAACCAAACAGCATTTCAGTATCACACACCAGGCTTTATAAATGACTTCCACTTCTCACCAATAACTTCCTCTTTCGTACCATTCATTTTTTGCATTTCCTCTAATTTTTCTTCTCTTAATCTTGATTAATGTAATGGGTTTTAGACAGAAACATTATTTGTGTTCCTACTTTTCTATGCTGCCTTGTGAAACACAGCTGAGAGAAACCTTAATCTGATAAGAATTATTGTTTTTCAAAGTGAGTATTGTTACATTAGCCAAGCACTGCATTTAAATTGTTTTTTGTTATAATAGGTCTCTCTTGGGCTATTTAGATAGTTCAGTACTGTACACTGTAAGGTAGAATTGCACTAATAAAACCAAGCTGCAAGCACATTTCATCTGCCATTTCGTACTTTCAGTGCTTTGTAATTAACTTTGGTCAAGAATTACCCCTTTAAGCCCAAGGGATTAATTCTCCCTTAAATATATTTGTGCATTACAGAAAAAAACAGTCATCCCTTGGTTTCCTGGCTTTGGATGAACGATTTACTGCATTTTTAACCTACAGTATCTGTGGATGAATTCCATGTGTATGCTTGCCCCTCGTGGAGTGAATTTCATGCTGTCTGATTGCTTTTTATTTAATTCTGGGAACAAAAATACCCTAAAGCAGGTTTCCCCTGCAGCTGCCCCTGCCCAGCATGACCTGGACACTGGGGAGGTTCTTACACTGGCCCTGAGCTGGGTGATGGGGGTGGATGCTCTAACACAGCCAGCCCCACACCTTTTAATCCCCTGCCCTCAAACTGTTTCCCTTTCTCTTTATTCATTGTCCAGCCTTTATCCCTCACCTCAGAAGAGTGCTGATCTTGTGTTTGATGGACAACTTCTGTTAGCCTCTTTGGCATATATCTGCTTTTTGGAAGAAGATAAATAGAAAAAGGCAGGTGATTCCTACCAGTGTCAAGGAGAGGCTCTCAAGACAGGCTCTTGACAAGTTACTTGGGTGCTACTAAAATAATCCAGTGAGAAAAGGTCATATTGAATTCAACTTTTATACATAAGTAATTACATTAACATATGTCAAAGATACCAGACTGCTTTAAAAAGAGTCAATGCAGATGAGTACAAATATTTTAATGTCCAAACAAATCTCCTAAGCCCTCTCCTGAAACTATTTTGGGATGATACAGGATGGCAATGTTAAACACTCCCAGTATTTTAAAATAATTTGAATTTGTTTGCTTTCCTTTTTACTGTTTTTGACCAGTTTAGAACCCAATGAACAACAAACAAAACATGTAGGCATCTAAAATTACTTCAAATAAGTAAAAACATGGACATGTTCACAGAAGTATATAAAACAATTCATCAACCATCTCTAGTTTTTAGGTCACTGTTAAAGAATATTCTAGAGGCCAGATAGGAAACATGAACCATTTTTCACACCTTGCTCTAAATAAGACATTTATGAGCTCTGGCATCTCTATCACAGGGCACAAGGAACAGGATTGCTTTAGGACACATGAGTCTGTCTGCAGCATGGGAGAGAATCTCCTGAGAAGACTCATCAGCAAAGTCCAGACCTGGCTCAATGAAGCACCAAGCCAACTCTTCCAGCCTTGTAAAACATGCAAGACAAAGGCTACACACATATTCCCATTGGAATTATCTTCATCTAAACCATAACAGATGAAAGCATTTTAAAAAGGACACTGAGAAAAGAGGCCCACCAGGACAGTGACCGCTGATTTACTAACAAATGAATTATGAAGACCATTCATCAGCTAAATGGGGACAAAGTCTGCTGAGAACAAGAGTGCTGTCACCTGGAGCATGTCAGTTGTCATGACACACAGGCATGACTGAAGGCCTTTGGGACATGGGAGCAAAAGAAGCAAAGAAACAGAGATGACTGGCATGATAGCACAGTGCCCATCTTGCCAGGGAAATCAGACTGTCTGTTAGGGAGAGGAGGAAGGGAGGGAAGACACTTAGGTGTCCTGTCTCAGTGGTGACAGGAGCAGTTGGTCTCCTCTCTTTGTGACGGCAACAGTGGCTGCCACCTTGTTCTGGAGCCTAACAAAAAGGCAGGAATCAGTACAGAGTTGAAAAGAGAAACATATAAATCAGGAAACGAATCGTAACTGTTTGGTCTGGGAAGAGAGATGGAGGCTGGTGGTGCCTGCAGCAGCTGAATGTGCACTTTCCACCTGAGAACTTCAGCCCAAGGAGGAAAGGAAGTTTGCACTATTTATTACAGAAAAAGGTCTTTCAGAGTCAAGCCAGATACTGAGTGTGTGTTTTCAGTGTTGCTTTCCCAGCAATGTGTGACAGCTCGGGACCCATAGGCTGCCATCTCATCCAGTCCCATTTCACCACAGCATCTTTTTAAATAGGCAAAAAGGACCCCTTATGCACACGCTCTGCTATCAAAATAGGAAGCAACAAAAAAAATCTCCCCTCAGAGTACGATTATTTTCACTATTAACTCTGTACTGCCCCCAAAAGGCACCACTTTACCTGAGAAGCAGCCAGTGATCCAGCATGTTGAGACAGATGGACAGTTCTTGGTTTGGGAAGGAATAGAGTATTTGTTCTTGGGAAACCTTGCTTCCCCTAGACAGTGCAACCACTGGCCCTTTTCTTATCAGGGTGGTGGAAAAAACGCTTACTTTTGCCAAATAAAATTGTCAGAAGCACACAAAATATTTTTAGACAAAAAACCCCAACAGATTTTTACAGGATTTTTTTCATCCAGTCCACTAATTTCAAAGGAAGTCAGTTACCTAACAGCTCTCTGCATAGTAAAATAAAAACATTTATTTAAAGCAAATCAAATATACTGAATCAATCCCTTGCATGGATACTGTCATTAATTCATCTCAATCTCATTTAGCTTAATTTTCTTTGGAACAGAAGCATACTCAATATGATTAAGGCCATTTTAATTCACATTTGTCCCCTCTAATATGACATCCTACACTCATTTGGATTATTTTCTCCTCCTATCTTTAGAAAAGTCCTAAGTAGCCACAAACTTGGACCTAAATCTTGCAACTCCTTTACACTACTCAAAATAGGACCTGGTTTTGTAAGTCATGGAGATGCCATCGGATATTCTAACCATGATCTTGCCTTTTCTTTTTTTCTTGAATTTGTCAGTAAACATGGGTTGTGCCAGAAAACCTTTGTCACTTGGACTTCACCTAGAAATCCACCCACCCACTGATGCCTTTGTTTGCTTGGCTCTGCCCAGAGAAATGAAGGGTATGTGTGCCCTGCCCCTCTCCTCCCTGCCTCACTTCCACCACAGCAAACCTTGGAGCTGCCCTGGCAGCTGCATGTCAGGCTGAGCAAAGACCACATTTCCTCTTTTTTTTAAAGGAAGTATATCAAAATTGGGAAAACCACAAGGCAGGGTTAAAGTCACTGCATAGAGAAAGAGAACAAACTTTCATAACAAACCAAATTATATCACCACTGCACTTGCTGTCTGACATATGATCCCCAGAGTGCAAAATGGGAACAATTAGAGTCTCCTGAAAGAAACTGAAAGATAGAGGTAGACCTAAGGGAAGATAGACAGGATATTCTTCACCTTCCACAGAGATCTAGCTGGGCCATAACTACCCCTGGTATCAGAGCAGAGAGAGTTCATGAGAGGTGCTCTCCCACCTCTGTGCATCTGCAGTAAATCTGCAGCACTCGTGCACAATTCCAGCTGTCTGAAGACTGCTTCAGCCCCAGCAGTTTCCAGCAAAGTAGAGTCTGCAATCCAAGATCTAAGGACAAGATGTCCTTCTGGAGGGTTCTTTTCATGTTTCTCTCTCTTTTCCTAAGGAAGGATAGAGTATTGAGGCAAACCCCTACAGCCTCTTGGTCAGGAGGCATCAGGAGATTCAGTCAATAATTTATTGGGCCATATGGTTAGTCTCTTTTCAGAGCCTAGTCATCTAGTCATCCAAACTAACCTGTAGTGCTACCCTTTTCTTTTTTTAATAAAATAAATATACTACCCAGCATTAGCTTGAGGGCAGAGCTGGTTCCCAGGAGCTGCCCTGTTTCTTCCCTCCTGGCACATTGCTGTCAGCAAGTGGCATCTCTGCAAGTTGCATACATGCACAGCTACACCCTGTGTAGGTCAGGGAGGGTTTGCCTTTCTCCAAGACAGATAATACTGGAGGGCATTATCCTTTTGCCTGCTGCATCTCCCTGTGATCCAGCACAGACTCCAGTACCTCCCTGTACAACCAGGAAAAGATTACTCTATTTTTTTATCAAGTGCTGAGCCCAGGGTACACACGAGCATGTTGCAGAGGAGAAATGATGCTCTCATGAGTTGTGATTGCCTTTAGTTTGGACATATCACATGTAAATATGGCAGGTCCCTTCTCTTCCATGGCATCCTCTTCATGATGCCTTTCATAGTGAATCCCCAAGCTCTTATGCAAAAGCAGAAATGATGCCCAGCAAAATGCACAACTCCAACAAGGCTTCACTGAGTTACCATTAAACCATATTCCAAAGTTTACCTTAGTTCCTTGAAGGGGTCTGCCCTGACATTGGGAGTTTCTATAGATTTAGGGAACACTGTGCCTTCTGCTCCTGAAATCACAAAACAAAACAGAAGACAAATTGTAAACATTATAAGCTGTTATCAGGGGAGTGATTGTCAAATCATATCTAGGTGCAATTTAACCCATTGCCTGACCCCATTTCTCTCTTGCACATCCCTTCTGTCCCCAGAAAATCCAGACCTTGATCATCTGCAGTTGGTTGCCTTGATTACAACCAGGATCTGCCTGTAAGCTGCACTTCTGGCTGGAGAAGCAGCTGCTTGCACCCCAAATATGGGAAGAGTTTGCTGATCCAAGTGATGTAAGGAGCTTGGAAAAGATACTCCTTGGTAACCAGGCATCTAATCCAGCCACATCCTTCATTAATGAACCTGGATGCATGTCACAACATTATTTTTTTCTCTTTTTTTTGCTGGGCTCTCAGATACTCAAAGGAGAAAAGAAATTTTTGGCTCTGTCACTGAAAATGCCTCTCAGGTCATGCTGTGATCCTGCCTGGGGAAAAGGAGGGATGTGCCCACCTGATGCAGTGCAGCACAAGCAGACTCCACTCCAGTCTCAGCCTGGGCACCAGTTTAATATGTGACCCAGAAGTCATTTAACCTCTGCTCATTTTCTCCTTCTCTCAGAGATGGTGGGGAAGCAGCACTCCCCCCATTTGCTGACTGGCTTTAGATCGTGAGCTGTAAACTGCTGAGTACTGTGAACAGCTTGCCTAAGTTTCAGGTACTGCAGTCCTCTTCATGGCCACCTGCACAGCCCAGCTGGACCATTTCACCCTGCCATCCCTAAACTGCGCCCTTATTTTGTGACTGAATCAGGCTGTCTCTCTTCCCTAGAAAGATGTGCCCTCCTCATATTGTCTTCAGTCAAAGGCAGCCCCTGCCATCCTCTCATAAACTTTTCTACTAACTGTTCTCACTGAAATGTACATCTTATCTGAATTGGTCTCACTTCATCTTTCAGCCACTAAATCTTCTTGTGCGTGCCAGTCAATCAACCCCACATGAGCAGAGTCTTCACCCTCTATACTGACAGCGACCCAACCACCCCAACCTGCTGATTCTCTGAAAAGTCTGGGCTTTCTGAATCAATTACAGTGAAGCAAATTCTCTGGAATCCTCATTGTTCTTTTCTGAACCTGTTCCACTTTAAAAATACTCTGTTGCAGCACTGGAGTCCCCAGGTGCTGTCACCAGTGCTCTGTGCTGCTCCCACTGAAACTTCCAGCTAAAACACAGCTAAGAATGGTGCTAACTGCTTTACACACAGCGTGCAGCAGAAATTAATGTTCATACTCTCCAATATACAGCTGCCAGCCCAGCAAGTATGACCCATATTCTTACATTTTAACCTGTGGTCTTGTCTTCAGATTCATTGTGAACACTTAGCCATTCATTACCTGCAGTCATCACAACAATTTCAGTGTCAACATATAAATAGCACCACTGGCATTTTTTAATTAATTTTTTTCTTGATAAAGCTATTATAATGGTTACCTATGTGCAGTCTGGAAGTTGCCACTGCAGAATAACAAATGTTCTGAGATGATGCAAAACACATTAAGACAACATCCTGCTGTAACTTCTGCTATAAGTGAGAAACACCTATGGCTTCAATAAGACTACACTTTCTTCACTCTGAAATAAATTAACTAAGTTGTCCACTGTGTTAAAGAAAAAAAACCAAACAAACAGAATGAAAAAAACCCACTTGAACCTTCATTACAAAAAACCAACTCTTGTTAACCTACAGAAAAACAAAGTAAACTCACAGATGATAAAAACAGTCTAAAGTTTGAATCTTTATACTTGGGGATTGTAGTTGATCCTATGGCACAATACAGATATGTAGCTCTTAGCTTTACTATAAGCCTTCATCGTTACAAGTTGCCATAAGCAGCTGTAACTTGCCAGCCATGAAGGTTATTACTATCAGATATGTCCTCACTCAACAGTTTCCAAATGATTTAAGTCTCTGCTTATCCACACAGTCACCTTGGCTCTCGGCTTTGCAGTGAAATGTAGCAAAAGATGGAACCTGCACATTTCTGCATAATAAAACTGATTTTTGAGGGAAGGAAGATGAGGAGGTGCAGCTGGAGAAATGCACATAGATATTCTTGCACCCTTTCCAACCATACGGTGACTTTATCCTGGGAATTTTAATTCATTTTTACACACCTTAAGTCAGACACTTAAGTCATGCAAAGCCCAGAATAACGAACTGCATGTAACCAGAAATGCCTGTAGAATAAGGAGAAACTTCAGCTAATTTCTAAACTTGGGGTTTTCCAGGCTTTCATTATTTAGTTTAAATGCAGGAAGTAACTTTGTGAAACTCCAATGCAGTTATTTCAGCAAGGCTGAAAATAAAAGAGCTGGCCTTTCCTCCATCTCCTTGTTTTCCTTTCCCCGCACAGTTCTTAAACCCTCTTTTCCACAGATCCATGAAAGAGTCCCTTATGCACTAGGGAAAGAAATGAGATTTCCAAACCTACTTTTTCCTCTGCTTTGATTGGAATTAGAAGTGAACACTACCTGCCTTGATAAGGCTTCCTGCCCTGACAATATCATTTCTTATTATTCTCCTTTAGGAACACAGACTTTCCCAAAGGGCCACCTGTCCATGTTACGGGGCAGGACATCAGCCCTGAGAGGATGCTGAGGGACCAGCACTGAGACATCCCTCCCCTGACTCTGGCTGTCAGCAGCTGAGGGACTGCTTGAATTGGCTGTGTCACCCAGCCAGAGCAGAGACACTGATCAACTTTCCTCACCTCCACTAATGCTCATTTTAATCACTCCCATTTCTGCAGCGGGGGCTGATAAATTAAATACTCTGGAGAAGTTCTTCCTTTGGTTTCAGCCTGCTGTCTGATGATTTCAGTAAAGAACCATTCTCTTTTTGTGCTACTGGAAGTTTTACAGACCTCTAATGTGCCCTTTCCCCCCAGCCCCCCTCTCTGCTGTGCTGGAGAGTCTCGGTCCCTGCCTGGGGGATTGGCAGCTCCTGAGGGAAACAACTGCCTTGGACTAATTCAACTCCAGTGGGCATTTGTGTCACAGCCTGGCTTTTGGCCACTGTGGAAGTCCCCAGCGTGATAACATCAGAGCTGGATGGAGTTGAAAGTGAAGGCTGGAGGAGGTGACCTCATTGAGTGGTTTTAGAATCATAGAGTCACTTACGTTGGAAAAGACCTTTAAGATCATCTAGTCCAGCTGTTACCAAAAGCTTTGGCAATAAAAGAAGAAAAGTTTGAGGGAAATGTCCTGCTGACACTGGATTGGGCTATTCTGGCTCTGCTGAGGAGAACTGGGATGTCATGGAGAAACAAATGATTGAAAATACGAAGTCCAAGGTCGTGTGCCTAGATGTAGTAAAAATTTCTTCTCCCTGCTTTCAGGATGGGAATAACCCTGGATAAAAGCTGAACACTACTCATGATTCATGGCAGTGTGACAGAACCAAAGGGAAAGCAAACATGACATTAAACTGAAAGGCATGAGGGAAGTCTAACAGGAACATGAAAAAAAATCACATTATGTTAAGAATCATCAGTGAGTCCTTGAACTATTATGTCCCTCTCCAGCTCATCCCCAGTGGGGAGAGTGTACAGAGAGGAAATAATGTCATGACAGCACAAAAAGAAAAGTCCATCCTACAAAAGAAGCCTGGAAGGACTTGCCTTTGTAGCTTAGCAGCATGATGGCTAGGGAAGGATACACATGCTGTGTATTAATACATTAGGAGGATAAATAACATGAAGGGAAAAGAACTACTGGCTCTAAGCCAATGTTGATAGGAGAGCAAGTAGCAATAAACTGATCCCAAATATATTTGGGAGGAAAAGTGTTTTCTAGCCAAAAGAGGAGTAAAATGGGAGCAGCTTTTCAGTTAGATGGGACAGACAATCTAACAGATTTGACAAATTCCAGACTGTGAGATGTGATGTCTAGAAACCAAGGGACAATATTTGCAGGACCAGCAATTGCCTTCTAGTCTTGCACTCCTCTAGTTTTATTTTTACTGTCCTCTACCTGAGGAATGATGGGTTTTGGCAAACAGTATGAACACAGAGCTCCGACAGTTCAAGAATAGGCTGCTACAATCTCCCTTTTCAATCAAAGTACTACATCTTTCTTTCACTTTTACAGAGTATAAAGCAAATGTAAATTGCATTTATTATTGTACAACACAGCTTCTGCTTCCTGAATTATCTGTTATTAAAACATTTTCTATCTACCATGAAAAATGCCTAACAGAAAATTTCTATTTCATTGCAAAGTACTGAAAATATTTCCTCATTATATGAGGCTCTGTGCTGTTGCTAGGAGTAACTTATCTATAAATAAAGACAGAAGAAAACAATAATATCATTGATATTTAAACATACTCTACTGTACATCCCTAGGCAATAAATTATTCTTTCTCACAGTATTATATCAGAGTGACTTCTATTAAAGCCATACCTACTGCTTTCCTCTTCTGACATTGTGTAATTTACCACCGATAAATGTTCATAAACAGTTTGACCGAAAAATCCATAAAGCCATTTCAGCTTTATTTTAAGTTCCATTTAATGTCCCTCAAAAATCATTTCATCAATGTGTTTCCATTAGCTGGTTCTCTGCCCAATAACTTAATTCCACACAATCAGTCAGGAACTTATAAAGCATATGACAGAATCTACCTAAGAATTTTGAATCACCATAAAGATTCATGCAAAGACTATTTGGATTTTTTGGCTTTTTTCCCTGCTTTTAATGCATAAAGTGTGAGGGCAAATGTCTCTGACAAATGTCAGAGACCACTGCATGCATTCACTTCGTTCAAGAACAAAAACCAAGAACCCCATGGCAAGAGGACATTTACAGTTCAATGTCAGGGTTTGGGGATTTCTTTTTTGATTCTTTTTTTCATTTGAGACTCAGAAGAAAGACTATGAGAACAAGTCTGTTTGCATTTTCTCTGGTTCTAGTGGTTTTTTAGAACTCTGCTGCCCCATCCAGGACAGAAGCCTGGTTGTAGTTTGGATCACTGTAAGTGATCTGCTGGAGCAACATCTGGCTTCTGGATCTCCTCTCACCTCCCTCTTCCCATTCTGTGCCCACTGTAGGAGCCTCCAGTGGCACTGGTCTGTTGCATCTTATGAACAGCTCCAGCTCTTGCACAGGAAGACACTGTCCTTTCTCCTGCAGAGCTTCTGCCTGGCACAGAAGTCTGCTCTCACTGCTCCCAACACTGAAGAGCCAACAAAAAGAGCCAGTGGGCTAGGCTTTTGGAAGTCATCTTCCTCTATAACATGAATCCAAGACATGGCATAAAATAAATGGTTTTTAATCTCTGTTGAAACAAAGCACAAGCATCATGTTCTGTGCGTGCATATTGGTTTGCCAGCCTCCTGTCACAGAGTGCCTTTGGAAGCATCAGCTCTCCTTGTCCAGATGTGGAGTTGGTTGATCAATCTCATGAGCTTTATGAGAAAAGACTGAGAAATTGCTTACACCCCACCAACGTAAAGGTGCTGGTGTGAGCTCCATGCTGGCTGGATCCCAGAAACTCCATAGGGAATAGAGGAGCTACAAATGCCAGAAGAAGGGAACAAATCTCAGCTGGAATGTGCATCTTAACCAACAGAAGAACCAACCAGAGGAACGTGGGCATCAACATTTCAAGCTGCCTCTTGCTTTCCCTGTGTGCTGCAAAAGTACTTGAGCTGCATGGCAAGACACTGTTCACATACCACTCCCTCTGCATAGAACTTGCTCTAAGCTTCCCCTGCTATCAGCTGGAAGAGAGAGAAGAAGAGCTCAAATGCAATGAGATGAGAGGTATTTTTAGACGAATGAGTGATGCTCCTGCTGTCAAGGGTAGGTGGCAATCAGCTGAACAGCACTTGGGGGTGAACAGAATGCAATTAGAAATCAGGTTTCTACTCAGGTGCAGATGCACCTGGTTAACAATTCCCCACCTTCCTCCTTCTTACCAGACAACACATTTCTTTCCAATTCGGTGTTCTATTTTAGTAATAATTCCAGACCGGCAGCATGCCTTTAGTGTTGTGTATCACTGATTTCGGATGAAGTTGGGGTCTCCGAGCCCTGTGACCAATGTGGTGACCAAGTTGGTTTGAGTGTATCTTACATAGTACTGTGCAAATGAGGGGGCAGGAGAAGGATTTGCTGTGATTTTTTTCTAGCTAAAGTCAAGAGGCTGTGCATAGTGTGGTGGTGATCTCCATAAACTACCTCTATTCCCACTATTATTGATCAGCACACATTCAGAAATTTGTTCACAAAAACACCCATCTGATGAGGTTCTCTCCTCTCTAGGTCTCATCAGGATAATATGTGACACACTTAGAAGACTGTCTGGGTAAACAGATGCCCAAAAGTAAATCCAATACAATGCAGGTAAAAATTATTTGTGACTGCTTCTTTTAATTCCTCTCCTTAAAAGCTTTATTCATCCTTAATTTATGTTTTTAAATGGGTGAACATAGTAATTGCTGTTGCTCCCCTTGAATCCCATCAAATCTGAAATCAATAAGAGCTCCATTTCAGGGCCCAACAATAATAGGCTAGTTAGGTTAAGCCAGTGCACTGAACAAAAGCCATAAGCCTTCACTCATGTTTCTTTCTAAGATTCTATAAAAATAGTTCATTGCAAAGGTCTGTCTGTCTGCCTTTGTTGTCTAAGTGTTGGGGAGTTCTTTTATCACAACCAAGAAATCCTAAGTAATAATGACAATAATGAAATAATGTGCAGCATGAACAAAGCATTTGTAATAAAAATGCAATATAAATTATTTAGAATTTTTTAGATGTTGGTCTTGGCACTGTAAGCACATGGGGTATGACCCAACCCTTTGACTCGACTGGGTTGTGGCTGAATTAGGCCTGACAGGAACTCCTTGTGACTCCCAGCTCTGCGGGGTGGAGGAGAAAGTTCTCTGACTCTCATTCCCAAGAAATCAATGGAGCCTGGTTTTAAGCTAGAAAAGTTGCAAACAATAAGAGGAGCTGCAAGCCCTAAGATGAGCACGTGGGTCATTAGCGATGTATGTGCCTGTAGACACACCAGCTTTGGCAGCCTCACTTCAGAGGTTGAGTGTCTGAGGAATATAAAGAGAATAACAAAAAAGAGCAGGCGGGCTCACATCCAAACTGAGAAAAGACATACAAAGGAAGGTTGCTACAACATATGCTGACCTCTAGATATTTCCTTCTTGACTAGTTTTGGGGTCCATCAACACTTTTTCTGCAGCTCAACAATAGCAATGTCATCACTGAATTCCTTTGAAGCTGTTCTTGACATTCTTGTGCAAAGTTGCAAAGAAACTCAGAAAAGCACCTGAAGTAGGAATACACAGTGGAAATTTATCAAGGAGAATATTATGTGAGCTTCAAACAGATCAGCTGGGGAAGACACTTAGGAAATAAAATATAAATCTGCCATACTTTTAAACTTGATTTCAGTGCTTGGTAAGTGTACAGTATGTTTCTTTCATAATCCTTGTGACATTTAATCAATATTAATCTGATGGTGGATGATTCTTCTTTTGCCTTAAACAGGATTAAGGTAACGCAATCTGAACACACATTTCAGCTTGGACTTGAAGCCTATACACTTTACATAAATGCTATCCTTTTTGCCTGGAATGTACTTTGAAGTAAAAGCAAACACAAGAAAAACTCCTCAGTATATCTCCCTCCCGACACAAACTGTTCTCACCAAGAAAAAGACAAGTTTGCCATCTGGGTGAGTGGATTTTGAAAAAGCAAACGGTGTCTACACCTCTTGTCCTTAAGGCAGCAGAACTATCAGAATAGTAATTCAAGAACTGGTAATTTTAACTTTTTCCCTTGCAGAATATGAAGGAAACTTTACTTGAAAGAAAACATCCAAAAATCCCATCTCAGTCTCTGGGGGGAAAGAACCTCAAATTCACCCAATTCAACCAAATCAGGACTTTTTTCTATATACCTTTTTAATTCTCTGTCACTGCTGATTATAGGTTAAACCACTTTGTGACACCCAACTTCTCCAAGGATACAGCAATAGCACAGTTCCTAACTGAGGGCAAGAAAAAGAATTTTCTTGTAGCTTTAACCACTGAAAAGAAACATATGTTTTTGCTCCCCTCCCCCTCCTTAATTTTGCTAAACATAATTTTTTTCCATCATCACAGCTCTGCAGTGAGTGCAAAGAAATCTGCTGGAACTCTGCTGTCATGACTGAACGCTACAGACAGTGGAGGCTGTTTCCAGTCTTGCTAGTGCCAGTGCTAAAACCTGGTATCTTCATTTGTCAGCACATTTCCCTACTTTCCTCATTTTATTCCCTGTCTCTTTTCCATGGGACCAATGACTACACGACAGCTTGGCAATTGCTCCGGGAGTGCATTAGTGTTACTGCCTAATTACCTATGGGCAGTGCATTACTGAATATTCGTAGCTGCTTCCTAGAGAAGTTCATACATCTTCAGTAAAAGGTCAAATGCCTGTCCAAGCCTGGTGAGCAGCCAGCTGTAGCTCTCTCTTTGCTCTGGCTGAGAGCACAGAAGGGAGCTCTGGAGCAACTGATGCCTTTGAAGCAGCCTAAGCAAGCAGGAGCTCATTTGCAACTGGGTGAACTGGGAAAGGCCTGCGATCCCAGGCTGAAGGACCAGTGTCTGTTTCCATAAGGACACCAAGGTGTCCCAGTGAGGTACCCCATCCACACTTCAGCAGCACAAAGCCAGCTTGGGGTTAGAGGCACCTTCCTCTCCGCTGCCTTTGTAAAGAAAGAGGATCACAGTAGGAAAATGTCTCAATTTCCTAATAACTAAGTATTGTAGCACCATGTTTCCTTTGAAAAAGCTACTTACAGACCTGTAGTAAGGACGTGGTTTTCAGGAAAGCACACAAAATCCACCCTACAAAGATTCAAGCTTGGCATTAATCCCCAGGCGTAAAGTTGCAGCAGATTCACTGATGAGACCAGAAAGCTCTGTTGACCTCTCTGGGTCAGGCCTGATTTCAACACGTGGCTACCAAAGTTGTTCCCTCTGCCACAAACACATCAGCAAAATGCCATTTTGAAATTGTAATGGCTGCTGTAAAGGGCAACAGTGCATGTCCTGGCCCATAAATAATGCCTTCTGAAGAAGGGTGCATGCTGTAAAAATGGGTGGTAATTCCTGGCAACTGTTTAATTTCTAGCTTACACCACCCTCTGAAATGATTGATACCAGTCAAATAGCTTTATGGGTTATTTTAATGAAATATAACTACTCTTGAAGTCATTAAAGTTGCTCTTCTGAAACTATTGCAGCAAGCATGAACTGGAAAGGACATGCCAAGAAGCCACTAAACGTGCAATATGGAGGAAATGTGAGTAGAGCCCTTTAACCAGGCTGGCACTGCAGCCACAGTTCTGCAGGGCTCCTCCCAGATGGAGCTAATACAAGGCTCACTGAAAACATTTGTAGATGTGAAGCTTTAGATACAGCTGGGCCAGCTTACACAGAAGTATTAGTTCAGCACATCCACATAAAACCATGTTCTCCTCTTGTCCAAAGTGGACACTGCAAATGCTTTTTTAAACTTTCCATGGGTAACGAACCCCAGCATTTTGAATTCTGCAAATGCAGAGCTGGTTACTCACTCTGCCTTGCACAATAGAAAAATTCAGCCCCAGCCCTCCCATTTAAAAGAGCTCTCTACAAGACAGTCATAGAATCATAGAAAGGTTTGGGTTGGAGGGGACCTCAAAGATTGTCTTGTTCCAACCCCTCCATGGGCAGCAACCCCTTCCACCAGTCTGGGTTGCTCAGAGCCCCATCCAGCCTGCCCTTGAACACTTCCAGGGACACAACTTTTCTGGACAACTTGTTCCACTGCCTCACCACCCTCACAGTAAAGAATTTCTTCCTACTCTCTTTCAGTTTAAAGCCACTCTCCCTTGTCGTGTTGCTTCATGCAGTGATTTCACTGACTATAAGCTCGGACTATGTTGCTTTTATCACTGGTGCTCCTCTACTAAACCCTCTAAAGTCCTTAATTTACTGCTCATAAATAAAATGCTGGAAATGTGCCTTGGATTTAATTACTCCAAACTTATTAATAAATTTGCAATAACATTTCACCAGCTGACTCTTCTTGCCAGGTGCATTCCCAGGCAGCTGGAGAGAAACTAGAAGAGAAAAAATATTCCCAAACTAACATTCCAGAAAGTCTAACTTGTGGTCAGCATTAACATGCTCCACACGGTTCACTGCCCAGAGGGAATAGGGTACAGTAGAAAAAAGCTACAAGGTAGAAATGGAGCTACTGGCTAATTATTTGAAGGCAGTGCATGAAAGGTTGGTGAGATCAAAGGTGCATTTTAATCAGCCGTGGTGCTGGGGAGGGCTGCCATGCATGGCAGGTGGGTCACACTGCTCCTGCAGTCTTTATTCTGGGAGATGAAAGGCATCCTACTCCATTCTAAAAACAGCCAGTTTAGTTAGGATTTGCCAAAGGGAAAGGCTTTAGCCAAATTTTTATCATTAGGCTCCATTAGAAGAAAAGCTTCTGCCATGCTAATCTAAATGTCTAAGGGAGAGGCACATTTTCCAGGGACCCAGAGTGGGAGCAATCCCTGTATTGTTCTACTACAGAGAAGGGACCTTGTGGGTTTTTGATTAATCCTATCCTTACTGCAAAGCAAAAGGGTAATCTTAACAGTGGTTAAAAAGCATGGTTGATTTGCAGTGGGACAGCATCCAGCCCATGCAATCCCACCTCCCACACAACCTTCCTCCACACTCAAACCCAGGGACTTCCAGAGCCTGTAAGCTGCAGGGACACATCTTATGTGGTTTTATCTCAGCTCACTGCAATGCATGTGGATTCCCATCAATATTTAGTCTCTCAAAAAATTAGTTAAATCCATCATAAATATTAAACACTAGAGCATACTGGCAAGTTTCCCTGAAAACAAACTTCAAAAAATAATCTCAAAAAGATGTCACGGCCCCTGGGAGAACTGACACTGGCATGTCATCAGATGTTGTCTTATAAGGCTAAATTAAGCATCTGACCAGAGTTTAATTTCTGTAAAAACTCTTGCTAATTTAAATTGCTTTAGATTTAATTAAAAATGGCTTTCTATAGAGATAATAATGTAACTCTGTTAATTAGTATCAAGTGGCATCTAGAGGGCATATTTAAAAACTAATCTGGAGAATAAATAGAGCTAATTAACAGTCAGAATAATGCTTTATGATTGTCTTTTATTTATAAATGCTATAACGTTCAATAAGCTATTATATGAAATTGTAATTAATATATATCAAAGTTATTTTTTTAATACTCTTTTAACTAAACAGGATTTCTTATACAGCATTTTTTAGGCAGTCTGAACACGTTTCAGTTCTGGAGGGAGGGAGAAGGAGGGGAGGGGCACTGCTGAACACCGTACACACAAATTCAATTAGGAGCAGCTCATTTATCTGCCCTGTGCACAGTGTTTGTGAGCCCATGGGGCCCTCCAGTGAGGCAGGAGTTTTGTCTCTGTGGTGCTTGCAGAAGTGCACTGCTGACCAGAGCCATCTGGACCACGGCAGCGGCTGAGCTTTGAGCAAGGTAGAGGGAACTCCCTTGTGTCTGGAAGAGGTTGGGTAGATGTTACCAGAGCTCACTGTGGCCAAAGGGCTCAAAGGGCTGCCCTTCTCCTCAAACAGAAGTTCCTGTTATCCCCAGTCTCTCCTGTGAAGGCTGGTTTGACTGGATTCACTATATCAAATAAAATCACTGAAGTACTCTAAATTACATCATACATGAAAAGCAGAAGCAAACAAATCTGTCTTTTGTGCCCTTTAATGCTTATAAATCAGAAATAACTCCCCAAAATACAAATCAAATAAAAAGCACTTTCATTTGTTAATCTGCACTGTCCATGCTGAGCGACTTTTTGAAGCACCATCAATGGCAGCAACATGTACTACTTGCATTAGTTTTTAATCCATAATTCTGTGCCTGCCTCCCTTTTTCTTATCCCTTGCTAGTGTTGAAAAATCCTCTAGCGACCCAGAGCAGAGTTCATTTCGAAACAGGAAAGCACCTCTTTTCTCAGACAAGGATTCAGCATTAGTTTGTAGAACAAACTTTCAGAATAAACTTTGAAAACCATACAAAGAAAAAAAGTTATTGTCACTAGCAAGATTCAAAGGTAACTACAGGAACTGCTGCTCTGACCTGTGTGAGATGCCTTTCATGCCAGATTGCTGACATACACCTCCCTGTACCACAGGTATGTGTTCAGCAATAACAAGAACAAGCTGAGATTATTTACATGGTGTAGATGGGTGCCAGCAGACACACACCAACAGCACCTGAGATCCCAAACACCAGAAAAATGATCAAAGGAGTTCGTCTGTGTACTGCAAGTCGGACTGGCCTCCAGTGCAGGCAAAAAAACACTGGAAGAAATACGAACATATGGTATAACACTTCCCAGCATGGCAAACAGCCATGGCAAACACTTTTGGAGATAAAATTAGATTGGGGAAGCAAAGCTGGGGAAAAACAAAGCCAAGTATGAACTCTGAAAGCATTTCAGCTCAAGGTCATCAGAATACTTGCCATGTAACATCACCAAGTGGTATCATTCTAACTTTTCTGATAGATCTGCAAAAGCCAAAGAAACCTTGAGAAACACTCAGTTGGAGATAAAAATGGTAGTGCACTACAGTGATCAGCAGCACTTTTGATGCTGTTTATTCTGGAGAGTAAAACAGGGCAGAAACTCAGCGGTCAAAATTAATTCTTTGTTTCTCAAAAGTACAAAGTAACTAAAAATCAATATTTTTGTAAGTGTGTAATCTGAAAAGGAATGCTTGCAACTTGTAAGGAAAAGTTTCTGGATTTTGTTTTTTTGCTTTTAAATCAGTGATGTAATTCATATTTTAAGGTCTCTAAGAAAACACTTAAAAACTGCTGCTTCCTGACTCCATCTACCCTGCACAAAGATTGCACCAGGAATTAGCTCTGAATGGTGCAGCATGAAGGGAGACTTGTGACAGAACACAGATTGTGACAAATGTCCCCCAGCTCTGTAACACTGCAAAAATCTTCAATGGACCTTTTCAGAGCTTTAAGCTAAAAAATATACAATTAATTTTGTGAAGCTCAACATTTATCCTATAAAACTCACCTAACTTTTTACAGCTGGAGACTGAACTAGTCCAGTATGTAACACCATTGACCTGCAATAAGCTACACCTACTACAAACAGGGACCATTTAGAATAGCAGGATATAAGGCAAAAAAATGTTAAGGATGGACACAATGTTTTGTTTCTCCAACTAAAAAATATAATAATTCCAAACAAACAAGAGAGAATGCCCATGCCCCAAAACCCAATATGTATTCCCAGTTTTCCACTGGGAAATACCCACGGAAAGCCTGGCAGGCAGGATAGCCAGGGAGGCAGATCCCACACAGACAAAAGGAGAGCTCAAGCTGCCCTGTGTGTCACAAAAGGCAGAGGGGAAGTGGTGGCAGTGGTAAGGTTGGCCTTTTCTCCTGGGCACAGGACACTCATCCCTTTTCCACAACACAGCTGAAGGCATCTCAGAGATGCACAATGTGCAGGGGTTAAGGAAAGACAGCTAACAGAAAGGCAAACAAACTCTCCAGAGAACTAATGTGGGGTCCTAATTAATTTTGAATTTTTCTCTGCAGGTTCCCCTCTTGGTGTTTGTTTTAGGATGAAGGAGAAGCTGGTGAAAGTGGTGGAACTGAAAACATGAACCCTGAGGTTTCCCTGTGACTGCAGACATGGACACATCCCTGGAGCCACCCCTCGCTGTCCTTCATCCCACATCCAAGAGATAAAGTTGTTCAGTTTCCAAAACTGGTTTTAAAGCTGCTTCACTGAGCCAGAGAAGTAAACCACTTCCAGGGGAGTTTTTTTCTGGAGGGGAAATAACATACTGTGATAGTTAAGAAACCCCTCAGACAGAAACTCCTGGCCATTATCTGCTTGGAGAAGATTCAAAGCAATAAAGACAGCACAAGGTTTTATCTCCAAAAGTAGCTTTCAACAAGTTTGAAGGAAAGTCAGGCAAAACTATACTAAAATTTGAAGAGGCACATATTAAAACCATGACTTAATGAACAATCTCTTACCTAAGACTCTCAATCTCTCTGCTCCAACCACCACTTCGTTGTCATCTGCAGAAAACAGCAATTTTCCAGAGAGGGTTTTCACCTCAAATTTTTGGCTGTGTGCTTCCACTGCTTGGGGACCTGGAAGGAAGAATCACAGCCTTTTAGTGAAATGTGTAAGAAAACCATACATTTCATAAACCCATTTGCTGAGATTGTCCTAACAGCTCTGTAGATACAACCTTCATCCGAGACACCAAAGAGATGATCTGTGCTTTTACATCTCATTAGGAAAGGGCAGTTTTCTACCCAAATAAGAACCTCACAATTATTTCTACTTATGGTTTTTTGGTTTCTTTTAATGCTTAAGTGTGTCATAAAATCACCATTAAACTTGGCATAGCTGGGAATTTTTTACAAAAAGACAGTAATGTGAAGTAATGAATAGATCCAGCCTTGCTTTGAGAGTATTGGTGTAGCAGTAAGAGACATGAAAATGTCCAGAGTCCATTCTGCTTGGACTGATGCTGCAGTGCAAAAGATTCCTGGTTTTCTGCCTGTTAAATATATCTGGTTTAAAATTCTATCAGTGTCATGCACAGCCCAATTGAAAAAAAAAAAAAGAAAAAGTGAAAAGACAAATACCACCACAGGAGCAAATGTTTTCTTTTAGACCACTCCAATCATGTGCAGGCCTTACACGTTGCATGAAGCTTTTAGAAAAGTAAAACTTTCTTCCGTAGATCTTATTTCAATTCTGGTGCTTTTCCTGCAGGCTGCTGTGCCCTGCAGTGCTGGAAAGCCTCTGGCAATAGGTTTTGTTGTGGAGTCTGATAAACATCAGCTGCCTGAATAGCAATTCTGTGCAGGTTTGTGGCTCAAAGGCTGCAAAGAGCAGAGCCCTCAGTTACTGACCTGGGCTAAACTTTGGACAAATCACCATCTAAAAGCCCTGCCAACTCTGCTCAAGCCACAGACTCCCTGGAATAACAACCCTGCTCGTGGAAGGCGATTGGACTTTGCATTCATTCTGGCCATTTTCATGACTAGACTCATTTCTCAAAAGAGAAGAGAAATAAGACCTGAAAGCCAATATTTTCTTATAGGCAGCTTCAAACTCCATCTCTACCCAGTGCTTCCCTGCACAGCTCATCTGTGTTGGCATTGGGGCACATGGAATATATGTGTGGTTCTCACTACAGAGAAGGGAGGACACGCTGAGATCCCTGGAAACACCTAAAAACTCTTGCAGCCTTTCTAAGAAAATCCAGTACTCTAAGTTTTATTTGTATCTTGCTTATTAACCACCTCCCTTCTCATCACTGCAGCATGAGCTACGTGGGACCACATCTTTACTCCACTCAAAACCAAAGCTGCTGCCAAATGCAGAAAAAGCTCAAAACCCCGAAAATCACACTGGGAAATATCACTCTGTCCTCCCAAGCTCTCGTGACATGAAGGTGCTTAAGTGAACCAAACACCCTCTTGAAATACAGAGAACCAACAAACTCAACAAGTTCATTCTGAATGTCAGAATCAGGGAGCTTGGGGTTGAATTTATTTCGTTCCTTCAGGCAATTTTCACGCATTCTGCCTAAATAATTGCTCACTGAAGCTGCATATTTAATTATTTAATACTGTGACTAGAGGCCAAGATGTTATATAAGCAAACCAAACAACCCAGTCTCAACGTAGAAACATGTTTATGAATTACTGGCTCTGCCATTCATCAATACTCCATGGATAAATCTCAATAAATATATACCTACTGTATATCATATATATATTATAGTACCATATATAATGCATTAGTCTCTTTCAACCCAAATTACACATGCATTCATTCAAAGGCTGCTGTGCATTGGGGCTTTATGAAACACCCATTCTCCCACCAAACACACTCATGTTTGGGAGCACAAGGGCATTCTTCACCAGCAGAAGGACTCTAAATTGCAAAGTGTTGTAACTCAGCCACAGTGACCTCCAGAGTTCCCAAGATTTCAGGCATGTTAGAAGTGTCTTTGGAAAAACCTGTGCTTGTTTACAGCAGAAATGTCAGCCTGCATATGTTCTTCTTGACCCTGAAGTTGTAAAACGAACATTTCTATCTCTGCATTGGCTTTCAAATGAAAGCTATGGTCTGCTTCATTATCAGACAGCACCAGCCAGTTGCCTCTCCAGCAGACCTTTCATGTCTCTAACTTTGTTTGCACAAAGTACAGCAAAGTTTTCATTTGTACTTCACAAGACACCTGGGCTCCCCTCCTGAGCACTGTCTGAAGCCAGCACAGCATCCCACAACCCATCCACTTGCAGCCCTCCTTAATCCTTCCAAGCAGGAATCCTTCCTTTCCCCCTCCTTACCTGTTACAAGGCGAGTGAGGACTTTTGTCTTCTCATTGAGGATGTTCACTGTGACATTTCTGGCGGACTGGAAGTACAGTGGGTTGCCCTGGAACAAGAGCATGAGACCAAGGATGTGAGATGGGGATGGTTGCCCAGGACCAGTGTCCCTGAGACACCTGGAGCTTTGCCCAGCACTGGGGCAATGGCCCCAAGGTTTGGTGTGTGGCTGGGGTGAAGGCTGCCCTGCAGTAATTCAGGCTGCCCTGCAGTAATTCTTATTGGCCAGGATAAAACTAGAGTGCACACCATACCTTTGGCCCAGGCAGTGTCCCAGAGAGCAGCCTTATTTTAGGGACAGTTGGCTCTGTTGCTGGTATAAGCCAACCAATCTGTTATTTTAAAACATGCAGGTGATACGGGACCTGACCTAAGCTTCCTGCAGGTGTTTTGGGTGGGAAGCTCAATGCAGCAGTGCATTTCAGAGCCAAATCTGCAATATTACAGCTTCTGACGACTCCAGTGGGTGACTCTGCCTACCACAGGGCCATGTGAGCAGACCATGCCCAAGAGCTGGGAAGGAGAAAACCTGATTAACTTATAGAGGGTGCCTTTCATCTCAAAGCACTTATGAACCATCTGGCACATGTCACCATCACACTGCAGACTGGAATGCCACCCTGGGATCAGACCCATCCCATTGGGTCTACAGGACACAAGACAAGAAGTCTTACCCACTCCCCACTTGATCATAGAGATTTCTACCAATACTTCGTTTTTATGCTTTCAATACACCTCCGAGAGAAGAGCCAGAGCAGCTGTTAACACACAGGAGCCACACAGCTACCTGGCAACATCCATCTCAGGTACTTCTCCTGCAGAGCAAAGCCAAAGAAAACCCACAGCTACAACCATCTGGCTCCTTCTGTGGGCAAACACATCCAAGACACCGGGGAACTCGTGTTTTCTTCAGGCTGCTCCAGTCTGCACAGCTGGTTTCTCAGGGGCTATTAGCCACCTACAGCACTAGCACAGGGTGACCCCAACCTAAATCAGCCAAAAATCTAATGTGCAAGGTGGAAATTCACTGCCAGTATCTCTTTGTAATGTCTAAAGCAGGCAGCTGATCAAATCTATCAACTGACTAAGCCACAGGATAGGTAGAGGAGATAAAATAGTAAGAAAATCAGCAAGAAGTTGAAAATTTTATGTCTGTGTGCTTCTTCAACCAATGTCTTTTTTCAGTATTTCAAAGTCTTTCCACTAGGAATGAATAATCAGGATGGGGATAGAGAATTGTGTAAGTCAAGCATGTTCTCCTTGCCTCCTGGATTTGTAAGGAACAAAATTAATACTTTCATAGATGCCATTTTTTCTGGATCACAGCAGAAGGTTGTCTGCACATAAAACATAACAGAAATGACTCATGTGAGTTCTGTGGTGGACTGGACCTCCAAGGAACATTCCAGTGATGGACAAACAATTCCCAGGGGTGTTTGCAGAAAACACACCTCAAAAAACTAAAGTAAGTCCCATAGGTGACCAAATATTGGCAACAATTACATTTGCTGCCCTAACTGTTTTTGCAGCAGGTGCTCAGGGCATCAGCCCTTCAGGAAGAAAGGGGGAAACAGGATTTATTTCATCAGTTATAACTAGACCCATATGACTACTTTCAGATTATTTACAATTAAATAAAAATAATGGAATGAACAAATTCCATTTAATCATTTCCAGATCCTGGACAAGTGGCAGAAGCTTTTGTTGCCTCTGTCTCCTTATACACTAAATGAGGCAAAATCATCCTTCTATATCTCTACAATGTGCTTGACATCTTAAGTAATATATTATACAAAACTGAATTATGATTAATAAGTCAGAAGTAAGAATCAGTGGTAATGATTTTACTCTTCTTTCACTTTTGTTTGTGATCTTCTAGAAATCAGTGTTGATTATTACTATTTTATGCTTAACAGCACAGAAAAAAAAGGGCTTCATTTGAATACTCACTGCTCAGAAGCCTAATTTGAACACCCCCAGCACAGCAGTTTACTTCTACATATTCATTTCACAGTTTTAAAGATAGATAACTAAAATCTGCATAATGTATAGTCATAGCCGAGACTATAAGTCCTATAAACATGGCATAGGAGGCATAGAGAGGAGGCTCATTTTTGACTTGCACTATTTGATTTTTGTTTATGGAGTTATGCAAATAGCTACAGTGTTTTGAAAAGGCCAGGAAATCTACTACTACAAACTCAGGCAGGAAAAATCATTGAACTCCATGGCTTTGAAACTCTGTTACTGCTGTGCATGAGGAGATTGCACTACAGAAGTATTACAAGATAAGTCAAGTGGTTAATATGAAGAGAGTCACAGAGAAAGTTGCTCCGAAGAAGACTTCCAAGACAAGTTAAGAGCTGGTATCCACCTACAAAAGACATCATCAGACCCCGAAATGCTTACCCCAGTGCAGTCATCTCATTCACTGATTCAGAACCCAGATTCATGCAGCCTTCAAAAAACTAAATTTCCCTAATGGAAGAGTTATGTTTTTATTGGTCTGCAGGGAAGGAACATTTCAAGCACTTAATGCAATGCCTGCTCTCATTTCCATAATTCTTTTTCCATTAAGGAATGAAAAAGAAGTGAAAAAATAACTCCCTTTGCAGAAATTTTTGCAGATTTTCTGTCCATCATCTTCTGTTTACAAAGGAAACAACACTGACATCTTTTAAACACTGAACATTTAGAAAATGTTTCCTCCATTGCAAGCTTGGTGATGATGCAGCTTCTTTCAATCACAATAAAATGAAAATAATTAAAACATTAAAAACCAGTTAGGAATTCAAAGTGAAAAGACAACGCCTTTCCCTTCTCTTACACTCTCATGTGATCATGGCACAAAATGAAGTATTCTGATGCACATGAGCAAGTGGAAAACTTGATCTATATGGCTTCATCACCACAATAAAAATAGTTATGTAGTGAAGCAATATTTTCATAAACTGTCATACCCTCAACAGACCTAGAGTTACAATACCAGCATGAAATAAACAGGCTCATCTTTTAAGGACTCTTCAGGCTGGTTATCTACTTCCAGCCCACCATGAACCTACTATTCATCTCTGCAGGAAATCCAGCAGAGTAAATACATCATTTTGCTTCTTACTTGAGTGCCTCATTAGCAGACCCAGTGCCTTAACAATATTGCAAATATTTGCAGACACACAAAAGCATTTGCCACAGCTACTCAATATATTCAAATACTGGACACGATGCAGAATAAAGAAAAGTGCAAAAAAATGTCAAAAATGTACAGCCTGGTTCCTCACTAAGCAGTGAAGTATCCAGTAAAACAGAGAAGACTTCAAAAAGGTATCAACTCACTGTTTGTGAGGTTAAACACGTGGCAACACAAGCCCAAACAGCTCACTAGCTGTCTTTCTTTGGCTCACTTTGGAAGAGATGCTAAAAACTCCCAGATCAGAGACTGAAACAGAAAAAGGCACTTTGACTGACAACCTTAATTTGCAGCTGAAGCAATCCCAACCAGTGCTGACTTTAGGGAAATTCAATACTTTAAGAGATGTCCTTATACCGTTATAGGGAATTATTAAAGATATTTCAAAATCCTTTTAAATTTTAACAGGCAATTTAAAAATAATGCTTCACAGTCAATGTGTTTGTAATTGGGATGGTCAAAAGGAGTGCTTTGATTTGATCCTAAGAATTCAAAGACCACAAAGTAAGTGCAAGTGAAGCTTGTGGAAGTAATGGAAATGGTGAATTTCCTGCAGGCTGACACAGTAATGGGAAAATAAAATATTAAAGCATAATCCAGGTTGGCAAGGAGCAGTCTATGGAGAAGTCACTCAGAGCACCATTTTCCTGCTCAGTTCTACTTCTCACTGACATTACAGAAAGCAAACAATGCTCTATACACAGGTGGGATGTCAGAGGGTAAAAGCTTGATTTCTGTAAAGCAAACAGCCAGCACAAAATCTCTCCTTCACTTGGCCTACGGCCACATTCACCTGTCTGCACCCCTGAGTGCTGTTCTAAGGAGCAGCTGAAAGAGGGGAAACATTTATGTGTGTTATAACAAGAATATTCCTTTCTTGAGGTCCAACCAGTCCTACCTACTACAATAGCAGCTAAATGTGGTAACCATAATAACAGCCATGAAACTCCCCTGAAATGCATTTTCCATTGGTAGGGACAACTCAGAGCTGCACGAGGTGATGTCTCAGTTCTGCCTAGATTGGAGTGGTAAGTATTTGCCACCCAGTAACCGAGAGACAAAGCAATAATTTTGGGGCACCTGAAATGTCCTTTATTGAGAATGATAAACCTATAACGAAAAGCCATAAAGGCATCACCTCTGTAGTCCTCCCTCAGCAGCACACACTCCTGGGGACACAGCATTGTCTGGTGCTCAGTAGTGTCAGGCATGTCCCCCTTACCTTCCAGGACAGCTGACTTTGTGACCTTTACTGTGTCATTTTTGTCTGTTGACACAGATATGCTTAAATTAGTATCCCTGACCTAGTTCTGCATACAACTTGTTCAACTTTCCAAGGGAAGCACCAGGAATACCTCACTCAATGCAGCTTCCTAACCACAAAGGTCTCCAGAACATGCTGTGAGCACACACCAAAAAAACCAAGATCTGACCCTCAGTGTGCATTTCTTCCTCCCAGCTCTTGCCTTGGGAACAGAAACTCCTTTGGAGAGTGTCTGATGCAGGAAAAGCTCAGAACTGCCCGCAAAAAATGGAGAGTTGTGAGGGAAAAACTGAGTAAAACCCCTTCAGAACTGATGCTGCAGGGATCAAGAAAGAGGCACCACCATGAGTCTCAGCAAACCTCACCAGAACTCTGTACAGACATTGTGAACCTGCTGAAGAGCAAACATGAGTCACTGGGCAGCATCTATCTTTGTGAAGAAGGCAAACTTGGGAGTATCTAGTGAACCCCATCCTTAAGATCATGCTTGGATTCTGGTCTTCATCTACAGAAACTCTAGACTTCAGGCTAAACCAGCAAGCCAAGCATTACTGTTTCTGATGTAGCTCCCTGCAGCAAGAACAGGATTTTACCCAGAAGTGTCCTGGCACAAAAATTTAAGGCATGTAGCTAAATCCCTAGGTGCTAGATTGGAAATAGCCCTTAATATGATTTAAACATACTTTTTGTTGTTTAATCCCTGAGTCTCTTTTGATCTTGATTTTGTCCTTCAAACAGTTGAACATAATGTTCATGTAACTAAAGCCCTTTTTTAGTAAAACTTCTGATTTGACAGAGTAAGCTTTTCATAGCAGAATGAAAGCCAACCGTGAATGGAATTGGTAACAAACGGATTAAAACAAATGCTACAAAATGCCCCAGCTATATTTGTGTCTATAAATGGTTGCTTTTAGGAAGGAGGCAATAGGTCCAGTGCAGATATACAAAATGTAGTCTGCATCCTCTTTTCTAGGAAAAAAATTCACAGTTGTAATGAGCCCAGGTCATGTAACCTGGATCAGTAACAGAGCTGATACAGCCTGGCCTGCAATAGGCACTCCAAGGCATAAATGTAGTAGCATGAGCTGAATTAGTGCTGTGTTCTGACTTCTGATACTTTATTAAGCATTCAAATGCTTAGAACAAACAAAAAAAAATTTAAGTTGCTTCTGTGCAAACAAGGTACAATCACCTTCACAGAACACATTTTACATTTTACAGCACCACGAAGATCAGAAAATACTGTGGTCCCCCCAGTGTGACATATTTTAATGGCATAGATTGTGCACACCGGAGTTTTATGTCCAATGCCACAAACCCCCCTCTTTTATGGCACTTCTTGAAGTTCATTTCAGTAACAAAAGAAACAAAAGATAAATTTCCCTTTGCTCCATTACAGCAATTATATCTCTGACTCTTCCTTTTAAAGTGCAAAGCAGGCAGGTCTGTGATGTGAGATATAAATGACTGGGTTCTGCTTTTGCAAGGCCACCCAAGGGGGTTTGTATCCTTCAAAGTGATTTATTTCTGGCAATCTAGGGGTTTCTCTCTTTAGGAGAGTACCTGTAATAATCTCATGAACACAGTACTTTGAGAGAGTGGCTGCTTCTTCAAGATGCCTAATCAGCTGCTTTGCAACTGAGACTCTTCAGAAAATTAAATTACACCATGATTGCTGACATTAAAAATACCACCAAAAAACCCCTCCAAGACATTACATCTGCCTTGACTTCTCTGCTTTTCTTTTTTACTTCACTGACTTATAATACAAGGAAAACCACAGATGACACAATGAAATCAACAGACATACACATAAAAATAAAATGCAGTTGTGCACACTGAAGTTCCATTCAGTATCCACAGGAGTGGGCATTTGGGATTTGTAACATTTGAAGGCTGCTGCACATTCACAAAACTTCCTATGTTAGTAGGAGTGCACTGATCATTACTGGCTTTGGAAAAAGGTCCAACGCATTAAAGCATTCTCAGCTCACAAGACACCTTCAGACAGCTGAAATGAAGAGAGCAGCACAACTTGTAAAATGACCAAATAATTCTGAAAATGCTTCAAGCACTTCACTGCACTCAGAGTTCACCTAAAGGTGTTAAACCAGAGTCAATCAAATGTGTGCTGCTGATTAACTCGGCATCACTGGGGAACAGCTCTCCTTGTACAAACAAAGCTGGACTCAAGCAACTCTAATACTATAAAACAGGAGAAGAGCAGTCCTGGGTTCACAGCACATTGATCGCCCCTTCCAGTATAAAAATCAACCAAGTATTCACTAGCCATTTCAATTTACTTGAATTCTTCTGCAGAAATACCAAACTGCAGCTGCTGCTCCAATCTGATCCTTGTCTATAGGAGGTGTTGTAGCAGCAGGACTATGGATTTGTGCTAAGTTATAGCCTATTTTCTGCCTTGGGCTGTCCTAGTTATGATCACAGTCCAGTGGTGACAGATCTCCTGCTGAAGTAAACACACTGTACGTAGGCACAGGAGACAGAGAGAAAAGAAGAGAGTCTGCTGAGGCTTAAAATATTCTAAATCATCCAACTATATAGCTACTCCACTGCTCGTAACTTTTATTCCAGTCAAGCGTGCAGACCTCTGTTCGTGTGTTTTCATTTTTATGGCCTTTCTGGTATCCCTACTGCCTGCCTTAAACATCTTTTAAAACTGCTGGTAAATCATACTCCACCATCTATAAAAGACATTGGAAGACAATATCAGAATTATACAGAATGACTAATTTCTGAGTAACTTTCCCTCACTATCAGCATTCCTTGGACCATACTATAACCAGAAGCCATTAGGATCTCAGTCAGTTAGTGAGGTGAATACACATTTCAGAGCACATACTGTTAATACTAAGGAAAGCACAGCCATATATTCCAGAAGTCACATTCAGCAGAGACACTTGGGTTCTGCAATGCTCACAGCTCCTTTTAGGCATTCTGTTACTGCACTGCATAACAGCAAGTTATATATCCAGATATTTTTCTCCAAGAAGGCTAATAACATGGCTATCTCTGAACATTGCTTGGAAATTATAGCTTTCCTTTGCTGCATGTCATGGATCGCTTACTTCTTGTATTAGATTATAAATGGCCATGCCAACTTACGTATGCATGTACAGCACAAAACACAGGCACAGATCCCAGCAGAGGCCCCTGGTGTTACTGAAATTCAGCTGCTGCTAATAAGAAGAAGGGAAAACATTTCCATATGTCTGGATTGGGAAAAAGAATTCATGAGCCTCTGATTCATCCACATCCATATGCTGATATATAGACAATACTTATGGACACATAGACATATGTGAGGTAGCCAGCAACAGCAATCAAATCAATCACAGATCACAGCATGTGATTTGCCTAATTATGAGTAACACCTCACATTTTTTATCTATGCAAAAAGCACTTTGTGAGCAAGCAGATGGCACTGCTATGGGATGGCACCAGCCTCGACAGTTGCAGATGCAGAGCATTTACACAGCACGCTGAAAAAATGACACAACACAAGCTGCTTCCTGGGAAAAAGATTCAAATTGAACAAGTGTCACCAAACAAAATACACGTATTTATTGATGTTCTGAACTTATCTGATCCAGCCTCTCTTTTCCAATCAAACATATACTTGCAGGTCAGGGAGTGATGCTATCCAGACATCGCTGAAGTCTCTTAGAACTGCCACGTGAGCTGTCTAGCACAGAGGAGAGGAGCTGCAGACCAACTTGAGTCTAGTTACAACCCGCAAACCATTTAAATCCACACAAGCAGAATCAATAGGAAGAAGCCCTGCAGAGAAAGCAATTACACTGCAAAAGCAACTATATTACAGCACGGTGAGGGCTGGAGGCAGGACACAGGCAGCCATCCTCACTTCTCTGATTACCCAGTGGAGTTCTCTCCAAAGCATCTGGCCTGTGAAATGACAAGGTTCAGCCTGGACATGTTCCTGAAATCAAAGAGTTTCTGTTTCTGCACTACTACTGCAATTATAAGGCTCTTTACGAGCCCCATCCTTCAGGTTTGCTGCGCTCCATAGGCAAACACAGGGCTGTGCATCAGGAGGCAGGTTTGAAGGGCACAGAGTGCTCTCCTTTCCAACAGCTTCATGGGAGTAATAATCTCATTTCCTGGATCTGTAATTACTTATTTACTGAAGACTGAGCACTTGCCACTGTGCAAGACACAAAGAAAGATCATTTGACCACTCCTGGTGACAGAAAATGCAGCTTTTCTATTCCAGTTCTTGTTTTTATTTGTGGTTTTTCTGCCTTTTTTTTTTTCTGAGCTGCTGTAAATGCATACACTGGCATGACAGGTTTGAAGCAGCTATAAAATGATTGATGAAAACCATATTTAGGCCTTGTTGTGGGAATATTTATTGTAGAAATATACTCAACTAATCCTGTAGGGGCATATTGGGGAAAACGGGAAGGATGGAAAAGAAAGGCTGGGCCCGCGACTGTACCTCTGATACCAAAGTAATTTGATCTGCTTTAATTATGATACAGTGCTATGGGGTTACAGAAATACAAGCACAAACCGGGTTTGAATTGCTCTTTTCTAGCCACTTTGTTTCTTCTGCTTGATCAATACCTGGCTTTAAGCAGGATGCTCTGATGGTCTCCATGACTAGACAGAGCCTTCCTCCCAGGACTGAACAGAGGGGCCACACTCTGACCTGCAGTGCCAGAACAGTTCAGGTGTGAGGTACGGTCAGACAGGAACTGTCTCGGAGAGGAAGAACTGCAAACCTCCCTCTGCCTCAGAGAGGCTGAATGTCCAACAGCCAAGTGTACACTTGAGCAGGTAAAATGACAGGTTCAGCTAAGCATGTGACATGGAACTGGGCTGGTCTGGAGGAAAGATGCTAAACCATGCTGGACTTTGCTACACTGAACACATGCACCTACAGAGAGAGCACAGGAGCAAAGTTCTCATCAGCAGGACAACTCCATGAGCAGGAGCAGGATGTTTTGTGTTGGGATTTGACTGTATTTTGCAGCTGCCAGTCAGCAGACGCTCCTGAGTATCTGCTGCAGGGTGAAGAGGGGAGAGAACACAGGGTACTGCTGTGCTACAGACCCATGAGCACAAATACATCCCCAACCAACATCACTGCGGAGCTGGGCAGTGGTATTTCAGGAGATGTCAGGCTCACAGAAAAAGCAGCAGATGCTTTTTCCATGCCTGGAAGAAGAAAGAAAAGTTGTTTGGGGAAATAGTGAGTAATGGCAAAAGCAGCCAAAGAGATTGGGATGTGTGAAGGTAGAACAGGGAGGCCTGCAAAAGCCAAGGACCCCAATTAATCACTGGCAATCAGCAGGGTGGCTCATCCTGTGTGGTTCTCTCCCATTTATAACAGAAGGCATTTGCCTCCTGGTGTTTTCGTTCCTGAAGTTCTTTCAAAACTCTGGAGGAACAGAACTTATCATTGAAAACACCCAGCCAGTGGCTCCTACCAGCAAAGGGTCCAGGAAGGGTCCTGCCTGTGTGTTCCCATTTCTTCTACTTCACCTAAGCTATGCTTCCCAGAGTGCTGCATAATAGATAATGCTGCAGAGAGAAACAAAAAGCCTCCTGCTCTCCCAGCTGTGTACCAACATCAAGACTCATCATTCATAAATAACCATTGGGATCTTAAGAAAACATATAGCAAAGGTCAGTGTGCAGTAGGAGCTGGGGATTTCAAGAGGGAGCAGAATACAGATGAAATATTTTGCCATGAAGCAACAGTAGACATAAATCAAAGGTGATTCTCAAGCCAGCAGCAGTGACAACATACATGGCACTGCCCTGGATGGACTTTACTTCGTTTAAAGAGTGAAGGGTGTTTTGCAAAGAAACTGGAGGACACAGGCTCTGAACAGAAAACCACAGAAAGCATTAGGGAAACACATTTGGGCTCATCCCACCAACATGTTGCCTTCCAGCCATGGACACCAAGTCCCTAAATCAGCTTCAGTTGAACACATACTCTTGACCTTTTACAGCAATTAGTGTGTGTTTGGATTATGAAATATCTGGCGATTCACTGTGTGGCTTCACCTGTGTGTACAACACAACAGTGAATCTGCCTAAAGGAAAATATGCTCTAAGGTGAGGAACAGCTGTGCCCATTTGGTACTTCTAACCTGCAAAATATACCTAGAAAAAAAAAATCAGAATTTTAAGAAAAATAATGAATTGTTCACCCTCTTATTGATCAACCCAATCGAAAGAAAGACCACAGCTTTCGGCTAAAGAACTGAAAGCCCTGCTGGTGTGTGATGCTTGTTCTGTCAGACAAGTGACCTCTCTTCTCCCCTCAATCAACTTACTGTCTGTAATTTTATTTGTTTCTCTGCTTTTAAACACTGCTGTCTTACAAAGCTTCTCTTTGGAAAAACACATCTTATTCTTCAGCTGTGCTGCCTTGGGCTGCAGTCCTGTCAGATTACATCCAAGAAGGCTCAGTTTGCACTTGTATTTGGAAAAGAAAACTTTCCAGGCCCTGTGAAGAGGAATAGGGATAAATCAGTGAACAGCAAGCAGTAACCACCCATTCACGGTGCCACAGGTAATCTTCTGCAGCTGCTGTTGGGTTCTTAGGAGGGAAACAGAACTCACAGGTTCCCCACTTTCGTTCATTAGATGACCCAGGGTAAATCAACCCTTTGTCTAAATCAAGAGAGAAAAAAGAATATAAAGCTGTAGCTGGGCAGAAAGAGAAAGGAAAAAGTCTAGGTCATAAAGCAGTTTTACTTGCCTAGTTTTAGATTGCTAATTAAGAATCCAACAAAGTAACCTACACTGACTAACATACAGTGAAAATCTTGGCATGCATTTAACTCACCATTTTCACAAACAGACAGTGATTTACAAATGAATTTTTAGCACTCCTGCATTTGAAATAAACTTTAAATAAAACCTTCCCTTGCAGACCACAAAGAATAATTTTCCAAAGGAAGATATGCCTCTATAGTATATGTCTCTAAGGGATGTTTCTGGGGGAAGTTGGATGACAGCAGCACTGTACAGATTATGCTCTCTGGGGAACCTCAGAGGTGTGAAAGCAAAAGCCATGGAGGCTTTATCTCCACTCTGCTCAGGACAAAAATTAGGGCTTGAAAGTGAAAAATCTCCTGCTGTTTTATGTAAGAATGGCAGACAAGGATTGTGCTTGATGGATGAACACGGAAGATAAACTGTGAGCTGAAACACTTTGAGTTTTCTTTCTGTTCCATAAGTCATTCCCTTTCAGAGGGAAATGAGGACCACACTCCCTGCTAGTACTTCATACAAACTGCCTCAGAAAATTTTAAGCCCAGCCTGGAAGCAAACCTAAAAATTTCATTGGACTCAGAATTACAGCACATCAGGAGGAAATCAATGGACATATAACATTTTATACTGAAAACCTGGAATAAAAAATGGAAAAAAAAACAACAAAAAAATGGACACCACAGAAAGTGATTTCTTCCAGCCCCTCCCCAAGAAGATCAAATTTTTACTGTACATGCTTTTATTTGAAAATATCTGCCAGCTCTTGGGACGTGTGATCTAATAAAAGGAGCATGGACACAGGACTCCTCACACCAATCCTCAGTTGCTGCAGGAATGAATGAATGGGCTGCTTTACTCACACTCATCCCTGTCTCCTGTCCCACTGTCCACCTATTGACAACGTAGAACTTTTTGGAGGAGAGGATGGTGTCTGTCCCCTTGTTTGTGCAGAGCTGAGCAGGATGGACTCCTGCTGGTGGCTTTGCTCTGTCACACACATGTGCTACATGTGGACGTTATAGGGCAGAATCCAGCGAAGAACCAACCCCAGGCATGGGAATAGCTTTCCTGGTGTCCGTGAAATTACTTATGTCTGCAAATTATGCACACAATTAAATATCTCATTGGACAGTCAATGACAATGAATGATTTACTGACAAGTCAGAATGTCTGCCTCTGTGATTGGAGCTGCAGCCATGTTTATCACACACATGTACAGAACTGTTCTGCATTCCAACACTGTGACACTAACATTGATGTGGGGCTGCCCCTTCCCACCCCTGGGAGTTGATGGCCAGGCACAAACTCAGACACACAGAAATCAGAAACAGAGATGTTCCAACCAGGAAGATGCTACCAGCCAAAGAAACATTTTTTTTTTCTTTCAAAAGCAGTAAGTCAGTTTTCCCAAGACCCTCAACAAATTTGTTCTAAAAGAAAAGGAGCAAATTTAAAGTTGCCCTTGTTTTTCCCTGCGTTCTTCTTTCTCCAAATACAACATCTGTCATTTAGAAACAAAACAATCAGAGAGATTCTTATTACTGGCATAGTAACTGGCAAATGAAACCTGGAAAGCCTTACTTTCCTTTCCTGTGGCAAATCAAAGAACACACAAACTGAGCTGTCTTTGAAACCAGTTGTGTGTCTGCACTTCTTAATGACAGCACAGCTTGTCTTGTCAACTCATGCCTTATAAAACAAGTAACTTTCCTGCCAAAATAGTTTTGATCAGCAGAAGAGTTGCAGCAGTGTTTGCTGTCCTGTACTAAGAAGACACAAAGCTCTGTTACTGAGGCTTCTTGGAAACATGAGAAGAACATTCTCTTTCTTTATAATTGAATCTTTCTATTTGTCTTTAATGTTTCCTTTCTGTATTTGTCTCTATCTTCCTTCTACCTATACCGCATGAAGTTTCGTTTCTTTTTCATTTTTTGTATTAGGAAGTTGATTTTGTCTTTCCAAAGCAGCCAGAATCCTGATTGTCAGCAGCATGTATAGAAATGGTAAATCCATAAACTCAAGGCCTTTCCACTTCAGAGAGAGAAATGCAGCCCACACAATCACACATTTCTCGTGCCCCACTGTCCTCCTTTTCACAGCTAAAATACGAGTAAGTTCTGGGATTGTGGCAAAAATGCAAAGCAAAAGCTTAGAGCACACAGAGCACCCAGCCTTAACCCAGGACTCACTTTGAGCTGTGACACCCATCACTTTTTTTATGACCACAGAGTCCAGCTGCACAAGTTTCAAATGAAGAGGAGGTGGAAACACAAGATCTGAACAGTTTCCCCTCTCCTTATAGAACCAGCTCAAGCAGAGAAATTTCACCTGTCAAAGTGAAAAAGTAAAATGCATTGAGAGATCATTTGAGAAATTCTCTACTTCTTCATGGTTTGCTCCAGACCTGTTAACTCATATGCATCACCTCCATGGCTCAAACTACCTCATAAGAGAGTGAAAACCACAGACTATAAAGTGGTTGTTCTGCTTATGGTTTCAGGTATTTCTGCAATGACCATATGGGTTTTTCTGGGCACAAAATCTCCACTGATGCCAAGATAAGAAAGCACAACCACGTTGTTCCCAGGGTTAGTTCAGAGATGTACCCATAATGCAAATATAGACAAAAGCTGAGGTAGGTAGCCCACTTGGCACAGCTGATTTGCTTTAATAGGTGTTGATTACACTGCTCATATTGCATGAAATTAAAAAGCTTACAAATGTTATAAGCCATTACCCTTCCATTTAAGATAGCTTATGACAAAGTTAGCGACATTTAATGAAATCCTTTTCTGAATGCCATAGGCAGCCTCCACGAGATTTTGCTTTGAAATGTAACTTGTGGAGTTATCTCAGAAAGTTTGTTTACAGCAGAGCTTCCTTTCTTGCACTTCTCTGGGACACTCTGATTTGGCAGCTGGTGGGATCCTTCATTCTCTGTTGCAGTCTCAGTATGTGACACTCAACACCAGCTGCTTCCACAAACAACCAGCAGCAGGCATAGCAAGATTTCACTCTGGTGTTATTGGACATACTCCTTCAGCCAGCCTACAAAATTCCCTTCAAAATTCAAAGCTGAGACACATCTGACCAATTTTACTATGAAGGTAAAAGGAAATGTTTTCATAGGTGCTGTGAAATTTATTTAACTTTCACCTTTCCAGCACACTGGAAATATCACAGAGCCACCAACTGCCCCCAAAGTGCTGGGGCAGCCAAGGTTCAGTCTGAAGTAGGCTCTCTGGATTTCACTGCTTAAGAATGAAATTTATTATAGGAGAGCGTATCAGTTTTATAATTCCCACTGGACCCTCACCGTCTACTGCTGTATGCACACTCAGATCTGCTTTGGATGGCCATGGCAACAATATCTGCACATCAGGTGAGGACACTTCTTCCAAAATGATGCCTTTTGCAACTTGCTCTTTCAGTGTGTCCCCTGCTGACTGCCAGCTCTCCTCTCTGCTGGTCACTGTCAAGCAAGCAAGATTCAAAGTGACCAAACGGAGAGACACATCTATAGCCAAAGCACACTGGCATGGACTCTAACAAGGTATGTGGAGTGGTGCCATAAGGCATGTTCAACGAGCCCCATAGGGAGGATAGAGATGGCCAGGCTTGGCTGCAAGAAGCTCACTTCTGTTGGCTGTGCCATCAGTATCTTAATATCTGAACCAAAAACCAGCCAAGAAGGAGCAAGCTATGAAGATGCAGACAGAGGCAGTATTGTGCTTCAGGAGTCGATCTCAGGTAGTGAGATTTTCTACCTGAAGCTGCAGTGGCAGCTGAACTGTCCCAGAGGCCAATGCCAGGAGACCAACACCTCCAGCAGCTGAAGGAGCTCTCACTGGCTCGTATGTGTCATAACATGCAAAAAAGAAGACTCCTCTCTTTTTTGAAGAACAGTTCACTGGGGGAATAGTGAAATGCTGGGAAGAATAGTGGCCTAAAGAGGGGGTGGGAGCACCCAGGGGCTGCTGAGTGATGGCAGCATGGTGAGACAAACTTCATTTCCACCCTATGATGGTTTCAGTGAGAAAGCACTTTGCTAGACCAAATCATCAGGAACTAATTCAATATCCATTTATTTCTCTGTAAACTTGACAAAGGAAGAAAAGGAATTATTCTGTCTTCTTCCACAAAAAAAAAGCAGCAGCTTTCTTTCATGCTTTCTATCTGAAAGCTACGTTTCTGCTACACAGTTTGAGCCTCATATAAAGTTGCAATTATCTTGCCATCTGCATTGCCCTTTTATCCAAATTAGTATGTTCTATTGCTTATAAATATGTATTTATGGCTATGAGGCAGGTATGCCCCACTGTGGACACATGTCACTGTTTAATCCAAATACATGGTTTATTGTTTTTCAGTGTGTATTTTTAGCTTGAAGGCAAGTAGACCTGCAGAGCAAATAATACAAAAGAATAGGTCCATTACAGAAGTGCTCCTGTGCTTTAAAATTATAGCACTCTTCTTCCAGATCTGAACACAGTGAGACAAGTACATTGGCAAAATAATTATTTATCGCTCTTAAAAGCTTCCTTTAAAATGTCTATCACTCAAATACTGGCTGGGGAAAATGTAAAGGACAGAAGAACATATTTTATGCACTTGCTAGGCTGGCTTTTATGCTGATGAGAACTTACTAAACACTAGTAAAGGGAATAGCAGTTATCAGCCCTAATTCACAACTGTGAATTTTTTAGACCAAACAGATGCCCTTGCAGAATCCCAGCCAAGTGTTAATGACAGCCCCAGTCCTTCTTCCACTGGAAGCACGAGTTATTTCAAATGAGGGCAGGTTTGCTCCAAAGATCTGACAAGCACACTCCTTCCAGAGAGACACTCATTGACACAGTGAGTAGGACAGGGACCTCTGACATCACCCAAAGAAAGGAAAATAGCAAAAAAGACAGAGTCCTTTGCCCCACTTTTGGTTGTTTTTTTTTTTAATTATTATTTTCTTCTTTGATGTATAGGATTTTTCTTCTAAGCTCTTTTTCTTTTCCCAGCTGATTAAAAATAATGGAAAACAGACCTTCAACGTGAAACCACCTAGAGAGATCTCTTTTAAAAGACACTTGAAAAGCTCCTCAGAATCTATTCAGTGAATTTTGCCATCTCTTATACACCTGTGCAACAACAGACCTTGGAACTTCCCCAGATAGCAGAGACCAGACAGGAAAGGTTGGTGCCCACGTTTAGTTCTGTGTTCCCAGATCCATCAACAGGAGAGTCTGCAAGAGAGCTCAGTGGGCAGTATCTGAGTCAAGTGCTTTATACTGAAGCAAAGTCAAAGTTGTCAGGCAAATCCATATTCTTGTCTTTAAAAGGATTCAGGGTAAGAAAAATGAAGTCCAGGTGTAAACATTTGCAAACTGCAGTTTATTTTTTCTATCTATGCACTTGAACACTGAAAGGGCAAACCCATCCTAATCCTATCATGGCAATGTCTTTCTCTGCTTCCTAAAGCTGAGATTATCATCTCATTGGTTGTCACACAGCTCCTGAGAGAAGTAATTCACTGGATTTTCCTGTGTTACCACAGCACAGGATTTTATTTCTGTTGTTATCGCAATGGAAAATGCACATAACTTGTTCTCTCTCTTGCCCCTTTTAAGTTACTTACAGACCTGGATGTAGCAAGTTTCAAAGCATCCCAACTGCACTAAGAAAGCTAAATCTGTGCTCACTCTAAATTTCAACCAACCTCCTTCTTAGCAGCTCATCTCAACACAGGCAGGAGAATTACCAGTTTTAAATTTCTGTTCCAATTAAGGCAGTGAAGACTGAAGCCCCCTAAACTGCTACCATTGCTTTCCAGCACATAAAATTAACAATTTGTGCTGCTGCGTGCAACTTTCAGTCAAAGTTGGTCTGATTTATAAGCAAGCAGATGGTTCACACGATAGTCCACAATAAATTACAACAGTTAGAAAGACAGCTACATTTTGAGAGTGACAGTGCAGCTGAGCTACAGATGGGTTTATAGATGACCCTTCCAATTTTTAATAATCTCCATAATTTATCTGCAAGCAAAGAAATGTGAGAATTCCTAATGCACCTTCTTAACTAAGTACAAATCACATTTATTTACACAAGCAATACTTCATGGTCCAGTTAACTTCTTAATTAAAGGCAGCAAGATGCTCATGTTCCATGCAAGTGGCATGGAAAATACTGTTCGGTGTGCAATATGTTCTGCTGGGAGTTTAAGATGCTCTGAACACTCCTGGAAAAGGGAACTCATCTATCTCATCTCTTTAAAAAAAGACTACAAGGGTGCAAACACTGCTACCATCAGTTACTTTTCATTAACCTCCAGATAAACTTTACGCTCATGCAGTAACAAAGCTATGTTTATTTGCAAGCTCTGATGCTTGAAAACACACTCCTAATCCATACTATAAACCCAGTATTACTGAGCCAGGACTAGGATGGGGAAATAGCAGGAGCAGAGACCATTATCTCTCTACAAAGACAGAGGGATTTGGAGAGGGGGTCACTCCTGAATGGGTAAGGGAAAAGGAAAGCAAGCCTGGGGGTGTCAGTCGTGATGCAGAAAGAAATTGGCTGGAAGCAGCTTTAAGAAGCCCGTTCATGTCAGTGATTTTAAAGGCCACTTCTCCAGCCTGGGACTGAACCACAGCAGTCCAATCCTTCTGCTAACATTTTTGAAGGGACTTCCAAAATGATGCCTTTGTTGTGTTGTTATTAATTGCATGTCATGGTACAACAGATTCAGTTCTTCATGGCTGTAATCTCAGTTACAATGAGTTACCTTCCAAAAAGGAGCACATCTAAATGCAGCTACTCTGTCTGCAAGGTGGTGGAGGCAGCAGTACCTACTAGGACTCTTTAAGGCACAACCTACAGAAGCTCAGAGGTTTTCCCACAGCCAGTCTCATGGAATGACATATTAGGGTTTTTCCTCCTCTCTAAACCTTGATCTTCCCCTTCCAGCCATATTAATTTGAAAAGAAATCCACTTTTAGGTGGAAATCCAAAACAATTGTTAAAACAGAAGGCACAGCTCCTAGAAAAGCAAATCTGTGTAAAATTCTAATTACCGCTTTCCTGGGACTTGAGAGATGCGGCAGAGAAGAGGCACCAGTGACAAATTCAGGCTTTCAAGAATAACCACAATTCAGGTTTTGGAGGTATTTCAGCAGGGCAGTGTGGGGAGCAGCATCACAGGGGCACACGAGTGGGAAAACCCACTGCACAGAGGTGATGGGACTGCAGCCACTAAGATTCTTCCCCTGCCCTTCCCAGGCAGCACCTTCATTCACTACACAGAACAATACTGAAATTAAATCTGGTGTGTTTTTTAAAAAAATAAAATTAAATTCTTCTATAAATAACCAGTGTCTGAAAGTCTTTGGAGCTTATATGAAACCATTATTTATTACTGTACACAACTGTTAGGTTGTTTAATTAAACATATGAAAAATTGCCTCTGTCAGATTATTTCTGGGATGCTCTTTACTGTTATTTGTCATATTGTTTCTGTTATGCTTCACATATTTAAAGCTGCATTATGCACTTCTGAAAACCCAGAGAAGATCACTATGGAATTAGTATGGATGCTCAGCTGGTACTGAGTGCTGACTTTAGCACTTCATTTTAACAATATGCATCAGGTTCAGGAACTGCTAGCACGGTTCCCTCCAAGACAACACTGGGTCATACTACTGTTCTTTAAAAAGACGCAATGCTGATTATTTAATAATATATTAAAATATTCTGTAACTATAATCCTTTGACTGACTGCAACCCTTTAATTTGCTTTCAAGAGGCCAAATTCACATACAAGCACAAGAAATCAGAAGTTGCCTGAAAGCAATAGGATCACTCTTGTTGTCCCCAGCCCTGCAGTAATTCCAGTTATCACGATCAGCCCCAAAGCCAGCACAGGCTATTCCAGTTTATTCCAACGAAAAGTGAGAGAAACTATATGCATGGTTTGTGTAACTATATAGTTAACAGAGTTCCCAGGACTCATCTCCTGAAGCCTGCAGGGATGCTCCGGCTCACCAGACTGTAGATCAGACCTTCTGGCTGGCAGCTAGATCCTGCTCCACTAACAGTAAAAATAACCCTGGATAGGGGATAAAACATAGAAGAGACACAGGCATTACCTTATACTTCTTGTTCCTTGCATTCAGTAATCTGCCAATGGTGTGGAAATTATTTTCACAAACTTAGGAAGGGGACATCCTTTGTACTGCCTGAAGTATTAAACTATAGATCAATATGATGATATGAAAACAGTAAACTCCCCAGTAGCAAGAAGGAGTTCTCAATTCTCTTAGTAATCCATTATTATTCCCATCAATGTAACTAGAGAAAAAGATGTGTAAGTAGCAATTTGTCAGTCTATTTATCAAACCAAGTGCTGCACCTGGTTCCCACACACTTTATGTTAAAAAGCGTATGACATGTAAGGTTTTACAGTTCAGTTTTAATTCAGGGATGAAAACATTTAGAGATATGAAGGTTTTCTTATTAAGTTTTCTTCCTAAATGATTATGCTTGTTCAAATCAATTCCTACCCATCTTGCAGAGGTTACAACCCTCAATAATTAAATCAGATATTGTATTGGCTGTTGTGTTCGTTCTGCTACAAGTTCCAATTTCTACAAGAGCACTGAAATGCTAAGATAAAAGGATGTTAAGTTTATTTAATTAGCTATCTGCCATTTTTATAAAAATGGAAGCTTGGTATCTGACTCAAATAAACACTTTAGATCAGGAAGCAAGACATGATATCATCTGACAAGGATCCCGGAAACTCTCTGTAGTCATTTCAGTTACTTTAAAGCTGCTCAGGACAAACAGGATTGCATTAGAAAGAGCAAAAGTCACCGACAGTCAATGAAGTGCTGCTATGAAAATGCTGTTTCAATCACACTTGGGTTCTTTCTCATTTTCACTTGTTAACATTCTTGCCACTTTTGCCAAGCAGTCACTCCTAGCAGCACTGAATTTCAACTGCACATAATTTTAAACCAACATGAAACAGGACCGAGCACATAATATGGGTTCATTGTGCCAAGGCACAACAGTTCAGGCTCTTGGGCCAAGGCATCACCTCTCTGCTCCCTGCAGAAAAGGTGTAACTCATTAAAAGAGAGCTGGATTTCAGAACTACCTGCCATCTCTCTGTCTCTAATCCTGCCTTTCTTACCTAATAGAAATATTAGGTCACTCAGTTGAGGGTTGTTTATGATAGATCTCAAAGGAAGGCAAAAAAACAGTGTGAAACCTCAGAGGTCCTGGAAGTGTTTTAACTGTGGCTTACACAAACCAAACCCACGTGTGTCAACTTTGCAACCGCGCAGAGCATACAGTATCTGAATGAAGTCCTCAAAGGATACCCACTGCCTCACTCCCCAGCCTGCATTTGTATAGAGCAGCCACTGGCCAAAGTAATTTATCCAATAACCACATCACCCTGCCATTTCATGGTTTCTTTCTGGTAGGGCTACAGAAACGTGCTTATTTGTTTCCCAAGAACTTACTGGTCTTGACCGGATTTCTTTGGCGTAAAGAGGTTTCAAGAATTCTGAATCTCCTTCAAGCTTCAGACCCTTTTCTGTGATTCTCAGGTTCCCCATTCCATCCTAAAAGACAGACAAAAAGAAACAACCCCATTAGATACAATTACCAAATTCACCAGGCTGCCAATAGCTGATTTTTTTCCATGGAAGATAACATGTATAGCACTGGGAGGCACTAGAGAAGCAATTACTTGTGTTATCCTTGTCGCTCAGTTTCTGTGAAAAAAAATGTCTATTCAGAACAATCTGCAATGCCCCCCAGTAAACCATTTACACAGATGAAAGAAATTCCTTTAAGCTAAATCATTCTCTACTCACAGAGACGCAGCAATGCTCTGTGTTAACAGGAAACTATTCACTGTAATATTCACTGTCTGCCTGTATAATAATATACTTTCTCGTTCACAGCAAATCATATAAAGACAGTGTGATTAATTCTGCCAAACTCCATATAGAGAATGTGTGATTAATTCCATGAATCGAGAAAATAAGGTTTGGCTATGTAGCAGAACTGCAATAAAATGTTCTAGGCAACTTGACCCGTTATTTGGGGAAATCTCTGCAAAACATGGACTCTTTGGTGGGATTTCTTTAGGGCTATCAGCCCTTACAACAAGAAGATGTGGAAACACGCTGATTAGTTTCAAATGTCACAGTCTTTTCTGTGCTTTCAATACTGTTAAGATGCTACACAGCTTTACTGGAATGTACATTTACGCAAATATTAGCTCTGGGAGAAGTAATGATACAACAGGAGTGTATTTCCAACAGGCTGCTCTCTTGTCCTGGGCTGACATCTGAATTTTCTCTCCCTCAGAGATCAGCTCAGGATCGGAGCCCTCGCTCTGCTCCTTGCACGTCCCAAGCACAGCCCAGCAATCTGAACATGGACATCCAAATATCTGGGTCTTGTGAGTCATTCTCGTGCCCTTCAACCAAAGACCACTGGCCTGGCATTAAGTGACTGATGTCACATTCATTTCTGATGACTCTTGAACTCCACAGTTGTAGCTCTCAGTCCTCACTCTCCCCCCAGCCTTCCCAAGCTCCCCACTTCTACCCCTCCTTGTACCTCCATGGCAAATCCAACAGATGACTGCAAATAGCCCCTTTTCTTTAGAAACTGTTTAGTTATATGTGTGTAAAATATAATGAAAGATCTGACAAACCATAACAGCAAAAAAAAAAAAAAGATCTTTAGATGAGTTGGGTTTGTTTTGGTTTGGTTTGTTTGTTTTTTTTAATGCAATAAGAGAGGTATATGGATACACTGGCACAGATCAGAGCTATACCAAAATATATTTCCCCTTTGGCACATGAAAGTTCTAATTTTTACTAAGATGGGGGATTTAGCTCCATTTAGGCTATAATTGCTTAGAAAGGTGTGTGTGTAAGAAACATGGTGTGGGTAGGGAATTGCACAGGTACATCTCTAATCAAAAGAACATCAAAAGCAAGGTATTGTTTCTAAGATTCAGGGTGATTATCAAAGTTTGCAGGGATCGAAGTAAACTGGTGGTTTTTCTGAGAAAGAGATGAAGAATAAAGGTATTCTGAAGAATACTTTTAAGAATAAAATTGACTGAAATCACTAGGACTGGGGAGTAACACTAGCACCTCAGTGCCTAACTCAGGGCTGTTTCAGGGATTTTATAGGAAAGAGGAATGCAGTTGGGTAGAAACCCTAAGAAGATCAAGAGGACACCTGGAAAATCCTTGAAAACCACATGTATTTGGATATACATCTTGCATTCTTTCTAATCCATCTGCAGAAAATAAACCACATCTGTCTAATTCCTCCCATTGCGAGTGCACCTCCAGCACCAGAAGAGGAATCACTGTCACTACAAGTGCCATCATTCTTGCCAGAGAGTGGTGTCATATGAGCAAAAGTGATGCTGGGTGATAAAGTGACCACTGCCACCTCCTTTTGAACTGAGAGCTGTAAGCAAACTTGAGAAACACATGCTGAAAATGCTACTGATTGTTGAAGGGAGGGAATGAAAGATGCTTCATAAAATGCAATTTGCTACATTCCTTGGCCTGGGTGAAAAATATTGGCTTATGAATTCTGGGTTGGTGGCGACACAGAAGGGGTTCATTTATTTCAAGCAAAAGGATGGAGGAAAATGAGTGAAATGTGATTATGCACCAAAAAACCCAGATTAAATTTTGATAGTGGGACTCTTTGGGATTTGAATGAGCAGAAATTATTACAGCTATCTGCAGACCCTCACACATTTTGGGCTGTTAAAAAAACTACTATTTTTTTTTCCACAAGATAGATTTTTCTGTAAAGTTACAAGCCCTGAGGGCTTTCACATAACAGTGTCTTCTTCGGCTGTATTAAGAAAAGTTGCAGGTCAGGTGAGCTGGTATGTGCCCCACAGAGCTGCAAGAATGCCCATGTCTGTGGACATGTGAGGCTGACCACTTCCAGAGCTCACTCCTGTGCTGAAATGAAGTGGGGTGATATATTACCAGTAACACGGACTTATGGATAAAAAGGGACTGGTCAGGTCACCACCAAGCTGTGGCAAACTAGAAATTCTGATGGCTCACAATGATGTTCTATCATAATGATATATATGCTTGTGTATGAAAAACACACATATGGGACGTTTAGCTCACACCCAGGTTCTGTATACCCCAAAAGAGGTATCAGGCCTATGGAACAATGTACTACAACCAGAAAATCAAGAACACATTTGGTAATTAAAGGTGTACTGTCTTACAAACCCACTAGGTTGGAGAAAAAGAGGTACTTCCCCCTATTTTCTTCTCAGTCTTTGACCCTTCTCAACCTCCGACCCCCACTCAACTTTCCCTCCTCCTGTGGCTGCCAAAATTAATAAAAGCTGCACCCACCAGACGTCTTCTCTTGACCGCCCTGGAGTCTGGGAGCAGATGCAATGCTTAGCACTGACTTACCACAACTAACTCTCTGCTGCTCGTGTTTCTCATGATTAAAGCTGACAGCTTTTTGTAGTGACAGTCTGGGCCAGAGGGTGAAAAAATAAGCAAAGGTTGTAACCTGAGTTTAACGAGTATCGTGGCCTCTTATTGTACAATCATTATAAAATCATATTCATCTATTATTTCTCATTAAAAAAAAAAGAACCTTGCAGAATTATATAGAGGTCCCAAAATACAGATACATTAGAGAGAAATCATTGCATAAAAGACTACTTCACAAGTTGTTTTGGATAAAGTATCTTCATCCTGCCTAAATTATACGGTTTAATAACAAATAAATGTCATATTCTGCTACAGAGAATATATATGAAAGTTCCTATGAAATTTCATGGACTGTGACCTATAAAATGTAGCAGAAAACTGCCTAGAGTGACAAAGACCAAAATGTTTTATTAAACATTGTGTCTGTGATTGGTATATATCCTTATCTGCCACTCTACTGCTTATGAATAAGGATTAAAAAAAAGCAGTATCGATTATTTGATATTTTGCCATATGACGATCATTGTTTCTCTCATTTTTATTAATAGACTCCTCAGCAGAGTGAATTACTTTATAGCGCAAGCACAAGCCAGTTTTGTGGGAGCTCCCAGGAGGAAAGCACCAAATGGGAGGCACAGAGTCAGGAACTTTCCATTACCACCTGCTTTGAATTATTCTGCTTTTTGGTAGGACATGGCAAAAACTTTCACATCAATTATATCATCTATGCCCTCTATCTTTTTATGCAATACCTTGTACTGGACCGCCATCAAAATTTATGTGCTATTGCTGACTGCTCTGGGTTGAAAGGGAACAGCAATCCTGAATAACATAAATGTCATTTTGGTGGTGCTGAATAAGAAGGGAATTTGGTTTTTCAGTAGCCTGAGAAGTAATGCAATTTTACAGCCAATTTGGAATGATGGTATTAGGGTTAGGGGAACAGTCCAGCATTGATGCTATTTGATCACCAAGGTTCCTCTCTGCCTTTTGGCCAGTAATGTGGCCATACAAGTGGCTAAAGCCCAATTTGGTTCTGTTTCATTTTAACAGTTGTGGATTACTTTTATTATTTCTTTTAAAACTGTCGCAGGGAGATTCAGTTTTAAGATTAAGAAAAAACAGCCAGCCTACCCAGAGACATCTAACTGCTGTGGTAAAGGCTTTAAACTGAGAAATGGTAGGTTTAGACTAGATATTAGGAAGAAATTCTCCCCTGTGAGGGTGGGGAGGCCCTAGTACAGGTTACCCTGAGCAGCTGTGGCTGCCCCATCCCTGAAAGAGTTCAAGGTTATCTTTGATCAACCTGGTCTAGTGGAAGGTGTCCCTGCCCACAGCAGGGGGATTGGAATTAGATGATTTTTAAGGTCCCTCCCAGCCTAACCTTTCTATAATTCTACAACAAATACCTGGAAGTGGGACAGGCCACATCAATCTGAACTGCTTACACGTTACAGGGGTAATTTTCAGTGCTCTCTGCCATTAATGGACAGCTTTATTAGACCAGGCTGGGCTTACACTGCAGCTTAACCTAGTCAAGAACCAAGGTGGTGATGACACATATTGACCATGTCCCTTAGTGCCAGGACACTTTGTCTGTCACAAACAATAAATTCAGCCTCAAACTCTTCAGTGCTTCCTCTGCTCTCCTGAAATTTCTGAACAAAGGGCCAAATTTGCTACTTATTGAAGCCTTTCTAAGGATTTTAAGGACACTGGTGATGGGAGCACAGATTGCTCCAGCTGCCCGCTGGCCACACCAGCACCAGCAGGTGTTTCCCCATACCTTTCCAGTTTTCAGAAGGAAAACTGTTGGCAAGGTTTGTCTGCACAGCAGGTAAACATTTACTTTTTTGCTAGGAATAAACTGAAGTTATGTTCAGCAATGTCCTGTGGGAGAGAATTATCTTTGGAGACTGCTCATGTCAGATGGCTGAAACACCTGATTATCGTTGCTTGTATTATTGATTGCTGTGCTCTGCATTGCTTCCAGATATGTGCAAGTTATTACACAGCTCAATACATCCAAAGTCAGAAAAAAACCCCAGCAAATGCAAGTGACCTGGTTTTTTCTTCCCCTCCTGGGAAGATTTCTGTGCTGTTCCTCTCTCTCTGACTTGACATTAAGCCATTCCAGATTCCAGAGATTTAAGGAAGGTCTGTACAGACCACATTGTTGCCAGTTCTTCACGGCCTCAAACACCTACTTGCTCTAATTGGATGTTCCCTCCCTCCTTTTCCTCATTTGCTTCAGTTAATTTGCCATCTTAGTAAGAATCCCAGCATCCAGCTGTGGATTGGCAGCAATATTTTCCTAGGCTAGAGAAGCCTAAACACCTACCAGCAGAACCAGTACTATAAAGTTAGGTGTGGTTACACAGCACAGTCCAGAGCAACTTATACCCCAACAAAAGGAGAGAATGACAGCTTCTTCCTTTGGCATAAGACCTTGCTTTGAGACTTCCTGTATGGACTCAGGTTTGTATGGACAGCAGAGAAAAACAAGCCAATGTAACATTACACAGCCTATACGATCATATCCCTGTGTGCACGGATCCAGGCTTACGCTGTGAATTGCACTATGAGGTCTCCCACCCAAACTGGCATTGATCTCCCTCTTCCTATGCTTATTGAGCTCAGATGTCTCTGTCAGATGTCTTTCTGGTAGCATTTGCATTTAAAGGCAGTAGGCACAGCCCAGGATTGCTGTGCTGAGATCTTGCTGGGTGAGGGAAGGTGACCCCAAGTGCGTTGCATCACTGCAAGACAATATATATTCCCTCTCCAGGGAAAGAGGGAGACACAGATGAAGCACAGCTAAAATCCTTGCAGCTATTTGGTGCACTAAAATGACATTATAAATAGCAAGACTAGCAAGCAGCTCCCTGCAGAAGGCTCCATCCAGAACCTGGGGAACAGCCTGTGAGAAGACACCTCTAAATAATCTCTGGTGCTGCAGTCATCACTCACGGGGAGACATGGAGCCGAATGAACAAAGACCAGCTGTGCGAGTCACCCACTGGAAAAAGACCTCTGAAGCTGATGTCAAAGTTGTACGAGCTATGCAGACACTTTTAGTTCTTTCCATAGGTATGTAGTAGTTTGTGATAGCTACAGGAAGGTCAATTGGCTTCTAGCTGATGAAGGAATTTTGTGGAACTGGAGGAAATGCAGACCATTATGGTTTATGTGAAATTCAGCCCAAATGAAGCCCATGTGAAGCTCAGAGCCCTTCCCTTCTAGGGGTAACTCCTGGTTCTGTGAGGTCCCTGCACGACTGCACAACAAGAGGCAGAAGACGAGAAGAGAGGATACAATGAGAAGGGCACAAAAACCTAAAGCACATCTCAGTTAGGGCAGTGAACTGTGATGCAGAAATCTTTATTTCATTCCAATTGGGCTCACAAGCCATGATGGCATTAAGGATGTCTTCCTGGTACAAGTTCCCAAAACACCTTTCCCCTCTATCTGTTCCTTCCATACTGACAGTGCTCACCAGAGCCAACACCATTTATAACAAACGTTACTCAAAGAGCCCTGTGAAACTCTCAGAAAAGGCACTGATGAATTGGTTTTAGTGGAAGTTAAGGAGAAAAGTCTTAATGAGCAGGAAGAACAGGACCAAATGTGGTTTTCCAATTACTATTTCAAATAAGTTACAACTGACCAAAGCAACTAAATCTCATCCCTTGAAACAATTCCAAACTAGTGTTGGAACAATTTCTAAACAAATCCTTCAGCCAGAGCTTGAAGGAAGCTCAGCTCTGGATTTACTGCATATTGCTGAAATTACTTTAGGCAGGAGGTATTTCTTTCCAAAGCAAAGCGCTTGTGAGTTCACTCAATGTATGATCATGTGTGGCAAACAAAACCAGGATTCCTATGAAATAAGCCACCCCATCTGGGAGTACATTTTTTTAGGGAAAAAGATTAGCAGAGCTTTTGGGGAAATGATTGTGAATGCCAGCATTGTTACTACAACTCAACTACCATATGCAGAATTCCTCTCTAGGGTAATAATTTCCCTTTCCATCGGTACAGCAGGGAAGAGATCGAAACTTGGCTTTCACGCCTCCAACTCCTTGTTACAGAGCACTTTGGCACTGAGGCATTATAAAATGAGCCATGTTCTCTTGAGCACTTTTCGCTTTTTTGCTCCAACGCAAATAGTAAGGTTTCAATTTTATCATCAACATATATTCCAAATGTGTCCTGTGAATTCTCCATCCTTTTTAGTCTAGCTCATTACCATACTTACGCTAACTAGAAGGGGAAAGTCCCATCCTGCAGAAATTTGTGCTCATTCAAAAGTGGGAAAAAAGATTCTTATACTCGTAGGAACAAGCAGTTTTCTAATGAAGTGATTTAATAATAAAATCAGCACATAAATCCACTGATGCAGAGGTTGCAGAAACAGGTTTTGCAAATTATGGCCTAATACTCCTTAATTATGATAGCCTGTCAATCACCAAAAGAAAGATAGAACAAACACTTCTGTTTTCAGACTATAAAGATCTTGGACACCATGTCCTTTGTGGCATCACGTCCTCAAATTACACCAAAGATGATTGGACTCACTCATCTTTATAGCGTTGGAAGAAGTTTCCAGAGAGAAGGAGGCATATTTTTTCCCTTTCTCTGTTTTAGTGGATCCCTTTTGTGTTCTGTACTTAGACTCTGAAGTAAGATTTGTCTGACTAATCCAGTATTTAGCAGTTTCCCCAACCAGCAGTGAAGTTGCAGATTAAGGCCTGGCAGTGTGAAAAGGAAAGTACCAAGACTTCTGTGGCGTTTCTGAAGGTGAGCTCTCAAAAATGGGGCAAATTATTGGGTCATTTGTGTCTGATGTGGACATGCCAAAAGAACTCAGGGCATTAATTAGAGAATAACACCAGGTCTGTGCAAAGAAATAAGGCTCATGAAAACACAGTCTTGTTTCAACCCCGATCAAGATCCACACAGACACTCAAGATACCCCAAAGCACAGGTAAAAAGACACCCATCAGGGCTGCAACCACTCTCTCAAGTCCCACCCATAGGGCACATTTGATTATTCCATCTCAGCAGATGCATTTCCAGACTATGGGAAATGCAGTGGAGCTGCCTGTTGCACTGACCTTCTCCAAACCCACCGTACCTGTGTGATAAACTCGCTGCTATGGCAACATCAGCTTCCAAGGCAGGGTAATCATGATGCGAATCCCTATTTTCAGTTGCTTCATTTATGCTCCTCCACTATTACCTGCTCTGTTTCCAAAAGCCAGGAGAAAACAGGGTGGACGGGGACAAATATTTTCAGTGCACCTCAGTTAATCGCTTCTGAGCCCCAACTCAGCTAATACCAGGCATTTAACTGATGAGCCTGCACTTGACGATAATCACCCCGTGCTACTTCTGCAGTCAGTGGAGAGAAAATGGCAAGAGTCCACCTAGCACCCAAATCACTCCCTGGAAGTGCTCCTTGCCAGCTGCTGTGGAGCCCTCCAAGGTGACTTAGGCATCTTTTCTGGCTGCCTACAGATTGCTGCAATAAACCTAGACCTCAGTGGTGTGCAACAGGATTCAAATAGAAAACAAATGGGTTGCCAGGCAAACCAATAAACAGATATCATGAAATAAAGTGTATTTAAAAATAATTCCTGAAGTCACTCCACTATACCCATGTGGAGTGACTTCAGGAATTATTTTAATGATTTCTTTTTTGTTTTAAATCAAGACTCATACTTTCAATATGAAATGGGAGATTGACCACATTCAATTTATTTGCACAGGTAGGCAAAAAGAAATTTACTTTAAAATCAAATTCTCTCTATTAAGGGGAATCTATAGTCCCATTGTTAAGAGACTGCCCCTATGACTAAAGAACCACCACTGAATTTTTATAGCTGTATTTGTCACAAAAATATATGATTTTGCTCTTTCACTATCAGAACATACCGAAAAATAATTTAAACTGTCTTCCAGACTTATCTACAGTATGCCTATGACATTGTTGTTAGCAAGGAAGGCTCTGGGGACGGCAAAGAAATGAGAGAACTGAAAGCACTGCTCCCAGAGAGGCTGGAATAAGTATATTGCTTATATTGCTTTTTGAACAATTGCCAGAAAATAATTATTCATAAAGGAAAATATATGGGTATGTTTAGGGTCCCTTGCTATCACAAATGGGGGACAAAGAATGAGATCTGATCTGTGGAGTACATCTATTTATTTCAAATAGCTCCACCAATTTACACCTACCTGGTACCTGGCCCTGGAACAGGCAGAGGAAAACACAGAATAAGAGAATGGTTTGGGCTGGAAGGGATCTTAAATATCATCTCATTTCAACACTCCTGCCATGGGCTGGGACACTTTCCACTAGACCAGGCTGCTCAGAGCCCTGTCCAGCCTGGCCTTGGACACTTCCAGGGAAGGGACAACGCGGGACTTCTGTAACAGCTGGTGGCTGCGAGGCTGCAGTGGGACCCACGTGGGCAGAGTGGGCAGGGTGCTGCAGGGAGCCATGGCATGTGGAGGGAACCCCAACACACCTTGTTGGCATGACTAGATGCCCAGCCAAAAGCAACCAAGTCCCCAGGGCTGCCCTAACACTTTGAGACAGGCTATGACTGCCCAAGAGCAGCTGCAGAGGACCAGAGGATGAGCAGCATTTGATTTCCTCCCCAGACCCCGAAGTATTCAGCATTAGGACTAACACGCAGCTGCCTAACACACCTTATAGGTGCTCTCACATCTGTACGTGACAGGTGCTGTACTGTGTGTGTGGTCACACACGTGGACACCCTCAAAGGGGAAAGTGAGGCACAAAGTCAGGCACCCATCAGCACTCACACGAGACAGCTGCACTGAGGGAAGAACTACCAAGGTTTCTCTCTAGCACCTTGTTGTGTCACGGCACTGCAGTTAAGAAACTATAAATATCCTGCTCATGAGAAACAACAGGTTAATTTTAGCAACTTTCAATTGCCAACAATTCAGACTCCAGATACTCTCTCATCTCCCTGCGGTTTGCATTCCTCTGCCTCCTCGCCAGAAGGTGCATTATGCTTAATGCCCCTTGTCTTCCTCATAACTTTTTAAAGCGAATTCAAAAGTGTTTATTAGAACAAGGGAAGTAGGAACTTGCTGGTCATCAATCCAAATCCAGAAGTCCTCTGCAAGACAGCACTTTCTGATGTAATATCCAAAATTATCATCATGGTAGCTTATACACTTGAGCTGCAAACTAACTTGAAAATATGGAAATAATCTTCCTACTGTTTACTTTTTGAGGAAAACAAAGGCAATAAGGCATTCTTTCTGTATCCAGAACTCATGTGTGGGGTGTTTTTAATTTCAAATTATTTATTGAGTGGGTGTTTACTGAATCATAGGGGACTTTTGCCAGATGCCAAGAGATTCTCTTGGAAGTCAGGAGTACAATACTATGAGTGTGAAAGTCAGGCGGTTACCTGAAATAGCCAAGAATTGCATGCAAAAATATACAGCTGGCATCGGCAAGTGACAACAGAGCAAGACACAGCAGCTTCCTAAAATACTTTTTTAAACAGAAAGTCTCAAAGCCACAGGAAAGTGATTGCTCCTGCCATGCTCTGGCCTGTGGAGAACACAGATCTGTGTGCCCCTTCATTACAGAAATATGCCTTATTTGGGGTTATTAGCATTTTCTCCTCCTCCTGCTCCTTTTGAAAACATGACACCAGCAGAAACAAATTCAGTGACTCACAACCTGCAGTTATTTATTTATTTATCTGCTATGTGTAACCTCAACTCAGTTTTTTAATTTTTTTTTTTCCACTAGCTCCAAGATCATCTAAATAACAAAATATTTCAAAATAAATACTAAGTGTCTCAGATCTGGATTTCCTTTGCCATGAAACACCTTTGAACCTCCTTCCAGGCCACATGCATTTCTGATGTGAGCTGCTCCTGGGCACAGCTCTGCAGCAACACCAACGTGAGTCAGAAATGATGCTCACTCCCTGCAGCCTGGCACAACAAGCAAGGGCGAGCAGAGCATGTGAGGCCACCAGTTTAAACAGTTTATGCTCTCCAGAGGGTGTCTGCAAGCTTTGGCAGAAGCCCCTGGTTATGCTCCCTGGGACCTTTGCAGAGAAAATAAACAAACCAGCTGCGGGAGAAGGATGCAGCCCTTGCAGGGAGCAGCTGCCTAGTCCCACAGGGCAGCCCTGGCTGGCACTGAGCACATTTGCAGCCAGGGAGATGGGAGACAGCATCAGGCTACGTTAAAATAATGAACCTGGTGAAATTATTTCCCTCAGTGAGTGCTGGTGGCTGGGAGTGCATTGGGATGCTCCTCCACACATCTCTCTGCAAGCAGAGCTGGGCTGGCTCAGAGGCTGCTCAGCTCTTCATCACGGTCCAGACAGGGCTCTGAGGAGAGCCTGGACTTTAGAGTTTTTTGGCCATTTTGGCAGTCTGTGCTTGTTACTGCCTGGATAAGATTTTTCTTTCCAAAAAAGAACCGCTGATTCTTTAATAGGTTCATAATTGCCAACAGCTGCACTTGGTTAGGGACTAAAATTGCCAAAGAAGGCATTTTTGTCCACTAAAAGAATAAAAAGCACAGAGCAAAAACTGTTGAGGCTAACATTTGTATTTCCTTTTGGCTGTCCTTTGCTGAGCATCCAGATCCTGTCTTCAGTCTGCCTGAAGCCACGAGATTTCAGTCCCTCTCTGCACTGTCTGGGACGTGGCTGTGACAGTGGGGTTGGAGCTCTGCAGCACTGTTGCTGCCTCCCCTTCCCATCCACCTCAATCCCAAATAAGATTTCTCTCTCTTGTTTTCGCTTTCATCACTGACCTACTTGACAACGTTAGTAAATTTAATCTCAAAACACTCAGGGATATAGGGCAAAAAATATTTTTCCCAGGCTACTGATAAAAAAATGTAGTTCCAGGGAGCTTAAATGGCTCAGTTGGACATTTTGGTGACCAGAGGAAATTTAGAACCTTATGATAAATTTGGGATATTAATATAAGAAAAACCTCAAACTGCTAGAAGCAATATCATATTGACAAAACTGCTAGAAAGTTGCAAAGGTAATAAACCAGGAATTGAGATGGATTATGAGGGATATGCTTTTGAATGTATTACTCAATGCCAGCTGTCAGATACCTTGGGAAGTCCTTATGTACTTGGGTAAAATACTGCATCTCTAAATATCTTCCTTGAATGGGACTATTGATGAGAGTAACTACACTAAGTGTGGTCAGTGACTTGTTATTGACACAGAGGTACTAATGCAAATATTATAGGTAATTATTTTAATTGGTTATTTCAAGTTTGTCTCTGTTGACAGTGTAAGAAATGTATAGTTCATAGCTATAGCTATGGCTACATATCATGTCTCATTAAAGGTTTTATAAAGAAAAAAAATCCAGTTTCTTCCTTTCAGTGATTGGTGGGGCCTTAAAGACTGGAGCAGTCTTGGCAAACAGTGCAATCCACTGCGTATCTCTAGGAAATCCTCAAAGGGTACCTAAAATGTCTAACAAGGGGAAGGGGACCAGCTCACCTGACCACTCCTAGGGGATGTCTGCTGTTTTATCAAACAATTTCTAAGTTATGAAATGTCTGACAAGAATGTTTTACTTTAATAAATGTTCCAAGATTTGTAGGCTCTAGGAGACATTCCTGAGAAAACCGTGTTTATTCCTCAAATGCTTAGAGATTATGTCATAATGTTTATTTCCAACATTTGTTACCAAACGCAAGCAGCAAATGCTGATGGTCAAAATGTTGCATGACTTTGTCAGAAATCCTAGAATTTGTTAAAATAAAAGATAGTGCCTAAGTACAGGATATTTCTATTAAATAAAAAGACTTATTCAAGTATTTCCTCATGGTCAACAACATCCTTTCCAAAATAAAAGAAAAAAAAAGAAAAAAGCCAATAGTTCTTATGAAGTGCCAGTGGAAGTCTTTCTAACTTTAAAGACATTTTTTAAGAGTAAACTTGAAAAGATCTGTTTGGGAGCTGAAAATCCTCTGCATATAACTTATGGATAGTCTGAGCTATTCTGGGCAGAATTTTAATTTCTGTGAAATGATGAAAGAACTAAAAGAATATCTCAAAAGGCAGACTCAACGGAAGGAAAATAAACATTAGAACACTAACTATATAGACACAGGGAGTATTTCTGCTACTAAAAAACCCAAAAAACCCAGAAAATTTGGATTCAGCTGCAAACCCATTAACAACCAGTACTTTCAACGCCCTATACATATCAGTATAAGTGCCCTTATACTGATATGTATAGGGCAAATATTTCATAGAAATATTGAAATTTATGGTAAAGCTGTGGAAAGCCCAAAATAAAATCTCTCCAACTTAAACACATCTCTCATTCAGCATTTTTCTGATCTTAATATATATTTTTTTTCCTCAGCTTGGTCACCGCATCCACATCTACTCTGAAACTCTTCATTGAGTTTATTAGAATCCTGCTAAAGGTTTGAGGGGCTGGGGGGGTGGTTGGTGGTGGTTTTTTTAGTTTGTTTTTTTTTAATCCTCATCAATCACAACCATGGGGGAAGAAAATCTTATGTAATTTAAGATAATAATAGCTTCACTTGTTAAATACCAGACTAAGTATTTCTGGAAGAGTGATGGAAAGTAACATCTGTAAATAGAGAAAATAGCAGGGTATAAAATTCTTATTAGTAATTAATTTGTCTCTTTGAAGACAGCTCCCTGAATGATGTGCAGGTAGCTGAAATGAAACACACTAATTGCATTAATTTAAAGCAGAATTTCATTTGGAGCCTTTTCTTTAGCCCATTTTAAACAGGTTAAAGTACCAAGGGTGTGCAAAGAGGACCCAGGTCACCTTCAACAAAACTTTGTCACCTGTGAACTGCTTTGTTTACTCTGACACTAAAGAGGACTGCTAATTTTTTTTCTCCCCCCACCATAACTCATGTCTCAAGATGAACAGAATCCAAACATCTGGACTTTTGGATGGATCCTTTTGGCTGGCATTTGTCACACAAGCTCTGCAGAGGTGTTGAAAGGTGCGTGCCCAAGATGGTCCTCTCCTGGACCACTGGCACACCTACCCATGGCCACACAGGACTCTCAGGCTCTCTGGGGTGAATTTGGGGGCCACATCCCAAGGGCTTGGCCTACATGCATTGGAGGTGGGAGAGGGCTGAGCGATGGGTGGGAAGGGTGACACTGCTCCTCCAAGGCATCCATAGAGCTCAGCAGGGCTCAGCAGCATCAAAGCCTCTGTTTTTCTGCAGACCTTCCGTGGGCATCCCTGCCAACCCTGTCTGAGGGACCCAATCCAACACAGGTCCATCTGCCCAGCCCTGCCCTGTGTCCACAGAAATACCCAATGTACAGGAGCTGAAACTCCACCGCTGCAACACTTCACTGAGCTCTAAACAAGTGACCTTGTGGCTCCCGACACAAAACTGCATTGTAGAGTACAAATTTACCGATATGAGCCTTCAGCTATTTCATTTCCCACAGGTCTCTTGTCATCATTTCATTACCTGCCATCCTTTTCCAGGGAAACTACATTTTACTTAAAAAAGGCTATGAAGAGTAAATGCAGCTGCCATTGAACAAACAAGCCTGGTCTGTGGGTGCACCAACCTCTCAGAGGAATCTTGAAACAGTTTCTCATTTACACTGAATAAACTGAGCTTGACTTTTCTATATCATCAAAAGTAATTTTTTTTCCTGCATAGCTTCTGACTTTAAATTTAGTTTCCTTTTTCTGCTGGATCTTGTGATGGTTTCTAAAGAACTTCTTGTTTGATAGAGTGAGGCAGAGATTTCTAAATCACAGAAAAAATACAACTTTATTTACTTAACTTTTGGATGATGCAAACAACTTACTTATACATGTACTTCCTAAGTTTTCCTTTGAATTTGTACATTATTAGTATCTGGTTAAGCTCCCTATAAATCCTTCAAAAAAGTTACTTAAATCTGTAAGCTCTCCAAGTTTTTGGCTCCTATCTGCATTTGGGAGTGCATTCAAATATTTGTGTTCTTCAAGTTCCAAGAAACATCTTATCTGTCCCCACAATCACTAAAGGAATTTTGGCATAAAAGTGCCTTTGCTTTTCTGAACAAAGAGAAAACATGTGACAACCAGGTTCTCTTTCAGCTGACAAAAGCACTGACTCAGGGGTTAGTTGCTGCCTGTGTCCAAGTGTTCACCTCTGGAACATGTGAAAGGGGAGAGTGGACATGGCATTGCCGAAATGGCCTTTCTCCTCCATGTTGCCTGAAATATTGGAGAAAGCCAGTCTCCCCCTTAGTTCAATTAGTTCTCTAATGTAACATGAATTCCACCTCATAGACTCCCAAATCCTGCTTATTGCTCACATTGTTTTAAAGACCCGTAGTTAACAAAAGCTTGTGCCATGGTAAATAGGGGCAATATCTTTAATAGGCATAGCCATGAAACATCAACAGCTGTCCTTGGATTATCTACAGAATGTCTTTCAGTTAAAATGGGAGTAGAGATGAATGCCTCTTAATTCAAATTAATTAATAGCCTTATGTATTGTAGTGTGGACATTCAGTAGATGCTTGTTCAGCAAAACAAACGTGTGTGTGTTTAATTGTGGTTCATTCCAGGCTGATCCATTAACTGTTGTGTGTCTTCCCAAGAATGCATGTTCATTAACTCAAGTTAATTGCTATTCAATTACCTAGAGTTATAGGATGTCCCTGAACACTAGTGGAGACAGACCCCCTAGAGAATTCCTGTTCTTCAGCCCTTAATTAAGCTGTACTAAGCATTGTTGGTAACTGATTACATCTAGTTTCAAATAATATCTGCACAGCTACACTTAAATCGTTTCCTATTAGGATTTCTTCAAATCTCCTATATAGGTAATTGGAGTGATAACATTTCTTCCTTGCAATAAAGCACATTTGATTCTTCTTACTATTTTTATTATTACTGCAATTGGCCAAAGATGTTTCGTGTCACCATTTTTTTTATGTAATCCCTTTGTTTAAATGGAAAGAACAGCTTATTTGACCTGATTATTTCAAAATTATGCTATGATGACAGATGTTTTGTAAATTTTAGGGTTCTTTCTCTTCATTTACAAATGTTTTTAAGAGCTTTTTCAATGGCCTTTTTGTAGAAATTTCAAACTAGTACCTTATCATTTCACCTGTTTTGGCTCCTGCTAACAGAAAGACACTGTTTTTTCCCTTCCCTGGGCCATATTGCAGAGAAGCTGTAGAGAAGTGGAGCAGGGCTACAGCAGTGAGGTGAAGACACTGAGGCAGGAGATAATCCTGAATGCTGCAGAATGGGCTCCAGCCCCTGCTCCTCTGCCTCCCTTGCAGGGCATCTCTCTGCAGTGAGCACACAGAGATGCTTCACTGAGCTCCAGGGGATGGAGAAGTCCTGATGTGGAGAGCTGGGAGGAGCATCAGTCACGAAGGTCATGCTTTATCCTTTACACCCACTGACTTCCTGATGTCATTGATCCTAGGACTCCTTTTTGCCAACTGTCTTTCTTTCCCCCCTTCCTTCTCCCTAGTACAGTAATGAATTATGGCACCTGCAGTGCCAAGTGGAAGAGCCAAGCCAAGGAGCAGCCACGACAAGGCTGTGCTGAGCTGCAGAACATCCAACTAGCACTGCTAACGCAGCCAGAAAGCATTAACAACTCACACTGAATCTAACACAAGACTCCCATCATGATCAGCTCTTGCCAACCTCTAGTATCAGCATAAAAGAAGGGAAGTATTTCCAGCTGTATGTGGCCAAAAGGCACCCTCTGTGCTCCATGACAGCACCGTGGGAAGCAGGTACTACATGACACGTGTCTTCTGAAAACCTTTACAATGTCTCTGATCCCCTAAAACAGAAAGGAAAACCCAATCCCCTCTGCCAGAGCCCCAGAGCCATGCAGTCCACATCTTCCCCCATGGTGTACAAGATCTCTTGTTGCAGTTCTCAGGGGAACAAATTTCCTTAACTTCCCCCAAATGAGACAGTGAGGGTTGCCCCAATACCACATGCAACATGGGGCATGTAGATGAACCTGCAAAACATCAGGAGCTACAGCCAAATCTTTTAGGTGCCTTTAGCTAGAACTCAAACAATTAGTTAATATTTCCTTTCTCAAAATTATGTTTTTTATTAACCTGAAAAGGCCCACGTGCCATGGTTCAAAACATCTACATATTTCACTATATGAAGCAAGAACCCAGTGTGGATTCCTTCATACGTTTCTCCAGGACTGCCTTGCCCACGTGCCCCAGTTACATGGGCTCTGTTAACACCTCACAGTACTGCTGCATAATTTATTCATAACCATTTAAAAAAAAATAAATTTACATTTCCAAAGTCATGCCTGTTGTTGATTCACTTATTGCAAATTAAAAAGCTTCATCTTTGTCTCTTTCCCAAATTTAACTTTCAGCATTTTAATTGTTTCTTCCTTCATTGTTAGATCAGTATCAATCATCATCTTCAGTTACCAGAACTTGCATGTTCCTGAAAATTATGTTAAATTTAGATGCTAATGAAAACTGTTTATGCTGTTTAACCACAGAAATGAAACCTCTATTGCAATCCATAAAAACTGTTAGTTATAACAAGAAACCTTAATTTCTACCTCAATCTCCTTTCTACCATCTGCTGTCCTAGAAGACCAATCCCAGAAACCATGGACTAAACAAACAAACACAATAAAACAGATAATTGCTAACTTGCCTTCACAGCACAATACACATTAAAGGAATTTAGATAGTCCCATTAACCATTACACTGAAAATTATGATGTAAAGAAAACTAATCCATGGATGCCAGCACGTGCTGATATTCCTTCTCTCCAGACATTTTCCCAACCAACCAACCATGCATTCTATGTAGTATATAATTGACCTGTAACACTCCATCCTCTTAGAAGGAATAAGACAAAAAACTTCCAGCCATTAAAAGAAATACCACAAATACAATCTACCACAGTAATAGGTGATAATTATTCTTTCATTTAAAGCACTACACAGTTAATTATATGTAATTATTTAAAATATTTATGCCTTAAATAATGTTTGCTCTGGCCAATCCCTCAGAACAGGCTGTGTGAAACACTGAGACTGCACCTACATCTGTTGTTCCCAGATGTTTTTCTCATGGGTCATCACGTGTCGTTGTACAATTACAGACACTATCATGTTGTGGGAAATGCTGCATCAATCAGCATCAACTTCTCTGCGTGGTGGGATGGAGAGAACTAAAGGCAGACAGTGGGTTTCAGGATAAGGACAATATTAAAAATGCACCCAAACAGTATAAATCTCCAAACATAAACTGTTGTTCACAATTTTTATCTAAATCCAAAATCTAAATAGTGTGCAGGAAGAATGTTAAAATATAAAATAACTCTAATAAATATTTTAATTATTTTCTGTGCTACACTATCCAGGTGATCTTAGAGAGTCACCTTTCCTTTTTATTGGATTTAGATGACATACAATATGATAAGGAAAGACACTCTGTGCTGTATTTTACTTCTTAACAGCTGAAAAATCTATTCCTTGCTTTTTCCTGATCTGCACCTAAAGGACACTCAACACATTTACAAATCTTATAGTATGAAAACAATTGTTCCATTTGTGACTTGCACATTAGTCACGTACCAAGGAAGACCAGGCAAAATCAAACACAGCCCCGCTGCACCACTGCCCAGTAAAGTCCCATGAAGAAAGCAACAATCTCATTTGAGCAGTAATGTGATAGTGTGTTTTATGCCATCTGGAATGCACCACAAACATCTCATTCACTCCCTGGTTTCTGTTTCTGAGTTCTAAACTCCCTGCTCCCTCCAGCAATATACAGAACTACAGGGAGATAGTTTTGATTCCTGGTGTAAATCCATTGATACACAAAAATAAAACCATGCATTTGTACTTAAAAAAAAAAAGAACTGTACATAAATACATAATTCTTTTTATAATCCGGACAATTTAGTCAGGAGTTACAGTCTACCTCTTGACTGAGCTAATTCTCCATTTCAGTTATCTTCCGCACCTTCTTTAATGAATACATGTTCCTTTGATTAAATTAACATTTTTGTGTACCTAATTAGCCTGAAAAACCTGTGCTGAACCAATCTAAAAGTGACTTCATTAATGCTCATTGGTGCATGTTTGCTACCCATCACTGTCAACTCAACAGGCGAAGGATTAGGAGAACATTAACTCTGGCTTATTTGGCTTTCCACAGCAATCGTCACGCTCGGAGTGCGCAGCCAATCCAGGCTTTCAATCGACCTGGTAGGACAGTGACAGATGTTTTAATCATGTGGCTTCATTCATTAACGCTCATTTGCCTGGTTGGCCAGGTTTGTGGTTCTGAGAGACAGTTGAAACTAAAAATAATTAAAGTAACCAGCTTAATTACCTTCTTACATTTATCGTTCAGCTGGTACCGCTCACAAGTAAAGACAGACTGAAAATATACATAAACCCCAGTTCATGCAGACCAATCAGCTGGTCAGTGTGCTCACCAGAAGATACATCACTGCTTGTCTAGGAACATCAGCACAAGTTGCTTAACAGGCACTCAATGTACATCAGTTAATGAAATCATAGTAAAGTTAATGAATATATATAATTGGGTAGGCAGCTGCCACTAAAAACCAAAAAACTTAGTAAAACCATCTTGCTAATTCAGTTTGCAGAGATAATTAGAGAAGGCCCTTGAAGACAATTCAATAGACCTTGTTAATACTGCAACTACTATTGATTATTTACATGATGATATCACGTTGCTTCTTTCCTGTCTGGCCTCTCATACAGACAACCCCCCCCCCTCCATCTCTAGGATACTAAATAAATAAATAAATCCAAATAATTTTCAAGAGAAAATTAAGTCATTTTTAAATACACTATATTAAAAACCATCTAAACCAGATACTGGCACAATTCAATTAACTTGCCAGGACTGCACTCATCAATCATCACTTCTGATTCCATCTAATGTAGAGATAAAAATGTCACTGAAATAAATTTTTTACTGAATAAGCACAGGGAAGATCTACAGCTCAAATCTTTGGTGATAATTATGGAAGTCTGCACTGCAAATCTGGAATGTGAGGCCTTGGAAAACCTGTGAAATCACCATAGAAGAGTATTTATCACAAACTCTCCAGCTGTTTTAACTTTCTTGATTTCACCTGCTTTGTTCTTTCACTATTAGAATTTGCATCACTAAATGTCATTCTTCAATCAAAATATCTCTTCCTCTATCCTCTTCTAGAAACCTTTCAAAATATTAAAAGTCTTCCATATTATTTTCTGTATGACATTATAAGAAATCCAACATCTGCACCAGATGAGAAAGTGCCTCTGAGGATTTTTACTAAAGGTTCATTTGATTTTTTTTTTCAGCATCACCATATACTGTTTTTTCCCCCAGTTCACAGTAGCTGACTGACTGCGAGAAAGAACTGAGGCAGAAAGGTTCAGCATCATTTTTCAAGACCATCCTTGACTAAACCAAGACAGGATACTCCAGCAAGCAGGAACTGTCACTCTGGCATGGCTGAAAGGTGCTGAGGGTCTGTGAGGTGAAGCAGAGGCAGCCCCATGGACATCCCCAGCCAGACTTCACCCACCTGCAGCAGATAAGAAACCCTCCCCTCCCAACCTGCAAGGAATCTGGAAATGGAAAAGCATGATAACATGGTCTTCCCTCACATCATTTATCCTCCTGACTATCAAAGAAAATAAACTAAAATTCAAGGCTTCTGCAGTAAAATTTAGTACTCTATAACTACTTGATTTTTAGAAAGTTCTGGATAAATAATAAATATTGATACATGCATTTTATCCCAGTCATGGCTTGTACTTATCATTTCGAAGAGATTTTTGTCACAAAATATCCTGTGGAGACCGTTTGGAGTTTGTTTTCATTTTTGGGCTCTGCTGAGCTAAGCATTTGATTCCGAGAAAATAACAGGTTTGAAAGAAAGGCTTTGGGAAACTTAAACATAACAGATGCTTATTTGCAGACATCTGATTTAACTGAACTGAAAACCACAGCCTAAATCCTGAAACCCATAAATGTCAGCCAACCAGAACAGAATAATAACCACTTATCGATATGGATGCACCTAGTAGATAACAGAGTTCTGGGATCATAATATTCATATAACTGTGTTCAGTCTGCTGCTTCTGAGCTCTCAAATTACAACTGGCAATACCACAGTTCATTTCTCAGTGCTGGGCAGATGGCTCATGGTGAAGGGATCAGTTTGCTACCAGCTGGTAGTTTTTTTCCAAATCAGGTGTGAACTGCTTAGTCTGGAATTAATATCCAAGGAAGCTCATCCGGGATATTCCCAGCAGTATAAATGGCTAACTGTAGGCACCTCTGTGATTTTCAGAAGAGCCCACTGAATGCCAGCTGACAACTCACACCTTGTAAACCTAAATCTCTTAATCTCTGAAGTCACAGAATCTGTGTGATCAAAGTAAAGTCACCAGCAAAACCACTCCGAAATGTCAAAGCAGCCTGGACTGGGATTTGGCTTTTCTGTGTATCCATAATGACACTAAACACTCAAATAGCACTGAAGTTTGCAAAAAAATTGGGGAAAATCTGAAGATTTAGGACCATTTGAACCTTGGCATCATAACTCAACCTGAATGCACAGAACAGAGAGGACACCAGCATTGTAATGACAACTGTGAAATTTCAGCTGAGAAACCAGCATCAGGCCAAGCTGTTTCATACCTTCTTATGCTTTTATCTTTACCTGGATAAGTAATGGGACACTCAGAGCCCAAATCACTCGGTTGGCATTTTGCCTTTCATGTGGGAATTACATTTTGCTTCCTGTGCTCTTGTCCTTTCAAACTCAGACCCATGTTACACCTTCATAAAACATGAGTCACCAAAGCACTGGGTGCACCATCTCGGTGAGGTGCTCAGATTAACCCTTTAGCCGAGGAAAACAGAAAGAAATCACCAAGGGCAATTCATCCTGCCCGAGTCAGATGCCAACCGTGGGATGTGCTAGCTGAACTCTCTCTTTGGATACCTGAAAATTGGCAAAAGGAATTTCAAATCAGATCTGTAATGTTCTTGATTCCTTAAACCAGTGGCCCATCCCAGCAGTGGTAACAGCACTGCATTTTCTGTTTGTGCTTCTAATTACTCTTCATTGTATCTTCCAACCTGTCTGAGACATATTTTGAGGTATGTTGGCAGTTTGATTCCCCCATGATTTCTTAAAACCACAGCTAAAAGCCTGAAGTGACATTAATGTATTTTAATTAAATTCATTACACTGTTAATTCAAAGTAATCTGAGTTAGTCTAGAACATTTTTGCAGATCTCAGTGGGAACTTCGCAGAACATCTTTGAGACATGAGCTGGCAGACATGGAGGTGGCTGGGTAAGATTGAGATACAGTTTATGTTATGGGCTGGGTTTTCAGGGGATAACACCCTAGAACTACTGCACACTGCACTGGGCAGTGAAGTGTTCTCCAAAACTTGATGAAAGTGTACAGCAGCCTCACTGAGACTTCATGCAAATCTCTCAAGAGGAAACATGGATGCTGCATGTCTTAAAATAGTCATTAAAAACGAGTACAAACTTTGTTTACTAAATACTTTGTGGTTGCTGAGGCAATCAGCTCCAGTTCAGGTGTGTTCTGCAGTGGAATAGGGGTTTGTGGTGTATGAGGGAGTTTCCTGAGCTGGGGGAAGCCCAGGGGAGCACTGAGAACCTCCAAGAGCCAGCAGCTCACAGCAGAGCAGCTGAGGAGGTGTGGGCTGGGAAACAGCGACCACCCTCGCTCCCCCAAAGGGCCCAGGAAGCACGAGCCATCTAAGGAACCTGAAGGTGCCCAAGGCAATTTAAACATTAAATCTGGGAAAAGCTAAGATTCTAGCATCAGTCACTAGAAAGAGAAAAATCAATTTTGTATAAAAAGTAGCTTATTCTGGTTAGCTGTGAAACTGAAGAATTTAATTTCACTGCTGCATATTGCAAAAGGGCTGTTCTATCATGTTGATTTTGGCAAGTCAGGACACTGTGAAGAGTGAGTTATTGAATGAGACAATGGTAAGAGAAAAAAGGAAGGACAGCAACATGAAAAGTAAAAGAAGGGGAGACAAGGAGCTAATAATGACATGCTCTGTGAGTGGTCAGGAAAGCAAGAGAAGACAAATTACTATACGGTCAGTGAAGTCAAGAGAAGAGATCAATAATATATACCATAGGGCATAAGTCAAGAAGAAATGTAATGTATAATGAAGGGAAGCATCGTTAAAAACTTGGATCAGGACTCACTGGGTGCTGTAAACTCTCAGAGCTCTCTGGCAGCCCCTGGGGATGTAGCTGTGCCAGAACAGCTGAATCTTGGCCTGGGGCAATGTATCCCTGAATGTCACTCTGGAGCTGCCCACAGCCAGCTGACCACAGCTCAAACCAGTGCTGCCTGGCCAAAGGGCATTTACTGCCAAATGCAAAGCAGAGAGCAGCAGTGGGAAGGGGCCCTGGGCAGCACAGCTCACTAAGGAGCACTGTAGAAGGTGCAGGATTTCTCGACATTCTTGATGGGGCTTGATGTTATCTTCATTGAAATATGTTCACAAAGAACAGAAAGCAAAAAAGGTCACATGAAGATGCTTTATGAAAATTAACTCATAGCTTAAATATTACTTGCATTGCTGCAAGTACAATGAAGTCACTGCATTAACACAGCTTTCTCTTGCACCCATGCTTCCCCTGAGCGCACAAAAATCATTATTCTTCCTTCTCCAATGGCCTTTAGCAAAAAAAACCCAAAACCCTTACATCCCTAATAGAGCTGAGCACTCCAGCACACCCCATTTCTGGCAGCATCACCCCACTGACCACAAAGCCTTATGCTATGTACTCACAGCTGATAAGCAACTGTGCCTGAGAGCAACAGGGCATAGCCCCAGGTGCACAGCTGAGCGAGCTGCTGCCTTCCTTGTATCAAGGCATGTATCAGAAATGTACAGCTAAAAAAGCACTTCAATATTATTTTGGTAGTTCTGTGACATTGATATTCATTTTTCCTCACGTTACAGCCTCACTTCTGAACTTAAGAGTAGTAAAAGTAATATCCCGTTGCCACGGGGCAAAAACTTTCATTCCACACTGATGTAATGTACATTTCTACAGCAAAGACAGTTAGCGAAAAATGAGCTTGTAGAAGGGACTCCTCTTAAACTTAATGTTCCAAACTTTTTCTAATATAACGAGTAGAACTGAAGTTTTACATCCAGAATTTATTAAGTAAGAGGAGTTGGGCCTTAAAGGTGCTGTCAAACCCTCAGGATACTGCAAGAATATAGTCAGGCCTTTTAAATTAGATACTATTTTTTATTTTCTTTCTCCTTATTCATGGACTGCTTGAGGTGAATGGCTATGTGGAAAGTAAAAAGGAGAGTTTGACAGATACCACTGAAAAACACATCCAAATATTTCATCACCAATACTGACCCAGGGAAGAGCTAAATCTCACATCATCTGGAGAGTCCATTTAATCTGTCAAAACTCCATTAGTAATTACTTTTATTATTATCCCTGTCCCCAAAAGGCTTTTACCTTTATTAAATAATTGATAGTTCTGACTGTCCCTTTTCAAAGGTTGCAGTCTAAAATTTTTGAGAGAAAATCAGACCGGATGCCTAAGTGCTGGGTGTTTGCAGCCAGATAAATCCATGTCTATGCCTGTGCAATCATGACCCGGGCACATGGGTAAGTCATCACAGACAAATGCACTGGTGAGGGTCTACAGAGCCATTTTACCATGCCTGTTCATATTTGTAATGTGTGGTAATATTTGGGTAACCATAACAAGTATTCTGCAGTTAAACAAGGTTAACACAACATGAATTCTTGTGCATTTGTGGTGGACAAGCACTACCCCCGTGCACAGCCTGTTCTCTGGGCTCTGCTCTCACGTGGCAATTCCTGAAGACATGTCTGAAGGCTTTGTTGGGGCACATCCAGACTGTGTCTCAGCTGGGCTTTACCAGCAGTGGGGCACCTACAGAAAATTGCCTTCACCCTATCACCAGTTCACCATAATTCACCAAAGCTGGGAACACACTCGTTCACCCACATCCTACCTCTGACAAGAGGGACAGTATGTGCAAATATGCCCATTTCTCCTCTCTTTTCACAACTAACCAAAACCATTTCACTTTGAAATTCACTTGCTTTTATGCTGCACATTACAAAAAGGTTCCTTATTTACAGTTGATGTGGCTAAAAACAGTAATAGTTATGTTTGGCTTCAGCACTTGCATCTAATGGCAGCAGTGATAATGTACATGACATCACAAAACCCACCAAAAGGATTGCCAGGCCAAATTTTTAAAGATATTTAGACTGAGGATCTACTTTTGCTCCTGGCTGAAGTTTCAGAAGGAAGTACAATTTATGACTCTGTAGTCCTAAATCTGCCTGGGCCTTCTGAATGAAACTTCTGCAGCTCTGGGGAGGGATGCTGTGACCTGCAAGCAGAGGCTGGGGTGGGCAGGGTGGGGCAGGGGGCACACGGACACTATTGCCTTGCTGAGGGCCCCAGATTGCCCAAAGTCTTATTTCCAAACTCACCAAATGTGTAAGCTGTATTTTACAGTTCAAAATTTCTAGTCCTTTCTCGCTTCAGCCATAAACACATTTATTTAGAATAAGCTTTTGCTGGGTTAGATTTTGACTTGTGTCATACAAAAGAAGATCTCCTTGGCCACACAAAGGCACAGTGTTGCATACTAGACTGCAATTCTTGCTTTTAGGCAACTTTACAGAGAAGTCTGTCCTCCTTCCTTCCTGAAAGAAAAACCTTTCATAGTTTTCATAAAGCAGTTGAAAGTATTTAACAATTACCCATCTCCAAAGGCATGTTCAACTTTCCTCCTTTATAGAGCTGCTGGATAATATTTACATGTTCTCAGCTCTCACTGGTGACCTCTCCTTGCCTACTAACAGTACTCCTCAGTTCCCATACTTTCTAAAGTAAATATTTTTACTTTCTTTCTTTATAAGCACATTGGAGTCATTAATCCCTTTAGAATTTAGTGTATTCATTTCTCTGGGTATAAAAGATCTAATTTTCAGCTGTACAGAATATTTTCAATTCACCCTGAATTGCAGGAAGGCTCAAAGTTTGCAGAAGGCATTCAGCACCTTAGCGTGCCCGACCCTCGCCTCGCCTCTTCCTCCTGCTTGCAATTCAAGCTTCTCCTTTCTGCCCTTTCCACAACAGTCAGAGAGATCAGACAATTTGTGGGACTAACTAACAATCCCTCAACATGGTGATATAATAGAGACACATGTTTTTGGAACTTAATAATGAACCCTTTTGTGATTCACACGAAGAAATGAGCACTAAAATATTGTGACCACGTGTATAAAAGGAGAAGGATCCACATCCAAACCCATGTCAAACATTTTAACAAATGAGTGCAAACAAAATATGTCTGAGGGGAAAAAAAAGAAAAAAAAATGGGCACAAGAGGGCAAAGCTATGATTTGTTCTCATGTTTCACTTCAGGCATTTAAGATTGCACCAAGGGATGATGACTGTATTTTTGCCTGCTTTTTAACATTGCTAAGCTCATTTAACCTGGCAGAACATTTCCTAAATGCTGCCAAAATCTGAAATCAATTTGTGGAAGAAACAATGATCAGCCTTTAATTGATTTTTGATTCCCTATCTATCCCAATCAAATCCATCGATGTGCTCTTATAAATCCATGACTACTTATCAGTCATTTCACCATCTTTTCCCTTCCTTGCAGGATGGAGCACAAAAGCCTGTCAAGGAAAAGCCACTGTAATTCTATGAGATACCATCAGCCAGGTGGGGTTTGCCTTTATTTTTGCATGCAGTTTGGTTTAAGAATATCACAATAAAGATGTGTGTATCTGTTCACAGCTGTCTGTAATTGGAGCTGCTATATTTGCATGCTTCGCTGTAGATGAGGCAAACTCACCCCCTCCTTGAAAGCCACAGTTTGAAATCCGAGGAACAAGTAAACCCAGTGTTGACCTTAGACACAACTACAACACATACACAACACTCCACACATACATGAATTTTACTTTATTCCTTAGCAATCTCTGTAACGTAAATTTTCACCTTTTGGTTGCAATATAAAAAACCACCTAACTCTCAGAAACAGTCTAGACTGTGCCTTAATTCAAGTATTTTTTCTGATACTAATTCATCAGACCTAATTTTCCTTTCGCTAGCTGAAAATCTGAACTCATACACCTTTTTCGTACCAGATGTTTAACTCGCTCCATTTAAAAAATACACAAAGAAAAAAGTGCATTTCAGAGACAGCAGCAGAGCAGGAAGAATGAAGTCAGCAATGAGACTCACTTTACAGTTTAGGTTTGAGCATAAACCAGGGTTTCTGGTGCTCAGCCCCACAATTTGGCTGTGCTCTGGTGGACAATAACCCACAGCCATAACCAAAGTCCACGTTGCCACAATTTAGTGTATGCCACGATTCCAAAATATGTTCTGCAGCAAGCTGTGTACAGGGTGACAGGGGACAGACTCACTTCTACAAATGCAAGAACCATTTGCACTATTTCTGTTTTTCTTTTTTTTTTTTTTTTTTTCCCAAATCTGGCATAGATAATGGTTTGACAAGATGTTCTGCAAAGAGCCCATGGGCTGCTCATAAGCCAACTCCTGGTTAGCATTCTGATGAGTATTTCCACTCAGGAGTATTTCTCCAGAGCCACTTTTTGCTCATTAGAAGGGTCTGAGCTGCTGCCACAGTCGCAGGGGAAGCTCATTCAGTGTCTTTTCCATAACTAACTAAACCTACCTGAAATATAAGCTTCAGTCTCCAGCACTGCTGAGCCTGTGGGCAGCACAACACCCAGCTTTGCCAAGAAAAAGAAAGAAAATCCTATTTCAAACCCTTCAACTATGTCATATTCTTTTCCTTTCTCTAGGTCATAATGAACTATTACATTTACTTTCATTATGCTCTGGAAGCCTTTTGGAATTTATGCAAATTAAAAAAACCCAAACCCACTTTTACTATGCACCAAATTCTAATTCTTCATGTGTTTAAGGAGAGATAGCAAAGAGCTTTTACGACTTCATCAGGGCTACATCTGTATTTCAGGACTGCTTTGAGGGGCAAATACACCGTGATGGAGAGCCCTTTGGCACCCTGTAGCCTCCCATGCATATATAGCTTGAATTGGAAAGGCAAAGGCATATTTATGGTACAATTAAAAACATGTTTAGCATTCCCTCATGGAAAAATACCTTTTCAAATTACTTTCTGCTAAAGGTGTGTTATCCTGCTGTCACAGCCCACCACGATGAAAACAGTTGTTCCTCTTGCTGAAGTTTAAATATTGAGTGTGAAAACCAATTCTGGATTTCTACAACCTTGAAATGTCCCCACACATGGATTATACGTATGCTTAACCTGCTCTTTTAAACAGAACCTTTAGAAGTCCTCACACACAAACAAGGCTTCATGCTCTTTGGCAGAAACACATTTCACCGAGAAGTGTGTGATTCCATTTGCTGTGGGATGGCAATAAACAAAAGGTGAATGTGTAATCATGCAGACAGGAGAAAAAAGTTATACAAAGGCAAGGAAAAAAACCCAAAAGACAAGAAGCAGGGAGAATAAGGAAGGACCAAAGCGAAACAGATAGACAAATATTGTTCCATGCTGATCTTTTCATTACACTATGAAAATTGCATAAAATAAATTCTGCTGCACTGCAGCGAGGCCATTCCATCCCATTCTGCCCTGGATAACTCTCCTCCAAGCCCTGCTGCAGCACAGATCCCACCACACCACGGGTGAGCAGCCAGCTGCTGCAGTACCCACCGAGCACCTGAGACCAGGGACCAAATATTCCTGACATGCTCTGCCATCTGCAGCACCCATAAATCACACTCTGCAGAAACAAAACTAACGCTGCCTTTTCCAGCTTTTCTGCGTGGATTGCCTAACACTTTCTGAAGGTATAACACCGTCCCAGACCATGGCATGATGACAGCTCGCTACATCACTGAGAAGCTGGTTTCTGTGTGCAGCTACTGCTATTATCTTGTACCAAACTACAGCAGCTCAGCCGATATTTGGGAGTGAACAGAAGCTGCACAATGACAACTTGGCTGGTGATCTACTCCACAAATCGCTCAGACTGGCTCGAGCTTATCGAAATCCGTCTTCTCCAGAACAACCTCCAAAACATGACTAATAGGCTGATTCTCCTCCAACAATATCTATCTTGGTTCCTGCTGTAAAATAATCAATTACACTAAATGAAATTATTTATACAGAATACGAAAGCAGTTCAGCTTTGGTGGAAGTAATATGCTTATCAGATGGATTAAGATCTAATAGGCTTTTCTCTCTCAAAGTATAGCTGTTCCCGATAGTCTATCAGCCCTCTTATGTAAATTACTTTGCTCTTGACAACATAAATTAGATAAAAGAAGTATATTTTGTTTACAGACCTCAAGTAACAGGATTTTAACTGTATGTTAAAGCTGTGCCAATAGAATAAAAAACTGTGTTTATAAATTAAAATGGCCTTAGCTTATTGCAACTAATGAAACAGAAGTGAACTCTGCACAGTTTTTGTTAATATGGTAACTCCATGAAAATCAAATATTTATGTCTTTGGTCTAGACAAATTAATATACAATGTCTCTATCACAGGAAAAAGAAGCCAATGTCTTCCTTAATGCGTTCCTTAATGGAGTATCTTATTTCTTTAGGATCAGCTCAGAAGAGCTGAGGGCTGCACAACGGGGTTCAGGGCAATGGCAGAGGGAAGCAAGAGCTGATGGCCAAAGCCAGCCTGGAGAACAACCCCAGTACATCAGGATGCCAAAGGCTGCCTGTTCTCAGATTTCCAGAGGCTGTGCTGTGCTTTGACTTCTTTTCTTTCTACTTTCCTTCAGGAAGATGGTAGAGGAGCCTTTGTACTGCAGATGGAATAAGAGGAAATGTGTTTCTCCTGTCTTTGGAGTTGCATTAAAAGTCCTAAAAGCATTGTTTGTAATACTTTTATGATATACAGTCCTTAAAATGTATGCAATAAGCAAAGACAATAGCTAAATTATTTAGCATATTTAACAATCAGGAAATTACATACAGAGCAAAACTTTGGACTTGGACTGACCTGAAATACAAGACAAGACAGAGATTTGGGCACTTATAGATTCATTTTTTAGAACTGAGTAATACAGCACAAAAGCAGTTTTGGCTCAGTATACTCATTTCACAGCTTTGGACTAATTAATATCAAGTAAATTACACTTGGCCCAGAGCTTGGATAAGCAAAACACAACACCCACTAAAACAAGTCTTAAATAATTTCTCCAAAGCCCAGATGATTTTTGCTATGAGATGTAAATAAGCGTTTTTGCCAAAAGAGAACAAATAATTTACGAAGCTGTTTAAAAGCTTGTAACTGCTCCTCTTACCTGAAACAAAATAATAAAAAAGGGGAAAAAAAATGAGTCCCTGGCTTGATTATGATTCACTGTGTGTGTCAGTCCTCTGCATCATGGGACTAGAGCATCCTTTTATCTGTGTTATTCGTCAGGACAGATTGAATAATGACAAGTGGAGTGCCGAGCCAGAGTTTACTCACAGATTGGTTAACATCATTTTGTTCCCAGAACAAGTCTCATCGGCCCTTATCAGGAGTCTCCCAGAATTGTTTGAAAGTTACAGGCAGCACACCAAGAAAATTAATTTCCCTTTCTCCCTCCCAGTGTTGTCCAAATCCTGTTACCCTTATTCACACATAGTATTTCAACGATCTGAGCACAAAGTGCTGCTGCATTTTTGCTTAGTCTTACAAAACCCAGTAACATATAATTTCTAGGGACCCACTCAGGGTTCATTTTCCATTAGGTTTGCAGATGAAATTTTCTTTTACGTACACATATTTTATTGCTGTTTACTCTAAGTTTATTTGCAGCAATTATGAACTTTGCTCACCAACAAACCACAGCATTAGGAGGGTCTTGAGAGAAAAATGGTTCATTTTGCAACTGCTGTTTGGACCCAAGTGTAAAGCCCATTCCACCACCAAAGGAGCCACCACAGCACGAGATGCCACTTCTGATTTACAGCAAGATACACACCAGGGATGTTTTTATGCCTCAGGAAATCCAACGCTCTGTATTTTCAAAGAATATAGATTTTCTGAGCTCGCTACCAGAATTAGGAAAAATATATGTGAATCAGGCTATGTATTATTCTTTCAAGTCTACCCTGAGATTTCAGCTTTATGAATGAATCCAATAGAAATGACACAATAGGAAGCTGCTTGTACAATGGATGACTGGAAAGATGACTTCAGGGAGAAAGTTTATGGGTAAAATACTCTCACCAAGATCTTCTAATGCAAAAAAGGACGGATGCAACTATTAGTGCTGGTTTCCTACAACAAACACAGGCAACCTGATCGCACCCTGCATGAGTAGCTGTGGGTCTGTGCCATGAATTTTTAAACATATATTAACTTTTTAATCAAATTCAGCAGAGCTTATGTTGATGATTTCATTTACCTTCTGCTTTAGTGGAGACTTCAGCACGCAGCAATGTACTAAAGAAAACAAATCTATGGTTTGAGCTTTATGCTTGTTTTCAAACAAATTTCTAGTGTTTTATCTCATATGAACATCTGTGGAAGGTGCTCCAAACTATTCACAGCAGCACAGATGCAAGTGAGAGGTGCTTTCCACCCATCTGAGTAGTCTGTGTCCTGGGACTTGTTTAGAGATCCTGGCTATGGCTGTTTCCAGTCATTTTAATCCTCAGGGAAGTTCTGCACTGTGCCCTGACATTCCAAGTGCCTTAGTTCTGGTTCAGACACACAGGTGCTGCTCCACAGGGATTCACGGGGCAAACGCTAGATCAGGTTTCTGTTCCAGACCCGGCAAATCTAAATACACTGCTCAAACAGACGCCGTGGTCAGATGTGCTGCTCTGCACAGAGCCGAGCGACTGCAAAGCTGTCACCTCCCACCCACACGCAGCAGCTCCTGCGCCCACCCCACGCAGGGCACCCAGCCAGCCCTCGGCCCAGATCTGTCAAACCAGCCGGGATTTCTAGAGCCTGCTACTCAAAGTGTTCAAGCCAGCTCGGATCTTTGCGACAGAACCCAGGGAAGGAAGCTCAATTTGTGCATTTATGCCAGTAGATGAGAGACAAGCAAGAAAACTCCGAAGGATGAACCTCTCCCAAATCTTCTTGTCACTTCTGACTACTGCAGACCCTCCCTAGGACCAGTCTGCTTGTTTAGTTGTGTGCTACATCAGCCCACAGCTTGTTATGAACTAATTCAATGCTCAGTTTTACCTTCACTATGTTTGAAGATCTGTTTTGTTTTTGGGGTTTTTTTAATTTACAGGCTAGAGGCAGTCATATTAAATAAAATTTACAGCACTTTCTTGAGGACAAGGGAAAACCACTGAAGCTGCAGACCTCTCTAGCACGGATGCTGAACAGATGTTTTCAATGTCTATTTGCATTTTGAACTGAAATTACAGGGCACAAATCTCAATGGCTTTAAGATCTCTGCCAACAACTCGTGAATACCAACAAATGGCACCTAATGATGCATCAAAATGGGGTGATTTTTCTAATTCTCCTTTTTGGGAAGTAAAGATTTAACCAACCAAACAAAATAAAAGAAAGAGAAGTGAAAAAATATCAAATAATAAAATCAAGAACTTAAAACAGGATCTTAAAGCCCCAGCTACAAAGCCTGACAGCCGTGCAGAAGTCTGACAGCAGAGATAGGGTTTAATATTCTCTTATGTGAGAGAGCTTTGAATCTCATTTAATTTTATCAGATTTAGAATCATTTGCTAGGGGCCAGACAGCCAACTAGTGTAAATCAGTTGAGCTCCATTAACTTCTACGGAATTACAATTTCCAATTTACATCAGCTGAGAACCTTACTGTTTTGCTACTATTATTAGCTGCTATTTATAATGCAATAATACCTAGAGCAATCATCTTAAACATGTAGCTTAACAGGCTCTCTGACATTGCCTGCAGACACTGGAAGACTCTGCTACTCCAGGCCATGTTGCCCAGGAAAGGAAAGTTTTCTGTATTGGACTACTTGCTCCACAGTCAAACAAATAGACTATTGAGAATGAAGTCTATTGTTTAATATTGAAATCTGAACCTAGGCTTGCTATAATATATAAATACTACAAACTCATAAAAAATGTGGTTTATTATACAAAAGCAGTCCCTTCCAAAAAAAATCTCATAGTGGCAATCTGCAAGGGATTAGGAATGAGAAAAAAGGGCCAGAGAATGACGTGGGGTTACATAAAAGCACAGCTGTGGAGCTGCAGGAAGAAGGGGAAGCCCAGAACTATCTAGTGTTATGGCTGGGCCACTTGCTTCTCAGGGAGTAAAAAATCATCCACATACAAAGCTGTAGAGTAGAAAGATCATAGAGATCCAAATCTCTCATTTCCTAGTTTTAAACAGAAGTTCTCAAGTTGATGCATTGGGAATATTCACACTAACTAAATTTAGGACCTAACTAACATATTTGAATTAGGTAGCTAGAGACATTCCCCCCTGTGCCATTCAGTGCAGAAGCATAACTTAGATGCTCTGAATTATTTTCTGAAGGATCCTAATTCTCTCTCCTAGCTATTCAGAAGACACTAAGGAACTCCTCCTTGCTATGAGACATGAAAACAGATCAGTAACAGAAACAGTTCCCCCACACCCATCCTGGGGGCACAGACAGGTTTGATATCTTCTTGTGTCTCACTGTTGAGTGTTCATTTATTGTGGCTGTACATCCTACACTGGCACTGTCCAAAGAAAGAACTATTTGTGCCCACACAGCCCACTCAGTCAGTCCTTCCTATTATTTAGGGAATATTTTCTCCCTGACTTTGTAGGGCAGACAGAACCAAAGGAGGACAAGTCATGGCTCTAATCCACTTCCTCCCTTTGCTTACTTGACTATCCCACAAAACTGGGAAGAGCTTTCCCTTACACTCGCTAGATTACATCCAGATCCTGTTTCATGCTCCTGTTTCATTTGTCTCCTCTTCTGCAATGCATAGTGAAGGCAGACCCCAGCCACAAAGCTGAAACCCTCTTCAGAGACAAGCCAGATTTTCCTGAGGTCTGGCACTGTCCTGTTCCCATATCTAGGCAATGTGGGAGGATGGAAACTGAGATGCACAGATCTGCTGGGACTAGGAGGAGGTAGACAGAGGAGAGACACCAAAGAAATGATTATTCCCATTAACAAATGCAGCATGAGGCCCATATCTCATGGGACAATCAAAACCTTGCAGCATTCCTAATCAAAGCAGCCTCTGTTCACTCTCTGGTTGGCTCCCTGTTTTGAAGCTGAACTTCCCTTAAGTTCAAGGGCTCTGAAAGAGAAATCTAGTGCAGATCTTTCTCTTTTTATTTATGAACTCCTACTCAGTGGACTTCAATCTCACAAAGTGCTTAAGCTTATGCAAAGTCTCTCTGAAGCGAACGGGAGTGTTCACATACCTGAAGAGCAGCCCTTTGCTGGAGCAGGGTGGCAGCTCACTTCTCGTCTGTGTTCCTGAGCTCTCAGGCACACGGGTTACTGTTAAATATAGCAAGCACTCTGTTCAATGGTTTTTCTTTTTCCTGAGACTGTCACTGGCTGCTGGGTGTTAGAGCAGCACTGTCCACACTCTGCAGGCATAAGGCTGCCACTGTTTGTCCCCCATGAGACAGATGGTGGGTGCTGGGAAAGGAGCAAGGCAGATCATCTCTGCACTTATAAATATTGAGAAAAAGTTTTCCATTAGCACCCAATAACTTTACTTGCTTGTAGCAAATACCACATTAGAACATCTTATTCTGCCCCTGTTAATAATTCGTCTGACGACAAATCCCAAGCTGTTTGCTGGGTTTGTGCTGCTCTCTAGGAGGATGACTGAGAGCCATGTATAGACTGATCAAGCAACCCATTAATATTTCACAGCTGGGCTCGGGCTGAGTGGCAGCAATTATTCCACAGATTACTTTTTCATTTGAAGGGCAGCTGGTCATCCATTTCTTTCTCCATGGCTTTGAAGGTCCAATAATTCCAATTATTTTTATCAACAGGAGACAGGTAAACTGGCTCTATGGAAATCTTCCCTGACACAGGCACTGGGTAGGTGACTCATCCCACCTCCATTACAATTCCATTCCCAAGAACCGAGATGTTTGTGTACACTGGAAAACTCCCTGATTTTCCAAACTAGAGCACAGTATGTATTATTGCTGTAAAAACCTGCAGCTTTGGCTTATGCTTGAAGTTGGCAGGCACCAAGCTTTCCTTGTGTGTTTAATTACCTTAGACAGGGTTGGACCATCAAGTGGTTTCCATTAATGAAGATACTGGCCAAATCTGTAAGAGGCATGCTTCAAAAACAAACCTTGCAGTGCCATGGGTCAACAACAGGCAAACTCATCCCTGAAGGCTGTGTAGGCTCGTCTTCACTAATCAGCTGCTCCACCAGTCACACAACATAGTCTTGGTAGGACCACTGGCACTGAGCTGCTGGAGAGCTGGATGTGGCTGAAGGGACACAAGGGCAACCTCGAGGGCATCTGCTGAATCCAGATATTGAGACAAAGCATGGCTTTCACCAGGCATCACAGTGGGAACTGTCTAAATTGCTCAGAGCAAGGGACAACTTTCAAGGCCTCTCACATTTTTGGCTGGTTTTCTCTTTGCATACAGCACCATAACTTATGCCAGGGAGCTCAAAACCTGCAGCAGCCCCAGCACTGGGAATTTTAAGGACAGAAAGGGTTCACCATAAAATTGGCAATCAGATCTAGCCTGCAAGTAAGCATTTAATCTTGGAAACATTAGCTGGATTGAACCTGACTGCTGATGAGTTATTCTTCCTTGCTTGACTGGAAGGTCATAAATATCTCTGATATTAATGGCCTGGCGGAAGTCAAGGCTCCACACGGATGGACTGTTCTCTCTCCATTCCTCATCTGCCGAGAACTGTCTGCTCCACTTGCTCAGCAAGTGGGCACTTTGAATAATGTGGGAAAACATCACATATCTACTCAGAGGGTTCCTCCATCTCGGTGCTGCAGTACTGCCAACTTTGCTTCAGGACAGAATTTTATTCTGCACCTATTTTTCTTAATCTGAAGGTCCATTTAAGAGGTCTGCTCTATAAAATGATAGTTCTGGTGTTCACTGTTCTGCTCTAATAACAGCTACATTCATTTCATTTCAGTGGGAGTGAGATTGCTTCTCTTAAACTCAGTGGGAGGGAAACTTGTGCGATTTTTTTCATGCTATTGCTTGAGCATGTGCATTGTAGCAGCTTCTTTTACATGAGGACCAGGCCAGTAGGATTAACAAAGTGAGGCTGTAAGGCTCTTCCTTTCCCTGTTACTCTGGTCAAGGTCTTTCTTCTCTCCAGTGCCACCCACCAGCAAACTGGCTCAAATGTGTGTGTGAAGTGCATGCTGCTGTCTGCATTTCTTGGTGCTGCTCTATATACTACTCCTAACACAACTCCATGCTCCACTAGAAACACGGAGGCAGTGAGACTTCAGAGGAGCAGGAAGCCCAAAGGCAGATGTTGAGAGGTACATTTGGGATATGCTCCTCCACAGACTGCATTGCAGCTACTGCCTCAAGCCTACACTGCTGACAATCCTCAAGACTGTTCCTGCCTTGCCACGATGTGAGACTCTGCACACTCCTACGCAGCCTCGTGTGCAGCGATACCTCCCCAAAGCGCGGAGGCATCAACAAGCAGCACGTCCCAGCTTTCCACGAGCATTTTTTGCATGGTTGTGAATGCTGAACTGGATTTCTCCGCTCAAGGAAGGAGCCACTTGCTAGGCTGGAGACCCAACCTGCCCAAGGGCTATGCCAGTAACAGCCTCACCTGGAAATCAGGCTTCCTTATGCAAGACACAGAGTTTGTCCCTATACAGTGCATTCATCTAAAGTACTTGGAAAACACTATTAAAAGTGCCCTTATTTCAGCTCACTGAGTATGAAATACATGCATAATATTCAGGAAAGGTACCAGAAGATAATTTTATTGCTATAATAGCCCATCTTACTTAGTCCCTGAAGGCACACTCCGCAATCCAGCAAGCACAGGAGTATCCCAGTGGGCATGTCGACATTGCTTCTTTAAAAAAGAGCAAAAAGGAGTTCCTGGAGCAGCTGAGAGCAGAGCTTATAGCCACACTCACCTCCTGGCCTCCTAGACAACATGCAGACTCTCCTGGAGCAAGTCTTGCCATCCCAAAGTGCCTCCCAGCAGCCCCAGCCACCTGGCCCACTCAGATCCGTGTGGTCCCCCCAGGCTCCAGGCAATGCTTCCCAGGCATGGCCCCGGGCTGAGCTCCCAAGCTCCCTGTCTGGCAGGGAAGCAGCCTTTGTGTCGGGAACTGTAAATCCCCCTGTGCGCCCTGCTCTGTCTGGAGACCTGGAACAATCAAATATTTAATGTATTGAATGAGAGAACTCCCTGCTAAGAGGAGCAGCAATTAAAGACCTGCTGACTCATCAGATATCAAAGGGGAAGTGACACAGTGGGGAATAGAAACATTCTGAAGGAGCCAGACGTCTGCAATGCACTGGGCTAGGAATTCCCATTAACAGCATCCCAAACAAGCTAGAAACAATATTTGCTTAAAATCCCCAGTGAGGAGCTGCATTATCAAGAGAGCAAAATACAAAGGAAAAAAAGGGTATTTTGAAATTTATGAAAAAATATGTCCTCTATTCTGCAATAAAAATGACGGAAGATGGCAGTGTTACAGCCCTTGATGCCTGGAAGCTGATTGTACAGCCCAAGTAGCAACATAAGTATTTTGGAAAACATGCTCTTTCAGCTTTTTCTGCAAGCAAACCCACTTGTATGTGCATGGGCATAGGTTTTATTATGGGGCCAGTCCTGTTATTTCTGCTTGGCATTTGCTTCTATGTGTGATGTTTGTTGGCCCGGACCCAATACCCTGGCTGAAGGAAGGTGTGTGTAAGCCTGATCTTCAGACCACATCTGATTTTGCCTGAGCAGAAACAGTGTGTATGATTTGTGATTACACTCAAGGAAAAGGATTAGGAGGCAAACCTCAATTCCAGTAACTCATCCATGGGCCTAATGAAAGCCAAACTGGACCTGCAGACATTAATAGCCACAAGAGCACAGCTGCTGTGAGTACCCAGGTCCCGTAAGTGCCAATACTATGTCAAGTGACTTGGAATTTTCTGGGATTCACTGTCAGTAGACATTAAAAACCTCAGAAATTGAGAAGTTCCTACAGCTGACAAAGCTGAAGGGACATCTAGGACATAATTCCACACCCTTAGAGATAAGCATGTGGCATTGTTCACTGGTCAACAGCACAGAACTGGACAGGAGTCCCAACCCTTGTGATTACTAGACAGATTTAGCACCCTCATTGCAGCAAAACCATGCTTAAAACCAAGTAACTGCACAAGTCAGTACAGGACTGGTGACTTACAACTTACCAGCTGTTCCTTTGGGAAAACCCCCTTGATATCACCATATGGTTTACTTCTCCAAATGTCATACTGAAAGACAACTAAACTTTCTCTCTGCAATATCAGAGATGCGATTTAAAAACCACCAGGGCAAGCCAAAGCTGCTGTTTCTCCCTGCTCCAAAATGTTCCTCTGATTTCTTTTCCACAAACCTTGCTGGTGTCCTGCAAATATTCCCACAAAATTACCCACCTGATTCCTTCACCTGAAGGTGACTCAAGCAAATTCTGTATACCTCAGTTCAGGTGATCAGTTTGGCTAACCTTAAAGCAAAGTGTCCTTTAAGTGCATATCACTTTAGCCCTAAAACATGTAATCATTAACAATTTAAAGCCAAAAGGAATTTAAGTGAGTTAGACATCCTGTAATAGGCCTTTTGACTAGGGCCATTAGGAACATTTTGGTTCAGTTCAGACATAATTTATCATCCTGAGTGGAATTCACCTGAAAGGCAGGCAATGCCTTCTGCTCTTGGAGCTATTCTCTTAAAAAACAAAAAAGAAAGAAAAAAAAAATCCATGCAGCTTTTCTGATTTCCTAAATACTTTAAGGTTATGAATAGCAGATATCTTCCAGCTAGGCATTTACTGTGTTTGTAATAGCCAAAACCTATCCAAAAACTCCTGAGGCTAGATACAGAGGAGAGAGAAAAAAAGTAATAATTTTATATTCCAATTCCTGGTAGGAGAAACCTGCTGAAAGAAGGTTAAAGCAGTGTAGATTGGTCGGTCTCCTCACCACTGCTCACCTCCCCAGTTAATTATCACAGCTTGGCCAGTGTCTGAGCCAACATGCAGCTCTGCTGATCAGGGCACCCACAAAAGCAGCAGAGCTACCCCTGCCTCTGCAGCAGCATCCCCAGACACCGATGTACTTCTGGATAGCATCAGTAAATTAAGAAAAGGGCACAGCTTAGCTATTAAATAGCAACAGGGCCATAAAATAAGACATTTCAGCAACTATACGTGATTTTTAGGCTGGTGTCAACTTACAGTGATGCTCCAGTTATTCTGTGGAATAGAAAGTCTGACAGCCTCTATAAGCATGGCTCATTTTTATATGGGAAACATATAAAAATGCTGATGCATTATACTGTGGTATATAAACATGAAAAATAGCAAAGGTAAGCCAGAAAAGGTTTAAGTCCTTCAGAATTTAATAGAAAAAAATATCCAGCCATCTTTCTGAGTGATTACAGAAATTTACATCGCTATCAAAGAACTGGGAAAGATAACAGAAAACTGCTGGGATGGACATGTTCTCTGCTTAATTTAGTAGATTTTGAATGTCATTTCTACAAAACTGTAGTGATTTTGTAACTCTTAAGTTTTAAAGATTTTTTTTCTATATAGACAAGACTGGAAAGGGTGTGAAATACTTGAAATATATCTCAAAATGCCAGAATATAAACATACCATATTATCACCTTACACTGCTAATGCTGATGTGCACTACCTCTCTCTCCTCCCTGTAATTTAAAAATATCCATGCCACCACATTTCTTATGGAATGGACCATTTTGTCACTTCAGCTCTAGAAATTTGGGTACAGCTGGGCTGGCAGGCAGCAGCACAGGAAAAAGATTGCATTGAACAAAAAGGTTCATTCCTTTGATTATAACAGGATGATGTTGAATGCCTGACTTGGCATGGTTGTGAATGATTTTTAACAGAACTAAGGTCAAGAAAGATGGGAACTTATTAAAAATAAATACATCAGATCGCTTGTTACTTTTACTAGCAGACGGGGGGGGGGGACGGGTTATGAGGAAAGGAATGTGCACACTCTGAGGCTACCTTCGACTGCAGATTTTTTTAAAAAATCTAATTTTCTCCTTAAAACTCAATGGAGGTGCCTCTGATTGGACTCCATATCCATAGGATAAAAAAGAGGTGCAGGGAAACTGGGCAACAATCTCCACTAGAAGGCCACATCATATTCATCAAAGTCATCTGTCCCTTACCCCATGGTACAGATGTGAGGACTGGTTACCACCACTGCAGCCAAAAACTGTGGGCAACTACTCTGCTTCCACCTTCCATGGTTTTAAAGGATTTTCACAGGAAGCTGGCAGCTTTGGTAACCGATTAGTGTATATTACTAAGACAATTTGCAGGGATTCTATAAGCCAGAAGGAGCCATGCTGGGAGATCTGCTTTCTGCCCTAAATATAGCAGCATAAGAAATGAAATGCAAGTGCCAGATTTCAGTGGGATTTCCCAGGGTGAAATGCATTGCACACATGGCTCATTAGAGACCTTTAAAACAGAAACAAGAACTACAGATTGCACCAGTGTATTCCCTTCCCAGTGCTGTTACTGAAAACATTTTGGATGAATGGTGGTCATTTCCCCACCATGGATCTCATCATCTCTCTACACTTGTTCTCAGTGAGGATTTCAGCCAGCTCCTCCAATATGGGCATCACCGATAATTGTGCCTGAGCAGTGAGTTCAGCCATATAGCTTCACATTTGTTATGGGATGGATTAATATAAGAACAGGAAAGGATGCAATGAGGAAGAGGAAAGAAAGGAGTACAACAGATTACTTTACTCTCCTTTACAGGGGGGTAATTGTCCACCATTTGCAGGTTCCTGTGCCACGTTTCCAAAGCTGGAAGCCTGCTTCAGCAAGACTTCACAGCACGAATTTGTAGCTGTTTCCAGCTATTTCTGTCCAAAGAGCTCTCTTGGGTCCTTGAATGTGTTTTGTACTGTATAAATCCTCACAGCATCTATGTATTTGTTTTAACCTGACAAACTTAAGAGGTGAGTGAAATCCATTTAACATGTCACCTTGCAGATTATTACCAACCCAAAGCAAGAATCTCTTGTGTTGCTTATGAGGGGGAAAGAAAATAAAAAAAACCTTGAAACCAGAACAGACTCTTCCTTTCAACTGCCCATATATTATCATTATTTCAAAGTTTAAAACCATGTTTGCAGCCTTTCTTCTGGAACTGTATGCTGCCAACCTGTTCTTCTCTCCTTAATACCTGTGTAATCCCAATGAGATGCCACGCATTTACACCCCTGTAAGAAGAGAACTGAGTCATGCTTCAAATGACTGGCTACTCCATGTCTATTCAGCATACTCTACAGGCAGATATGGAATTAACTACCTTCCCAGCCCCAGGCTCTGACTCCATCTGCAGCATAGATTTCTGCCCTCAAGTGGAAAGCCATTCCCTTATGCAGAGTGTTCCTGTAGGGAAAGCTCTTAATGTCATTTTGGTGAGTCCAAATTTTTAATGAGTTACAGTGAGCTGCTCTGGATGGTAGCTGTGAGGATGGGAAATGACCACAGTGGCTCTCCTGTGAGAAGGCAGCAGAGGATGCCCCAGCTCTTGCTGCCCTGCAGGGCCCCTGACATTGCAAGAACAACAGGGTCTCTGCTGGCCTCAGCCTCCTCTTCCACAGAACTTTTCTTTTAGCCCTGCATATATAAAACCTCCTCATTCTCAGCTCAATGTAAAAAAGGGCTGACAAGGCAAACTGTTTTGCAGAAACTCTTCCTAATAGAAGAAAGGTGTAATGGCAGAAAATGCAGCTCCACTGGGAAGAAAGTAATTACATCAGTCTTCAAACATACAGCGTTCTTGGGCCATGTACAAGACTCAATCCTGTATCATACTAACAAATATCTTTGGTCAATAGGTCTTGAAATGCAACTTCAAATAAAGATGAATCTATACTTGCAGGTGAATGGAATCGTTCTCCCTTTTAGACAAAGCAGTTTTCTGTAAAACCACAGCAGAACTGCTGGGATCCGTCTTTCCATAACCCAGCCATCAGCAGCTCAGGCTGAAGTTCCTCCCTTTCAAAAACCTTCCATCAGTCTCTGTTGATGAAATCTCCTTGTAAATAAATACTTGATTCAGAAGTGGCGTGTGTGTACAAATTATGTAATTAGCAGGAATTCCCTTTGTAGTATACAGATAAAACACAGACTACAAAAGGCATTTCATCTCCAGTTTCCTAGAAAAAAAAACCCTTAATGTCTTGTTTTGAAAGATTAAATATTTGTTGTCAGAAACAATACCACCCTACTAAATAACCTGAATCAAAATCAGCACCTACACACGTCTATATGACTTGCACCTACACAAAGTACAAGTACTTCAGGACTCCGCATAAAGAACTAAAGCACCTTTCTTTCCCCCCCGCCTAAAATGAAGAGGTGTACTTTTCCAAGAATATTTGCTTGCTAAGAACTAACAGAGGCAGATCACAAATGTTTTCATGTGTTTACTTGTAGCTGCCACCATGTCCAGAGCAGGAGGACTTAGGCACTTGCATCCCTGCATCCATCTGTGAGGGACCTGTCACACAGCACAGTGGCTCAGGAGCATGGGTTGTGTGCTTGGACTTCTCACAAACACACCACAAACCAGACTTTGCAGTAATTAAACACCAATTTTAGCTGGTTAACCCACACTGAAGAATCATTTGTGAGGACCCTCAGTCACCTTAATTGCATAAAGATAAAATAATTTTCAGTGACCCTGTGTGTGGGAGTAAACTTTCCAGGTGTGGGGCTTTTTTTTCCCTTTTCCTGTGGTGGAGTAGAAACTCTAAAGACTTCAATTAAAAGCAATTACTGGAGATGTAGAGACTTCTCTGAGGTTAAGCTGCCCTTCATTTTCCCAAGATAAGCCTTTAATTAAATGCAAATAATCACAAATTTCATATAGCAGATTGCCATAATTTCTGTTAGTTACTGGATCTCATTTGAAAAGGAAAGAGGTGGGCAGTAGTGCTGGGCGGACGCAAAGTAATGAGAACTCAAGAGGTCAAGGCTGAATTACCTGCACAAATCTATTCCTCTTCTCTAAGTCTGTCTGCAACCACATAATTTCAGTGTTAACAGGTTGTCCTTCATGCAAGTGCACTGGAGTGTAATCCCATAGAAACTCAGGCCTCTATACAAATAATTACCTCAGTCCATCTTGCTGTTGACCACAGCAGCAGAGGCAGGATGGCTAATGGGGGAAGGTGCAATTGAAGTGGAAATGACCAGAACTAAAACTCAAGCTATGATGAATTCAAATGATATACTCAAGCTCATCTCCATTGCAGAGCTCTGGAAGAACAGGCACGGGAAATGGCAGCATGTATTTTAAATGCATCTGTCAAATCAGGCATGGGAGTGGATGAATGGAGAAGGGATAACACAGCATCTGCAGGAGGGGAAAGAGACTGCACAACCACAGGGCTGTAGTTCTGTCCTCAAAACCCTCAGTCAACACAGCAGAAGGCAAATAGAGTAAATGCACAGGTGTGGGGAGAAGAGAGCACTCCTCTCCTGTTCTTTTTGTGTAGCCAAAAAGAGCTCATCCCAGCAAACAGGCAGCAGTGGGGCTTCACCCAGGGCAGAAGGTTTCTGCTGCTCAGCATTCCATGCTTTCCTCAGTCATTTACAGTCTAACAGAGAGCCACCTCCCTCCCCTTTCCATGGATTGTGCTCCAGTGCAGGGTGCAAACAGCAGGGGTTTGAGACTAAACGCCAAGAAACATTCTCTGAAAAGCTGATGGCTTTGCAGTTCCAGGACAAGTGGAAGGAGGCATGGAGACTACTCCAAACAGCACCTCAGCCTAAAGGCAACCACGCAGAAGAGGTGCTTCAGAAGAATTATATTTTTGTTACAGCAATGGCTGCTGGGTTTTGAAAGTCTAGAAGGTCATTGCTCTCCGCTGTGCAGAGAGTTCAGGAGGGTTGTTGGGAAGCTTAGAAGGAAAAAAAGAACCCAAGAAACAAGAGAAGCAGCAGTGGAAGACTTACTCTACAGCTCAGCATGGCCTGTCATTTCTGTGTGGATTCTCAAATTAAATCATTTCTCCTACTGTACTGTGAGAATATGGGGAGGGATCAGATCGTAAGCTATTCAGAGGAATCACTGATTATCGACATTTTAGCAGCGAGCTTGTTTTTGTTCTTCCGCACATTTATAATAATACCTTTTACATGTTCTCTAAGAGACAAATCTCTCTCTGCTTCAGAACTGCTAGTCTGAAGATCTTTTGTTGGCACTGAGATGAATACTAATATGAAATATCTTATTTCTTCAGGTGAAAGAGAAGCTGAGAACAATCCCCTCTGGAGGGAGGTGGCAGGAGGCAGGATCTGGGATCAAGAGTTTATGACTCACCCCTGGCACAGCCCACCCATGCCCTCACTGCTGTTCCCTATTGCACTGTGAGCAGCTCCTCCTGGGCTGTTAACACTTCCCATGTGCTCCCCACATCACAGCAGGGACGTGGGGCACCAGCAGACAGGACCCTCTCTGCCCATAGGCAGAAAGGCCTGGAAATGAAGCATTTTGCCAGAGACCAAAGGATCAACCTCACATTGCAAACCACCCAAATCCCTACCACTCTCCCCCTTCTCCATCTATCTGTATCCCTCCATTCTTGGAAAGACCAAACTAAGCCATCACGTGTTTTTAATGCAATGAGGTATTTTCCTGCTGTGGATATACACAAGACCAGTTACTGAGGCTCAATAACCTGGCCCATGCAGCATCTGCCAGATAATGGTTTGCCTATACACATGCACTGAACTGCAACTATGAAGAGATGGGTGTTGCTAAGTTTTCGACAGCTTGCTTCAAATCAGAAGTAGTAAAAACCAAGAGATGCCGGGTCCTGAGGTATCTAGATGTCACAGCTGAATTCTCTGGCGTTCAGTAGGAAAATAGCAGTAATTAAAACATTTCCTAGTATGGGGACATTTATAGTATCTCTCAGTTCTGGTAAGTAGTGAGTACAGAGCTTATGCAGCAGCTTCTTTCACAGTAGAGATACTAATACAAAACACTGTTTTGTTCTGCCTCTGAAAAATGCAGAAATTAAATATGTTTGAGATATTTCTTTCTCCTGGATGCATACTTCTGTTCAGCTGGCTTGAGTATGAACAGTGGCTTAGAAACATCTGAGAACTGAGAGCTGGATGTCTGTCTATCAAGATGAAAGCACAATCACGTAAGCCTCAGTTCTACACAAAACCCAACCCAAACCATGTGAAAGGGACATCTGCCATTGTAGCACTGTACACCACAGACTGCATTGTGCCATTGTCAAAGAAAAATCAAGAATTACCTAAGTGATTGCAGTGCAGCATTTGCAGATTGGTTTAGTGGCACTAGTAGAAGGCTTACTCTTTCACTATTTCTTTTGCTTCCATGGCATAATCTGTCAGGATATTCAATGCCACAGCAAGCCTCTGAAAAACTCAACGGTTCAGCAGAGAGTAGAGACAGTGAGGTAAAAATATGGAGAGCTTCCATCACTTTCAGTAACAAGGAAGAAGAAAGTTTATGTGCTTGTGCTGGCTGAGAAAATGTGGTTATTAGGATAATAAAAATGAAATATTATCAGAGACTGAGGTTTCAAAGGTGTAGCACTAAAAGAAACTGATGCACTATAACTCAGCAAGTCATCAGTACCAAATGTGTGACACTTTGGAGGACACAGCAATGCAGGGGTTAAACTTCTAGTGGCTCCACATAACAACGAATTAAAACTTAATATATTATTCTAAACGCCAAATGAGCAAAGCCAAAAAAGTACTACATGTATCTTTTTAAAAGATAAGTAATCCCAGTTGCTTTCCATGAAGAAACACAAACACTCCAGGAATGAAATGCAGATCTCTTATAAAGTGCAAAAGAAAAGTATAGCACATTTTTTCCTCAATCTAGAGGAAAGAAATTAGAAGTTAATGTTAAAACCTCTGCAAATAAAAAGCATTACAGTGAAGAGCTGGATCCACTGATGTCAGTGCCAAGATTCCAGCTAAATTCCCGTTGGTAAAGATTTCACCCGTAGGAACCTCCTCACTTAATAGTACAATCACTCACAGTATTGCTGGTGTTGTCAAACCACTACAAGATTAACATCTCTATATCAGAAGATGCAGTCCATGTGAATGAGGAAAGAAGGGAAATACACAAAGCTCTCGGGTCATACAAGCAGTCTCAGAACAATTACTTGTTTTATAGAAAGAGCAACATGAATTAGGATGGGAAAGTGCACAATTTTGTATGTGTGTGTGTGCAAGGGGAAGAGTGAGAGAGCCAAAGAGCTCCACTCCTAATAGGGATGTAGTAATATTAATTCTAACTTCAATGAATTTTAGCTGACTAAAAACAGTTGCACAGCAAAGCAGAAGCTGAAAAACCAATCAGATTTCCTTCCCATGTTGGCCTTACCATTGCACCTAAAGAGACCTCAGAGAAATCATGTAAACGGAATATAAACAGCACAGTCATTTTTTTTATGAGGCAATCTCTAATTTAAAAACACAAATAAATAGAAGAAAATCTATTCCTTTAAATCATTAATAGAAGAATCCTGCCTGTTAGGGCAACGAGCTTTCCTAACTCTAATCCATCTTTACTGATGTGTTATTACCCCACTGTTTTCCTGTAATTGAAATGTGGCAGGTAGTTTACACACAAGAGGGAGTAATTGTATTGGAAATAACTGTTCATAACCAAATTTTAAAAGCTCATTTTTCTTATCAACTTTTAATAAAGAATGCAAGATTATACAGATATTTGGCATTTGTGCCACCTATAGCAGCATTTTGTCTCTCTAAATTGCCAACTTTTCATTCACTAATGCTAAAACAAACCCCTTCAGCTATGAACACAGCCTGAGGCAAAAAAAAGAAAAATCTGAACAAATGCAGTTATTTGTTCCTCTTCAATTAAAATAATAAAATATGGCTGAACCTCATGCTAAAGAGTGTAAACCTTCAAGAAACCTCATGCGGTTATGGAAGGAGAACACAGAGTTGGCACGTGCTGTGGTTTGGGACTCTCCAGTCTCAGCCTGATGGGGCCAGGAGGGGAAGATCCCCTCTGCATCTGAAGGAAGGTGGAACCAGGGACTCATTGCCTGCCCATTTCCACACTGCATTTCCTTGAAGACACACAGAAGCAGCACGTAGAATTATGGAATCACTTAGGTCAGAAAAGCCCTCTGAGATCATTGAATCCAGCTGTTACCCCACCACTCTAAACCCTGTCCCAAGTACCACATTTACCACGCCCAGGGATGGTGCTCTCCCAGTTTGGAGGAACATGTTCAGTTTGGTTCATGAAGGGACTCCTGAATACCAAGTTGTAGAATATTTTCCTCACAAAAACTAATCTGAAACCTTCACTTTATATAATTCTCAGAAGACAGTTCTCCAGGAATTTCAGGCCTTGTAGGCTGATTAGGGAAAAAAATATTATTTTTCCATTTATTACAGTTTACAGTCTAATAGAACCTGCCACTGTGTAGGACTACAGGATGGTATATGCAAACAGCTTCTGTCCCAACACAATATAATCCAAAATATGCTAACAGGAGTTATGGATAGAAATACCAGGGAAGGGCAAAGGAGAAGCAAAGGGTCCAAACTGATTTGATGGGCAGACAAGTAGGTGGGTATTTGACATTTAAATACAGCCACAACAGGACACAGTTCTCATCTCTCCTGCTTAAAGCTCTGCCTGCTGCCTAACAGACTATAAAGGGCTACTAATGAATAGTGCTTCAGACTCCTAGCACCATTTAAAATCTCAGGTATTGTGTGCTACCCTTGTGGAAAGAGGTCAATGCACTGTCATTGCCCATTACCTGAGCTTTCTAGCCTTCTACTGCTTAAAATAAAGGTATTGGTTTGCCGTATTTATGTAAGCACATCTTTTCTTGTGATATTCAGAAACTAATACAAGAGGAAGCTTTTAAAAAATGCTTTAGGCTCACTAGTGGTAGCTGAAATAGAGATCCCTAGCACATCATTGTTGGGCAGCATAAAATATGCATGTGCTAATATGCACAGTCATGGGCAATCCTGCTGCTAAAGGGCTACATCACCAGAAAGAGGAAGCATTTTAAGAGCTCTGGTTTGAGCCTTAGAATTACACTGGCACATCAGAACCCTCACAGGGGCTGTGCCCACTTCAGCTGAGCTCTATGCAGCTGAAGGGCGAGCCCTCCACCACACCAGTGTGCAGCAGGACACAGCCACAGCCTGCAGACTGAGGGGCTCAGTCACACACACAGCCCACAGGCATTAACACCTCCCCAAACCCAGTATGTGCAAACCACGCAGTAGTACCAGGCTTGTCCAAGACCTGAATGGAGCTCCCTGTACCTATATATCATTGGAAAGTTGAGCTGATGGTGGTTTCTACCTCAGTTAGGTTAGCCCACCTTAAGGGTATATTTGTGTTTCAACCCAAATTGGTGGCTTTAATCCAGATTCATTCTGTGGTTTGGCTTAAAAATCCAAGCAAGGTTTAGAGGTATCAGCCTTCCCAGAGCTTCCCACAGTCCCAGAGCAGCACAGCCCTGATGTAAATGAAAGGGTAAATGGACCTGGATATGGGAACCAGCTGTGGGACAGGCAGATGACATTTGAGGTCCCCTCTAGGCCTGTTTTTCATAGAGCCTGTGCCTGATAAAGGCATTTAAAACAAATTGAGTATCAAATACTACATGAGAAATGAATGATTGTGCCAGAGGACAGAGGAGACAGTGACCAGCTGTCCCCACACAACCGTGACACTGCTTTGACAGCCCCGTGTAAAAGGCAATAGCCACACATAAATTTGTTTAAGCCTTGAATGTTCAGATAAAAGCAAAACCTAGAATAAATTAGTGATGTCTTGCTTGTTAAAAGGCACTGATTGGAAGCTTATGGCTTGATTTCACAGTTGTCTCCTGAACCACAGCACGGCAGGGCATGTGGAGGAGAGAGAAAGAGAGGGCAGGGCTGGATGTGGAGGTGGAGTGCATGGACGCTGCTACAACTGCATGAGAGGGATTTTTTTGACCTGAGATCATCTTGCTTCATCTCCTCCCCCCTTCTCCAGTCTCCACTATCAGCATTTAAAACACCCCCGAGTTTTCTTGAGCAGGTTTGCTGTGCTCATTAAAATACTGTGAGCACTTATTGGCTATAATGAGCATCATTAAATTCTGGTAGGCGCCAGGACTGTTCTGTGGAGTTGCACAGACTCAGGTTCTGGAAGGAGAGCTTAGCAGTGGGAAGATACTGGAAACACTACGTATTCCAGAAGAATAGAAACACAAATTTTCCCCTGCTTTCTGCTCTGCAGGCACTGGGGTAACTCAGAGCAGTAAGCTATTGCTTACTGACTACTCAGATCATTCCCCTGCCCCAGAAGGACTCTCAGCTCCTCTTATCAGAATAGGAACAAATTAAAGAGTTTTCCATATTTGCATCTGCTCATTTGATAATTCTCCTACATTTGTCATTTAGAGATAAAAGTCTGCCTCTAAAATTTCACTTAGCAAAGTGGTTTTCTCAGCCTCAGGGAATGGTGCAGGAGGGATTGCAGAGCCGGATCCAAAGCAGCTGGCAAGGCTGCAGGAGCAGCAGGAGATCAGGAGATGAACAGTGCATATTGGGGCAAGGATTGCATTTTACATGCCCAGTTCTTATATTTATTTTCAATTGGCTATGTCAGACACACACCCTGACAAGTGTGGCCTTGCCTACAGTCATAAAGCTGTTCCCACTGCAGGACTCTGTATGACTGACTGTGTTTTATCACCAAATGCTATCACCTATCATCATTAGTAGACATGAATTAACTCAAACCATATACAAATATACTTTACCCTGGAATAATCCCCAGTAATCAGGGGGCAAGTAAGTAAACAGAATCAGACAAGAAACTGAAGACCAGTGTATCCCCCCCAAACGCCAGTGTAAATCCTAGTGAGGCAAAGAGAGCTGCTGGAAGTGGGAGGTTTCTGTACATATCCCTAAGAGATGGCACCTCAGCACATGGCCTGCAAAATGCAATGTATCACAAAAGGGCAGTGAGGGAGAAAAGAGCAGAGAAGTTCACCTCAAGCAACCTGTAAAGAGCTGACTGACCACCGAAAAACAGCAAAAAAAGCACAGAGCTGACATACTGAAGTTATGTTATTACAGAGAAAAAAAGTTGTATTCCTGAAAAGTGATAATTCACAATTCTATTATTATGTTCCTGGGTTGATATCCACACCACTCCTGTATGATGAGCATATGACCAACTCTTTCATCACCTTAGAAACATCTATTTTTCAACTACATTAATTTAAGGATCATAGTTCAGCATGAAATGGGTAACAAAATGGCATCAATTTTACAAGATAAAATAACTGGTTTGGTTAAACATTAATTGCTCCTGTTTGGTCACTCTTTGTCCACTCACAGGAGCTTTTTGTGGATTACTGCTTTATAATTACTTGCTCCCTAAACACACATACATTGCAATCTTCTGTACACCTTGACAGCCTCCTGGTTACAGAAAACGAACACTACACATTCCCCCGACACAGCATTTTATCTGCTGGATATAGTAAACCAGAGAATGTTTATTCAACTTCTCATGGCCCATTAATGACATAATGCTGGACACAGCTGTTCAGGACAGCACAAGACCAAGGCAGAGAAAGAAATGCTGTGAGACTTCAAACATGCTGCTCATATCAGAGCCTGGCTGGGAAGGTCCTTGAAAGTTGTCTAGGGGAATTTAGCCTTATGGATCTCTCATGAAGTAAATCCAGGATTAAAGCCACAAAATTAGTTTCTCCTGCAGACTCAGATGATCTTAAAATATCCCCATCTGACCAAGGTGGCAAAGACTGCTTTGAAGAAGGGACCAACCATTTCATTTCCACTCTGTCCAAATTATCTGCTGAAAAACTACAACCTCCCATATATAAAGGCTCACAAGCCCCTTCATCATGTCCTGACCTTCAGTGTGTCAAGGGAGGTTGAAGCTCACTCTGTAAAAAGGCAGTTCAAGGTCAAAGCACCTCTTGAAATCTTGAAAGGAGTTTGAACAGACTTTTAGTGATGCACAGAGTGCTCTGGACCCAGAAGGCACTATCTGCCCCACTGCAATTTACGTCCTTATGCAGCTGCCCAACATCTTTCTAGGCACTTCTGGAAGGCTGACCCTGGCCAGGGAGTCTGTGCAGCCAGGGAGCGCTGCTGGCAGGACTGTGTGACAAGGATAAGGACATGCTCCACCTAAGTGCCACACCTAGGGAGCTACCCTGTAAGTTTTATTTTTCTTCATGAAGCTTCCAGAACCACATCATTATGGAACAACATGAATTTCCTTCCCCCCCAAAAAAGCAGATCAAGTTTCTCTCCTTCCCAGACATGGAGAAAAGCAGAAAAAGTCTAATAGAAAGGCTCAAACCCATCTTGCTGGTACACCCTCTCCCACAGCTCAGTTCAAAATAACCTATTTCATTAATTTTAAAACACTTTATAACTGAAAATTGTGGAAGTGTTGAGTATATTGTTGACATATATACATGTATATGTACATATACAGCAGGTAAGAGGAATGTGATTTTCAATGCTGAGCTGATTCCTCAGCTTGGCAATACTGCAGACATCTCTAGCAGAAAGAGAGAATCATTGGGTAAATTTGCTCCTCTTTGTAATAAGTACTGTCCATGGCTCCTAAACACTCAATTACTGAAGCTGTGTCTGAAGTCATGCTCAGTGGAAAGACCATCACCCTCCCTCATTGTCCCCAGACCTTTCAGGGTAACCCTTACTTACAATTGTGAAGTTCATAACCTTCAGAATCCAGATGGTCATAGCAAGGTTCACCAGGATTAAAATCATTAGGAGCAGCACAAAGAAATAGAGGCATCTCTTCCTCCAGCCATAAATCCCCACTTTGTATACCTGGGGTCCTTCCGAGGTGTGCATGGTGCTCCGGTGCGCGTACTGTTCCTGAGGCATCTGAAATGATCACAAAGAAATCACCACGTGTACTTGGTGGCAAGAGAAAGCTGATGATAAAAACTGCTCGTGTCTGTTCCTCTTAGAGGGTGTTTTTTTTCTTTTTTAGAGTTTACCAGCTGGGCAGCAGCTCTTTGGATACCTTAGTTCTGCGTTATTTCTCCTTCTGCTTGCTGCATGAGGTAACATAACAAAAGAGAATTTTATGTGTTAAATGTATATATATATCTATAAATACACATAAGCATGCTGTCTAAAGGTATCCTACAGAAATCACTCTGGAGTGACTCTGTTCACTGCCCCAGGTTTTGCAAGGCAGGCACTCCAGGGCCTCTAAGGATCCTGAGGGGAAAATTTTGCATGCGTTTGGTAAAAGCAGTTGAGTTCAGCAGTTTGTTTGGAAGATGCAATATGATTTCTCAGAGGTTTAATTTAAAAAAAAAAATCATCTCAAGCAAAATCATTCCTTCCAACCAAAGAAAAAAGGCAAAGGGGAAATATTTGCCTTTTTCCTTCCTGCACCCTAACCTTGCCTAAACAAGTTAACATGAAGCACAAGTTTCCTCCATCCCTAACAAATTATCCTCAAGTGTCTATGCTGGTTTAACGAGGGATCTGATATCCTGCTTAGACAACAGAGGCCAGAACCATGAAAAGAGGGAAAGAAGGAAAGCTGGTGCTGAGGAAAGCAGTGTGGCAGCAGCCCCAGGAAGAACTGCTTTACACCTACTCAAGATGAACACCATCCCCACTCCTACACTCTGGTACCTGTCTGGCTCAGGGCAGTCTGGGATTTGGCTGCCCCCACCAAGGATGCAAAGAAGGATTCTTTTAAAGAGCATCACTAGCAGCTGGGCCAGGGGTCTGGATCACAGCCACCTCCCAACAGCTGTGTGCACATGGGAGGGGATCGTGGACGTGTTCGGTGCCACATGACTTATTCATGTTCTCACCCTTCACATTCAGGTTCTGGAAAGCCACTTTCACAGGCTTCCACAGGGTCAATTTCTTATGTTTTCAGACTTCTTTTGAGGCACAGGCTGACGATATCATCTCTAGTAACACACAGTTTGCTGAACTTTTTGCATTTTAGACTCTAGACAGGTAAGAACCCACCAACCACATTTGTGTGCTAATTCCACACCATGAGCGTCTTCCTTGGCATCTGGCACTGACATTTGTATGCAGTGAATTACCAAATTTACATTGCAGGAGGGAACAATGTGAGTTCCTCTGTGGGAGTGTGATCTGTTAGGTGAGAATGAGGCAATGGTAGGAATGAGACACTCATCAGAGAGAGGAGCTGGGTCACCAACAAACACACGGACTTGGAGAGAAACAGACCTTTTTACAATCTACAACCACTCTGATCTCTACAAAGGGAAAACTTACACAACAATAAATTACAGAGAGTTTCCACTGCCTGGGGGAAATTATAACTGCAACTACTGTACAGTCAAAGATTTTATTGGCTAATATTTTAAAAGGGTATCCTGGAGAGCACATACTAAATGCAGCCTCTCCCTTGGAGAAAATGAATAAATTACATTGCTAACCCTCTCAAACCATGGAAGAGGTTTGACAAAGGAGGAACAATATGAAATACCCAGCTAAAAATACCTCTTTATTGCAAAACTTATTTATTCACTTTATCTCTTTCCTGCTCCTTTTTTTCTTTACTTGCAGTGTCTAGGATGGAGAAAATAGCATATCCAGTTGGGCCAAAACTTTACAGACATCAAAAGAATTTATAGCAACAGAACACAACCACAAAGAGCAACTTGCACCCATGCAGCAGCCTGATTTTGAGAATTTCTCTAGGTCTGATAAAATATTTAGCTCACAGCTGCCCTACTAGAGAAAGAGAAATTGAAGTGCTACAACACGTGTGATGAGCAAGACTTAGTAGTACAGGATCAATTTATAACAAGAAAATAACACAGCAATTGTAGACAGCATGTTCTTCCTATACAAACTCTCACACAGCCACATTTGAAGCAATATATAATTTCTGGCTAGTGTTTCCTCCCTGAATTTTAAATGCCATCAAAAGAAAAGACAAAAATGCTCATGTCTATAGTTCTTCAGGAAGAGAAGGTAAAATGATGGACACAGAGTGCTGAGGTGTGTTAAACAAACGAGCAGAATAAGAAGGTCTGCAAGGCAACTACACGTGGAACCAGCTATATCCGCTATCAATATTCTGTACTGTGTGGGAGGGAGAAGTATGCTAGTCATAATTTACATTTTGGCAACTTTTCCTGACTCAAACATTAAAAAGAATTAAGGCACCAGAAAAAAAAAAGTATTGCTGTGAAAGGACATCCAATGGCTGCACTTGCGAGGTGATACCCCTCCCCTTCAATTACTGAGCTAAGAGGAAAGGCTGCTGCTGATTTTCTTCTTCAGGAAAATATTAGGAACCACGACTTAATTTCATAACAGCAAAGAAAAGATAATACTGAAACAAATATAGAAACTGGAAAGGAGAAGCACTCTTTCCAAAAGTCAAATCCAAAAGTGTCTTCCTGACCTGAGAAGGCTTAAAGACACGAGTGCACAGCACTGGACAATCCCATCCACAATACATAAAATACAGCATGCCAAATCTTTGCAGTTTTGCCACAGCCAACACAACCATGACTACAATTGTATAGTCCGGAACCTGGGTAATTCTCCAAGGAATTTTGGTGCTGCACAAAAAACCTAGCCAACCAAAAAAAAAACAAACAAACCCCATAATAAGTTTTTGCACAAGAGCTGTACCTTATATATACAAAGAGCAAGCAAGGCCTGAGACAAAATCCGGTCCACTTAGAAAAGCTATTCATCCTTTTGCTTTAGCATGCCTTAGAGATATGGCCCATGACAAGACAGATTTATTTGCTTTTTTAGGGCCACTGGAAGTGGCCTGTCACCATGTCTGCTGATCTGCACAGGCTGCTCACCGTGCACTTCTGCAGAGAAGCTTCAACACTTTCCTTTAGGCTCAGCTGAAAGGCACCACAAACCAGAACTGAGCTTACAAAAATCCCACCACACCTCACCAGTGAAGGCAAATCTTTGTTCCATGCCTCTCCCCCACCTTCCACCATGTCCTCCTGCCCTGGCAGAAAGTTTCTCACTCAGGGTGTGCAACCCACATTAACGATTCATCAGGCAAAAAAGTGTTTTACATGCCCAGGGATGAATTAACACCTTTCCCATGCAAACACTGGTGCTGTAACATTGTCTGCCCATGCTGGCTTTGTAGGCTTAGTGAGGGTGATAAGTAAGGGTGAGACATCACACCAGGAATCAATAATGCTTCTCTGCCGTGGGGGTTTCTTTGATCAGCAGTTAAATGATGTATGTTTAGTAATAGAACAATTTTAAGCTGCAAGAGGATGCAATCTGGGAAGACAGCTTCTGTCTTATGAATCCTCTTGAAATTTGCTGCTGAAAAAGTCCTAGAGCTCATGGAAACATCTCACTGCAGCAGGGACTGAATGCCCCTGCGCCTTGCACGGCCAACACAGCATCTCCCTCCTGCCTGCTTGCACATAACCGAGGTGTAACAGCTCCATCAGAAAAACAAAGAGCATCTGACCCCAGGCCAACCTGAAGCATGGTGATGGGAACACGTTTCTAGAGATGAGAGAGGGGTTCAAATTCCCTCAGGTCTCAGATCTACATCTCCCACATTTGCCCTCTCTTTTTGTCCATATCACCAACACTCTCTTTCTCTTTCTCTGAAACAGAAACCTTTTCTTTTGGGCTGAAATAAGGAAAAAAAACCACAAACCCAACCCTTAAAACTCTCCAAGGTGCTCTCTGCTGTATCACTGGAAGGCAATGTACTTGTTTCACTAGCTATAAATGCTCAGCAGATTCATCCTCTTTAATTTCTCTGTCTTTTAAATGCACAGTATCCACCAGGTTCAAAAGAACAGACATTTCTGGAGTGTGACTGAGAAAAAAACTTGGCATGAAGAAGAGTGTTTTGAGCAATCCATCAACAAGACATTTTATGTCTCTGCTCCCCGTAAAACTTTCTCAAGTTTGACACCCCCAGGTCTGTTAATCCACCAGTTTCATGGCCCAAAATTGATTTATGCCCCCACATGGGTCGGACCACAGCCCAGATCTCCATAAAAAGGATCAGGCTCTGGAAAATGACTTCTCACTTGCAGCTTGGCCAGCAAGGGCTGAGTACTGGGAAAACAGCCCAAGGGATGAAATACCTCCCAGGATAGTTAAATCTCACAGCACTTTTTTCCAGGATCATCTAAGCCAGTAAACTGGCCTCTTCTACCCTGATGGCTGTGCTGGTGTGGCCTCCGTCAGTGTGTCCCCAAAGCTGAAATCTTCATTCTCTGCTTGTCCCTCTGCTTCTGTCAAGGGTTCCCATCCCTCCACATGGAGAGCAGTTCTTCCATGAGCTGGGAAGACCATCATCACTCGCTGCCTGCTTCTTGGCTATCAGCACTATGTGATACATGGCCAGAGAGACAAAAACTAAAAGCAAACATCCTAAGGAACGTTCTCTTATGACTAATCTCTATCAGTGAGGTGCCTCACATGTAATGTTCTTCAAGTATCTAGATTCTGGCAAACATAAGCACATCATCAGCTTTTTCCGGTCTGCACAGTCCATCAGGGCATGCTCTGGAAAATACTGGAAACACTGCACTGGAAAATACCTCTTTTCCCATCCCCATCTCTTGTATCTTGTGGAAGTTGGACTCACTCAGCACAGGCAGCTGGGGAGACCTTGGGGAATTCAGCTCCTGGTAAAGCATCTCTCATCCAGACCCCTCAATGCTCCAGGCTATCCCCTGCCTCTAATGTCTTGAAAGCTCATGTAATTTCCCCAGTTGCCAGGGCTGACAGCATTGACAATAAATGTGCTTCAGGACAAGTGCATTGCAAAAACCTCAGTTTATAAACCAGTAGCTTTGAGCACATGGACTCAACCAATAGGCTAAACATGGGACTTCTGCTCTGCCCTGTCACTTCTCTGCATTCAAGGAGCACTTACAGTAAAACTTTAAACCTAATAGATTAGCCCCTAAACCCAAAGTGGTATTTTATTATGCTGCAAGAATCTGTGAACAGTGTGATGTTACTTTTGCTTCTCTTATCTGAGGAGAGAAACACATCTGCTTTCTTATTTATGAGAGTCTCTTCTAATTTTTTTTACTTTTTTCTTGATAGTTACCTGTCTCCATACTTTTTCAGAATCAAGAAGAAAACGGAAAGTTAGCATGGAATAAAAAGCTTCTGCAGTGAGTTCTTCTATGTATTGAGCCAGTCAACGGAGAATGTCTTTCACAAAATGCCCCACAATTTGTTGCTGTGATATGTTCACGCTGCATGCAAACACCACAGCAGCTCTGCTGCATTCACACGCCGGTTCCTTTGCACCACTCAGAGCATGTGAAGCAATCACAAGCCTCTGTCCATCAGTGCCAAGCTTATAAAAGCTCTTTCCCACCAGAGTGTCTCAAAGCAGGGTGAACAAATATGAGAACTATACCAAAATAGCCAGCAGCAGGTGTGACTGCGGGAGGCTCTGGGACCAGAACCAGGCATATAATCAACTGAGCTCAAATCAGAGAGCAAGCTCCAGAAGGTGATACTTCACAGACTTCTGCCCCAACACGCACTCACCCCACAGTACCAAGGAAAGAGATGGCTTGGAGGAATGTGCAAAGCAGGACTGTAGTATGGATACAGCTGGAATCCAACCAGCATGGCACAAATTGAGAACTGTAAGCTTGAGCATGTGCCAGGATCCAGAGTACAGTCTCTGCAGTGATCCTGCTCATACAAGTGAAAACTTGTTCTCCGGCATCTTCCCTCCACCATCTTCCCTCCACATGACGTGCCTTCTGTGCTTACCTGTTTGTTCTTTTGCACAGATGCATTTGCATTCTGGTTTGCTCCTGGGAAGGACCAGGAGAAGGAATACACATATTAGGGTGTGCTAATGGCTCTCTTCTCTACATGCTTCCAAGATCAAGAGATTATCTGCACTCTGGCCACACATGCACACACCCTTTAGTCCTCCTGGATTCAAAGCAAAGCTTGAATACTTGACCCAGGTGGAGCTGCAGACAGATCATTTCTGGCAGAGGGAGGCTCAAGAGCAGCTGCCAGATTTAGGGAGGAAAGACCAACTCCCTCATCCAAACCTAGCACAGGGCATTGCAAAGAGTCTCACCTGCCCTTCCTGGACTCACACCCACACACCAATATCTCCACTGGGGTCCCATCAGGAGTGGGTACAGCAAACAACCCAGCTGGGTAGTCCAGACATCCCATAATCCAGACTGTTCCCATACCTGATAAAAAACCTGCACTGCATGTCTCACACCCCCCTGGTTCTGGAGCACCTCCACAGCCAGGCACATCAGTGCAGCCCTGGCTGCTGCTGGTTAAAACAGACATATTCCAGTCTCTCCATCTCTCTGGCTCTTCAATGATGATGATGAGATTTGGGAGGTGGGATGCTGTGCGATCAGAGGCAGGAACTTGAATTTTATTTTATCTTGTTTTTAAAGAAGCTTATAACTAGCAGTGAAGAAGATAATAGGCTGACAGGGTGCCTAAATTAACAGCTGCTGAGAAAAGCAATAGAGCTCCAAGTCTTCAAGGTAAAATGGCAGCCTGTGAAGGCTCAAGCAGTCCAGATCATATGAGACCTTCATTTAGCACAGCATTTTCACTGCAGGTGTATTTAATGCAAAGCAAACTTTGAGGATTTCAAGCCTCTTCATTTGCATCATATGCCTCCCTCCTTCACAGCTCATCTCTGTCCTTCCTCTCAATCCCTTTGCCTCCATCAGCCTCTAGGAAGCCACAGTACATCCATGTTTCTTGTAGGATGCCCTTCCTGCATCCCAAACCCACAAAGCCCTCACTTGGTTCAAACCAACTTAACATGCTTCAGCAGCATTAGTGGGAGAAAGCTCTGGCCCTGCCACATATTGAATCTGATGCCCTTTGGTGGGCAACCTTTCCTTGTCACTGGATTTTTTGGATTGCCAAGATGAATGACTGTTTGAGCCCTGTATGTGCAGTCCCGCTGGATGCAGGCAAAGCAAGCTGTGGGTCTACTCCCATGAACCAGTCGGAAACGCTTAGCGCTGTCCCACTGTATAATTTAATATCCTTAATTCATTCCTTGTTGAAAGGAAAAAAATCCAACACCACCACAAAACACAGATGAAAAGCATTTTCAACACATCAAACAGCATTGCTCTGAAAATCCAAGGAAGAGGCACTGGCAGAGGCAAGGAAGTTTGTGAAGCGATGCAAGGCGGACTCCTCCTGACACCTCCATCCCTTGACGAACACACGTTCCCAAACTCCCGAGCCCAAGCCTGCCATATAAGGTGCTGATATCTCTGCAAAGGCAAGACAAGCTTTAATGCTGCAACTAAAAGGATGAGAGAGCATTGCCTAAATCTGGCAGGCTCCTAAAGAGAGAGTGAGTTTTTTCATCAAAAATGTTTCTTAAGTTATTTGGGGAAAGAAAAGCAAATCGGAAGAGAAGCTGCAGATAGAACAGCCCCTAAATTAATGTTTTTCCTTCTAATCTGCTCTATGTGGCTTCTGATTGTGCTGTCTGTTGCAGTTTGCTCATGCTTTATGAAATACAGGGAAAAAATATGCAGAGAAATCACAAGGCAATGATTATTACTGAGTTATTGCCTCTCTTCACAAGCTCACTGTACCAGGAATTGCCCAACAACCTCCAGACAAACATGCTTTCAACTCATTAAACAACTACAGTTCAATGCACTCATAAATGTATTTATCATGACCGAATCGCATTTCTCATCCAGATCTCTGAGTGACACATGGTACAGAGCCAATCTTTCAGTGGCTCCAGGTTACATACATACTTATTCCCCAAAATGAAAAAGTTTGGGATGATTTGGGTACAGTGTTCCCTCAGCCAGAGACGCGGCGCGGGCATTGCTTTGCCTGCAGCATTACTCCGACACAAATTTAGCCAGAAACCACCACCCAGCCTCAAACTACTCCCAACCCTTCACAAACATGCCCACAACTTCCCATTCTGGACTTTTTTTTCTCGCTCTAAACAGTCTGAAAGCAAGAAGCCCCTTCGCACGAGCACAAAAGAAGGGCAAAATCCCCCCAGCTGCAGCAGGACGGAGCACGGCAGCTCTTACCTCTCCCTCGGTGCTGGATGAACCCCCGGAGGGTGCGGGAGGCTGGGGAGGATGCGGCACGGCGCTTGGAGCAGCACGAGGCCTGGCCTGTGCTCATGAGCTGCCCCTGTCAGATTTTCCAACAGCAGAATTGCAGCCAAGTCCCTGCCCATGCCTGAAGAATTTCCTGAACAGCATTCCCGTTCTTTTTCTAACTGCTTTGAAACCACACTGTCTGTACTTCAATAAGGCTTTGTCAGACCAAGTTACAGCTACTGGGCTGACTCCAGAGAGCAATTGAAAACACATGTGTTCTGCATTAAAAGCCCCCTTCTCCGTGCACACATTCAGACAGACACCCCCATCCGCACCCAGCTCCGGAGTCTGCCTGTCTTGCCTTCGCAGCTATAGAGCCAGCCATTTCGGCTAAAAAGAATAAAAGGATTATGGTGATGATGATTTTCTTTGGGAAAAAGAAAAAGGGGGTGGGAGGGATCCCATTCCCACAGATAACACCCTGCCCTGCCACCTGTGTTTTGCTGAGCACAGTGGCTCATGGGTGCCCAGGTTAACAGCCGGCTTTGCCAAACCCCAACAAGCAAGGAAGCAGAGGAATTAAAATTTCAGTTCACCACTACTCTCCCCTTACCTTTGCCTCTGTCTCTTCTAAAACTATGAGAAAAGAAAGCATATTTTTAGCATCTCTAGACTCAGTTCAGCACATCAGAACTGTATCCTAATCTTGACACATACTCCTGTATCTGCTTATACTAAAAATAATACAACTATTTTTGAGTACTTTCATCCCTCTCTGCTTTCCAGCTGTCCTAACCCTTAAAATATTTTAAGCACCTTGCATCTCTTTTTGAAGAGCATTAACATTGCTCTAGCCTTGGCTTAAGGAAAAGAAATAGAAGATACAATGTTATACCTTTAATCAGAATGGGTCCCAGTTCTTAATATCTGTAATCATTTCCAGACAGCACCATGGGTCAAGGCAGCGAACGTGGGCTCTGCAGCTTGGGATGCCCTGCCCCTGGCATGTGCCCGTGAAGCAGAGCTGGAGTAGATGTGGAAACGCACATGGATGTCCCCCTTATTCCACCACAGCTAAGTCCCACCAAAGATGAAACACAGCAGCAGAGTTGTCAAGGTAACAATATAGAAAAGAGACAGTTTAAAGAGAGAGAGAGATATTTTCCCCTCCTAATGCTCCTTTTCAAAACTGTGCACTCCACTTCTCTCTGGTTATTCTGTTCTGTGATTTCCAGAGGTGTGGATGCCAGGTGAAGTGTTTACCAGGGATAAATGCAGCAGGGATCAGAAGTAACTGAGAGCCCTATGTGTGGTCTGATCCAGCACTCTTTGGAGGCAGTAGGAATCCTGCTGACTTCCATGGACTGTGAGTTTCTTCCATAGCAAGGACTCATTTAGCCACAGGGAGGTGAATCTGCCTTTCACCCACCAGCAATGAGATCTTACAAAACCCACATGGGTTTCTCGTATGGAAAGCCTGCAGTACTTCATCCATCCAGCCTATTTGAGAGCTGCCGTGGTTATGCCATGCGTGGCTCTCTCCTGCACTCTACTACCAAAATGCCCTTTTCTTTGTCCTGCCCAGAGCCACACATCAGTCAGCAACACTGTCCACATGCCCTGGGAATGTGCACAGGCCAGATGTGGGAACCTGGACCAGCCCCCCAGCTGGCCTCAGTGGGGATGGATGCAAGCCATGATGCCATTTTGCAGAAGATAGGATGGTATGAAACCACACAGTTATTTTGCCCCAGTTTTCCGGACTTTCAAGCAAAGGTCACGTACAAAAGCTGCACACACAACAGCCACTGGTGATAGCATTTCACATACATTTGCACAGCTTGTGAGGAGTCAATTCATGCCAGAACAGAAACCACAGACTTTTGGATCACAAATGAGGAGAGCTATCCATGTAGCTAAGAGAGAGTCTCCTAAATGAGCTGCCACAGCAATGATAATACTCTCTGGGTTGGCAGCCAGTAATGGCTGAGACCAGCGGCGCCTAAAACCTTTGGAGTCTCTTGGTATAAATAAAATGAAACTGAAAAATATGAACTGCAGATTCACATAATTAGAGTTTCAGTTGTACAAGACAATCAGGCATCTGCAGAGCTGTTTGCAAGATGATAGCAGTCCGTGCCTTCTGTCTTAAATTTCCCCATGGTCTTTATTCAGCAAACCAGTTGCGTATGGGATAGGCAGTAACTTCAGTGGATCGACATGTGTTTTGAGTTAAGCACATGCTTTAGTGCTTTGTGGTCCAGGGCTTCCTATGGCAGCCTGGCAGTGGCAGGACCAATAGTGAAATCATTTAGAACATGGCAGTACGGTACTTTGAAATGACTCAGTTCTTTACACAAATATGGTAAATCTGTGGTTTTCAAATTTTCCTCACTGTGTGGATCCCTAAATATTTGACAAAGGTGGTGCATACCCCTGTGATCATTTCACAGAGATTTCTTTGTACCTTACAAAAAAACTCTCTTTGCTTGTCATTTTTTACAGTTCCCTTGGGAATAGTCCACAGGCCTCCCATAGGTCTGTGGACCCAGGCTGGAAACCGCCGCTGGAGATAACTTAATCCCTTATTAAAAACCTAAATGATCTCTTCTGTTTATGTGATGTACTTTCTATCTTCAGAATATTTATGTGAGCGACTAGCACGCTGGCAGGTAGAGACATGGGGAGGTGACAGCATTAATACTGCATTTTTTCCATTGGCATAATTACTAGGCCAAGTCTATAAATATTTACATTAAATCTGTCAGGCATCACACCAACCTCACTGATAACTTCAGGGGTGTCTTACTGTAAACTGCATTAATGCCTCACTATTTTGTCATCAAGTAACACATAAAATGCTCCTTCAAGCTAAGCCACTTTGAGTAGGTTGTTTTTATCTCTTTCTCATTTGGGTACAGGGTTTAAAGATGCTTCAAGCATCAGAACTGGGGCTCAGGGACTGTTCTATTTTTCTGTTATTGAGCTATCATTCGTATTAGTGCCAGCACTACCAAAATATATGAACCTTGCAAGCATAAACCTTAAGTTGATGTCGACATAACTATCTGCGTAACTGCTATTATTTCTCAGAACTGGCAGGGTTATGAGGATTAAAAAAACCTAGTAGAGCTCTTTGGGAAGATGAAAACAAATTAACCCCCCTCAAAGCTTCAATATCTTTGCAACTGGAGACTGCAACATGTAGGGACTTCCATTTTGCGTGGGAGATCCAATCCACCTGGATCCATGAATTTCTACACTAAGAAATAAGAGACTACAAAAGATAGGAATGAAAGTCCCTTCTTTACCATTCATACCTGTTCTGCATTTTGACATCCAGCATTTCCGAGAAGCAGCTGAAATTTATTTAATATTTACTATTGAATTATCAATATTCAAAACTAATTTCATTTTACAAATAATAGCTATATGCATAAAAAATGCTACTTGGGATTTTCATGCTGTGTAGATTTCCAGGGACTCACTGAAATGTTCCCCAAACCTTCCTAAAGAAATGAGGCAAACCAAATGCGCAGAAAGCATCAGCATGTAAATGCAGGTGTGTGTGCACCTGGAGAGGAGAAAGAAGTCAAAATGAAAATTTTAATATCTGAATGAGATAATTAAGTAATCCCTTGTTTGAGCTTTCTGTCCAAATGACTTTTTTCAATCCATTAAATTGCTTGAAATATCACAACAGAATAAATATAAACATTTAAATATTTTTAAATTCTCAACTGAAAGAAATCATCTACCGAATGATTATTATTTTAAATCTCTCTCAGACTTGGACTCTTTTAAGAGCTCTCTCGAGTCCTCATGTGTAAAGAGAGAAGCCAAGACTCATTTCAGCTCCATCTCCTTAAATACAGAATTAAGGGAGCTGACGGATTAGAAAGTTAACTATTTGGGGTCAGGAATAGCAAGTGGAAGGAAGGCAGCTATACAGATATTCCTGATGGATTCACCCAGCCCTGGGCATCCAGAGAGGATGGAGGGCAATGCAATGAGAAAAGGAGGAGAGGAAGGGGTTCCCCAAACCTGTGTAGCTCATGGCAGTAGATGCAGGAGCGGAATGATTCACTGAAGGGAGAAAACCCATCCCTGTGTATGTGCGGGGAGCAAAGGTCTGATTTGATGGCACAGAGCAAAATCCTATTTAAGTGCTGCAGCTGCAAATGCTGAAGACACACAGGGCATCAAGTAATCACAGAGGGCTGAGAGGGGCTTGTCAGACAAGTGAAAAGGAAATGGGAGAAAATGGAGTGTGTGTGTGTGTGTGTACATCACCATGTGCTGGAAGCAGCCAGACCTGCAGTGCCCACATCCTCACCCACTCCTCTAGTTTCTTCAGAGGAGATAAATATGGCTACACTTTAGTAAGAAGTATAAATATAGGTCTGGTTATGAGATGAAAGATTTGCTAATTCTTGGAAACTAAAGAGAAAGAGGGGCAGAACTAGCCCTGCTGTGGCTGCTCTTGCAGAGAGGCATCCAAGGATGGATTTCATGCAGATGAGAAGCTCCACTAACAGCAGAGGTGACCCTGAAGTGGCTGCCTTGATTCACACAACACCGAGTTATTTAGATCTGAGTACTAAATTTCCCCTTTCTATTTATCTGGAATTAGCAAACAGTACGACAACATAAACAAACACAACAGAAAGTCCTGGTTTCACAACAAATTTACAGGTGAGCTGGGCAATGGCAGGTCAGGTCAGGAATCAGTGTCCCCTGCACAAGGCTGAAAACACAACATGAGTTCAGGTGAAGGACAGAGCTTTTATGAGAGGGCAGACCCAGAGAGCTGCTGCTCAGGGTCTGGACTTCACAAACACCCATATCTCTGCTGCTGCTGCTATTAGACAAGGATCAAAGTGGCAAAAAGTCATCACCAAAGACAGGGACCTTCCACTGCAGAGGCTCAGGAGAGTTGTAGACAAGGGAGGGTGGAGGATGGGAGTATCCAGCATGGCAAAACAACAGCAGGCTCAGGCTTAACTTTGCACAGTTTGATGTCTAACACCTATATTCAGAGCAACTTTCTCCTAATGACACTTTTCTCCTTAGGGTCCCAACCTGCAGACTCCCCAAGCCCATTTGCAGGCTGCAGTGTTCCTAATCCAAAAGCTCTGTGCTGTACTCCTTTGCCCACAAAAGCTGCAGCAGTGTGTACCCATCGGCCAAAGAGCCACAGCCAGGAACTCATCCAACCCATCCCTCCACCCCAACCACTGCTTTGTAATTATTCTGATGATTTCAGCCATTGTCAGGCTCTTCTGAGAAATAATTTAAGGCCAGCGGAGCTTGTTAGTAGGTAAAATGGAAAGTGTTCCTTTTCATTTCTCCAGCAACGTTAATGTAATTATCCTGAATAATTCTCAAACTACGTGGGCTGTAATTTCAAGGCAATATTACTATTACAGAGCCCTGTTCTTCCAGCCAGCATGTGTCATTCTCCCCATCCAGAGGTTATTTATCAATAATCGGAAAGGTCTTGATTTACAAACAATAGAGCAGCTTCATTGGTAGCATGACAATGGAGTAGGATGGTTGTCACCACATCCCTGGCTTCAAATCCTGTGGCATGAAAAATGTAAGAGGAAAAAAAATAACTGCACAGATTAATTCCATGTGGATATAAGAGCAAATATTCAGTTGACCAGGCCAATAACTGTTCTTCTATTAAAGTCTTAACGTCATCCAAATTTATTACTCTTATCTGAGCAGCCTCACCCTTCGTTCAAGGCACAGAGCCGCTGTCTAAGCTGTGGTTAGATACCCACCCCAGCACAGAGCTATCATCACCTCAGCCTGCAACAATCACCTTCTGGGGGAGCATTTCAGTTTTTCTGCTGGGTGTGTTGTGGTGGAGATTTGTTGAGTACGGATATGCCACACTGTTTACATCCGATGCAGAGCACAGTTGCTGGTCAGGCAGAGCTGTTCAGGAGCCTTTGCTCATCACAGTCTTTCCCTTTCCACTCCCAGTTATTTTTATTCTGTCAAGAAAAAAGCTCTGCTTGTTCTTGCACTTAGGTATCCTATTATATCACAAAGTTTAACACCACCCAATGCACCCAAATTTGGCTCTACAGAACAATTCTCGTAGGTGGCAGATCTGTATTTTCACAAAGCAATTAGCAGGACTCTTGCAGAACACTAACAAGACAGACTGTCAGTCCATCAGCAGCTCTGGACATTGCCATCTGTTTTAACAAGCTCTGGTGTATTATTCTGGACAGTGAGACTTTTGCATGATCCTGTTAAGACTCCTGAGATGAGCAGCAGTGACCTCCATCCATAATATCTGATCCAAAGGAGAACTCTTGCCCTCCTCTTCCCATGACAACATTAGCCACTCACCATCAGGCTAAAAACTAGATATATCCAGATCAGACTAGACATAGCTGAAGACAGTTTTTACAGTGAGGGTGGAGAGGCACTGGAACAGGTTGCCCAGAGAGGTGGTGGATGCTCCATCCCTGAAAACATTTAAGGTCAGGTTGGACAGGGCTTTGAGCAACCCGACCTAGTTGAAGATGTCCCTGCTTATTGCAGGGGCACTGGACCAGATGACCTCTAAAGGTACCTCCCAACCCAAACTATTCAATGATTTAAAACCCCAATGTACAAATCCACTCAAGAATAAGCAGCAAGGAGATAGCAGTTCTGCTAATTAAAGTGGTGAGCAATCTTTGGCCAAATTTTAATTCTTTCTCTCTGCTTATATTCTGCAAGAGATGGGAGCTACATGCTGTTCATAAAGCAGCTCCTGACAGTATGCAGATACTTGGAGCTGCAGCAAAGAATGATTATGCTTATATATAAACAAATGCACACCTGCATAGATAGTCACATATTTTGAGTTTAAACAGAGAATGAGGGGGAAGGTTTAAAAAGCAAGTTGATAGGAAAACTAAGCTACATTGAGATTGTGTGAGCCAGAGGGAAGGAAAAAAGATGCAATGGTTTGATAAAGAAATGCATGTTTGTATGTCAGTAGTCATGCCTGACCTTTGCTAGAGAACTGAATATGACAGAGACATACTGGTGAGGATTATTTACTCCAAGGACCATGAAAAGGCCACTGTGCAAAAATTCCAGACTTGGATTTAACTACAGAGATTTACTTGAGGGCCTCTCAATCTCTCCATCTCTGCTTAAGTTATTGCCCCAAAGGGTAAAACCATTTAATTGGGAAATCCCTTTATTTCTCAGTTTCTGAGAGGATTCCTTGTGCTTTCCCACACCTAACCAGTTTTTGGAGCCTGGGCTAGAGAGTTTTCCTGTGTGTTCAACAGCACCTGTAAGGGCTGCAATGTCCAGGAAAGCTGATGTGACCATGTATACATGGTCTGCTGTCCTCTCCCAAATATTTACCTAATTCAGCCACTGGAAAGGCTTAACCCTCACTGCAGTGTCAGAAGGCTGCTGCTGCTTTCAAATCTCTCTCTGAGACAAAGATACATGCTAAGGATTACTGTGAAAATGTTTGGTCCCATAAGAGTATGAAAGAGAGAAACAGTTGCCCTGTCCCTTCCTCTGTAGAATGGAGAGCAAATATACAATATGGTTCTTGGAACTTTGTTTTTATCTTATAACCTTATAATTATATTCTTGGATTACGTGTGAGCACAGTGACCCCAGCAGCCTCCTCCAGCACTTCACTGCAGAAATCTTCACTGCAGAAGTAGAGGAATGGAAAGAAGTTCTTCTTGCAATATTTGTTTCTACATGGCAGAAAAATGAGAGGCTCATTGAATGACTCCTCTGCATAGGCAAACATATCCTGTGGTTTGGCAGCCTCGGGATATTTTTTTCATTAGTAGGACACAGGGAAAACCTTGCCACATTTGTATATTTTGAAGTGAAATTTCATCACTGCTGTGATTAATGTTAACATCAGTTCTGCCCTAAATTCTCCATTTGCTCAGGCTAAAAATATCCTCCTGGATTTCCTGATATTGTCCAATGAGAATCACAAAGGGAGTGAGGGCAAGGAGAGGAAAGAAGTGCTTTGTGTCTTTCATCTAGACTTTCTTTTTGAGAAAAGTAGCTGTCAGGAAGGTAAGAGAAACATTCCATTCTAAAATGGGAGGGACTTTGCCTGCCCTGCTTTTCTTCCAAAATGATGACAGAAGTTTATGTGCATGATTTTGGTTTGGGCAGCCTGGAGAACAGCAGACTGAAGAGAGTCCTCAGCATAGTCTAGAGCTTCCTCATGAGAGGAAGAGGAGGGGCAGACACTGATCTCTTCTCTGTGGTAACTAGTGAAGGACCCGAGGGAATGGCCTGAAGTTGCATCAGGGGAGCTTTAGGTTGGATATTAGAAAAAGGTTCTTCACTGAGATGGTGGTCAGGCTCTGTAACAGGCTCCCCAGGGCAGGAGTCACAGCACCAAGGCTGACAGAGCTCAAGGAGCGTTTGGACAAAGCTCTCAGGTACATGGTGGGATTCTTGGGGCTCTCCTGTTCAGGGCCAGGATTTGGATCTCAATGATCCTTGTGGGTCACCCAACTCAGGATATTCTATGATTCTATGGTTCTAATAAATGGCTTGGTATTTTTGTAACCCGCTGCTTTACAGGATATCAGCATGAGAGAAATCAATGCAGAACACTTACTCTCAATTGCCTGTGAAAACTTATATATATATTTAAGCAGAGTGATATTTAAGTAATAAAAGATGTATTGTGACAGTGGGGTTAGATGGGAATTCTGTAGGAACTGTTTCTCACCAGGCTGCTCTACCAGAGTAGTGCTGTGCTGTGTTTGTATCAGCCCCCTCCTCTCATCCCTGCAGCAATTTACCATCATCACAGGAAATTGTGAGGAACTTAACATGGCGGTACAGAAGTCTCCATCCTGACTGCCACACACAGGTTAAATGGCTCTCCCTGCAGCACAACAGCAAAGCCAGTGCCTTTCTTTTAACCTAAATCACCCAGGCAGTTATTAGGCTTTAAAGGAGAGCAGGTGCAGGAACACACGTGTTGGGAGTACAGCTTGGAATAGTCCCAAAGTTTTATGGGTTCATCATCCCAACACATAAACTTTCTCCCAGTAGGGCTCTCTTTTACTTACCTGTTTTTATTATTGTACAGCAAGATCTCCATGGCAAATCTCTCAAAGGTTAACAGGCCTGTCCAGAAAGTGCAAGAAACAGCCAGGCTACAGTGTATGAATTTTAATGCTTTACATTATAACGACATGCTATTTTTATACTGGACAGCAGTTCACAATCAGCACTATTTTGGTAACAGTAAGGTATGAGAGACGCCAAGGAAAGGTGCAATAACAGCTGTAAGACAACCTGCCTCCAAATAATAGTAGAAAACCACCATAAAGATGGAGCAGAAGAGAGAAGGGAAATAACAAATTGGGGAGATTCAGAGAAACCCCAGCAAGGACACCTCCATCTGCTAGAGTCTGGGAAACCAAGGAAATATTGCTGTGCTACATCAGATCAGCACACGTTTCAGACAGATGGTGATCCCAATGTGAAATTAGTCCCTCTTTGAGAGGTTTCAGAAGCCATGCTGCTGTCTGCCTAAGACAAACGACACCTTAATGCTAAAGTTACAGGTTGTCGCGGGCAAAAGGACAGGAACACACCCACACACTTTCCCCATCTGCTGTACACTCCAGCTGGCCGTGTGTTTTGCAGCAAGGGATGTCTGCAGACACTGAAACATCTCGGAGACACATGCTCTCCAAAACAACATGTTTAAAAAAAAAAAAGAAAAAAAGAGGAAGAGAGCTGGCTACCAGAATACATGTGTTCATCTCTTTATTCACTGCAGTGCAGGGAGCAGCAAATCTTTAATGGACACTTAAGCTTTACAAATATCTGTAAAGGATCTCTAAGCCCCTTATGCTGAGGGACTGTCACTAGGCCATAATCAGGCCCCATCAATTCTCTGACACAGCAGTGAACTCTGAACTTGCTACAGAACTGGGGTAAAGGCATTTGCCACACCAGTCATACGGAGGCTGAGCAAACCTTGACTCTTGCCAAGGAGCAGATGACCATGTCAGCCTGTGCAAGATGGGTGCAGCTCTGGTTGGGATGCCTGGCTGCACTGAGCTGCTGAAGGTGTAACCAGAGCGTTCAGGGTGTGGGGATACACCCAGCAGGCTGCAGACCTTGTGCAAGCAAAGCACTTGAGCTCAGGTCATGTTTTAAGTACTTTCTGTAATAGATGCTTACATGAGCATTTGACATAACTCAAATTACATGCAATTCTATCCACAGACAACTGGAGTTACCCATGAATAAAATATTTCAATAAAATCCTGCTTCAGTGACTTCATGAAATGAGCACCAGAAGCACGTCAGCCTTATACTTTCTCCTTCTTTTTACTGACTTTCAAAACGAAGTCAGCCAGGTTGCCCATTTAATCTTCTTCCAAACTTAAAGCTGTGAGAGCAAGGGCCAAACTCTTCAGCTGGAGAACACAGCACAAGGTGTCAGTCCAGGCACAAAGCCTTACTTGGCACAACCATGCTTGGAGAGTAAGGGCTGGCAAGTCTGCACCACAATAATGTCTCTTACACCAGGACCCAGAGAGAGCTTATCCCTGTCTATCCTAAATTATTTCCATTTTTATAAAACAACAACCCAAGGATTCATAAAAATAAAATTTGTCACAATTATGCATTGGCATTTCTTTATAATTGCATTAAATACTTCAATCTCAAGAAAATGTGGTTGAAAATGCAAGAAAATGATGCTGATCGTTTACTCATAATTAGATAGATTCAATAAAACCTGGTGCTTAGCATGTTTTGCATCTGTGTACTCTTTATACAAAATTAATCTCAAGATATCTCTATCATTTGCGAATCCTTTGCTTTCAAGCACATCTGATCTGCAAAGGATGATTGTCATAAACAGGTACCTCTTGAGGATTATTTCATTACTTTGCCCAAAACCTGTTCCCTGGCACTCCACTTTTCCCTTCTGCTATTGTATTGCAAAGCTTTGAGAATTATGGGCTTTGGCTTGTTCTGAGAAGAAACCAATTATGGAACTGGTGATTGTTGTTGGAAGCCTGGTTATTTATAGGAAAGAAATAAGTCTTGTTTCCATGATGGGAAGAAAGGGGGAGGGGGAGGGTGGGGAAGTAGTAGCCCACTGCTCCAAATGTCTTTCCATCAGCATTCAGCCAAATGTTTGCTCAAAATGTTATCTGCTTCTTGAATCTAAAAGCAAGGAGGAATGTGTACATCTCAGCACAAAAGATGTCTTACCTGGGGAGCACTGGTGAAGCTAAAGCTGCCAGTAGACTCATAAATCCTATTGCCAAAGTTTACCTGTGGATGAAACTTCCATCTCCTGGTCCAGATAAAGAAAATCCCTAGGAGCTGGTAAACAATTGACTGTTTTCCTATGCAAAATGGCTCTGGTGTCATGGAAGTTCTATTAATTTTCTTGGGAGTGCATGAAATTGGCTAAAAATGCTTATGTGTACTAAAAAAGGCAAAATATATTTATGGGGCTCTTTTCTACCATCTCTCCAGAACAGTCCAATATGTCTTCAGCACCTCTGTTTACTACTCTGAGTATCTGATCATCTTTTCCCTCTGTCTGAGAAATTTTTCTTCTTCCTTCAGAATACTGTCCCCATTTCTAAGCCCAAAGAATATGAAATAAATATGGTACTGCATATAAACACTGCACAATATAACAGAGCTTCTGAATTCAGACTCAGCTGAAGATACCAAGTTTTTCTTTCTCAGTGATTGATGCCCTCTAGAAGAAATAATAATTATATGGCACAAGAAGGAGGAAAAAAGGCATGTTGAATAAAATAAGCATTTAGTCAAAACATAACTGAAACACTGAGGGGAAAAAATGCTTTAAAACTGCTTAGCCAGAAAAAGAGAGCATTATCTGTAAAATGGGTGAAAAATAAACCCCCTCCAATAAGAAAAGAACTTCAGAAATTTGTTATACGCTAATGCCATCTACCAGACATCAGTGGAAGTAGCAGAAAGAAGTGTCAAAGAAACAACAAATAAAACAAGGATTGAGTAAGTAGTTGTGCAGAGCCCCAAGTCTATTTTTTTAGCAAGTACCAAATTCCAAAGCTTGTTCTGCCTTTTCTTTTTTTCTCAGAGAAAGGATTTCAGGGCATCCATAAATGCAAATATTTATCACTCCTAATTGACAAGGCTGCAGAAAAATCTTTTAAATTCCCCCTCCAACATGACTTTTAAGGCACAGCATATACCTACACAACTTCAAACTATCATTACTCTTCTCTTGCAAGATGAAGCAAGGGAAAAAAAAACACAATTATTTTGTGTCAAATTCCACATTGTCTCAGGGATTCTTCAACATGCCCTGACTGTCTTGATCAGTGAGTTCAAGCTCCGTGAACTTTGCAAGTGGCTACACTGTCAACTTAACCCCAGCCCTTACCTGGATGTGGAGACCAGTTTCCAAGGATTGTCTGATAACTGTAAAGGGGTTGCTACTCTTCTCTTCTCCCAAGTGGACCCAGATTTATAGCCAGGTTCAAAACACACCCCAAGGACTTGTGCCAAACCTTAACAATACAATTGCTTTTCTAGGAGAAAGATTTCCATCACTACTGAGGGTGAGCTCCCTCAGTTTCCTCCTCCCTTACATCTTCCCAGCCATGTCTTTTGTGCTAAGACACAAAGCTGAAACAGATGAGTCCCAAAGGCAGAATCAAGAGTGTTTCTGTGTTATTTCAGAGAACCAAGAACACCTGTGTATTCTCATCTTCTGGGGACTGCAAATGGGATAGAAAACTACTGAATTCTGCCCCATCAGGACTTGCATGGCCAGCGATGCTTTGATTTCTCTCTGTGCCCTTCCCTTGGCAGTTCACCTTTGCTATCCCCAGGGCACTCAGGCTGGGAGTCACACTCTGCCTTCATCTTGCAGATACAGACTGTTGTGGCTGGACCACTTTGGCAAAACCTCTTACAATTGCTGATCCAACCCTTGCTTCATGTCTACCTTCATTGCTTAACTCCTGTAAGGAAATTTCTAAATGTGATCTGAATTCGGTCCTGCAATCACCAGCTGTGGTCTCAGAGTTCATTTCCTTCTGCAAAGTTCACAGCCTCCTGGAATACTATTTTCAGACTGCCTGTAAAGGCTTCATGTTTTGGAACCTGCTTTCTGTAGATTTTTGTGGATTTCCAAACACCCTTTACATGGAAGCAGAAAGTCATAAAATGAGTAGGACATCAAACACATGAAATTCTATTTGTGCTGGAGCCTGGGCATAACAAAATACACAAAAAATGAAGGTATAATTTTACAGCAGAAGGCTATAAGCAACACAGGACCCTAAAACTTGTGTAACTGAGACAACAAAGAGGAAATGGTGGCCATGACCCTGTCTTTTGCACATGTACTTTTCAACCCCAAAGCTGGGTTGTTACTGGCATCCTTCAACATTCTTTGTGGGCACCCACCAGAAATAAATATCAGATGCCTGTTCAGACTCAAACCAGTGAGAAATAGGTGCAGCTGCAAAATGCACCACTGCCATGCCATGGACACAGTGCCCATCTGCTGATGCAGGAAGTGGGACACAGACAAAGCAGTATCTGAAACCAGCAGAGCATGATGTGGACCTGAACCATTCTGAGAAACTAGAGAACACTTCCATTTCAAAAGGTCCATCTTCTAGATAGATGTGTTTGTTCTTTCAGATACAACTTCATTTCTTCCAGTACCTAAACTTATCCCAAACCAACAAAATTTGTTAAGACTTTTAGTCCCTAATATCTCTCCAGAAAAATATTCCAGAAATTCTCACCGTTGGAAAGAATCTAACTCACTACATAAATGTATTCAGATCAGCAACACCTCTTTGAACCAACTTTACCTTTTTTGTCCTTTCAAAAGACTCACAGACCTCTCAGAAGTATTTACAGATATCAACAAAGAGAGCCACTATCCAGAAATTCTGCCACTATTTCTCTCTTTCTGTTCTTCCAGAAGGACAGAAACAATAGCTATTTAGCTGCCACACTCGGTCTGTCTCCACAATGGAAAGGTTCAAATGATGAAGCTGTACTGAATAGCCACTGATTAAGAAATTGCAGCAGTGCTAGGAGCTGCTGTTGATTCCAGGTGAGAGGAATCACACTGAGCTGGAGTTCATTGGCAATGCACAAAGAGGAATTTCCATGTTGTCAAAAATCTTCTGCTGTGTCTGATTCTGGCATTATTTCCTACTGGCTTGTTAAGAAAAAACGAGCCCTCATCACACTCCCCTGGTGCTTCCTTTGCTCCTTGGATGAATATTCTGTGAGTGCAAATAAAATGTTCCACAGCAGCAATTTATTTTTGTCTCACAAAAAGGATTGCAGGCAGCCAGGCTTTTGTATCAGGAGCTGGAAGCAAGAGTGCCACAGCAAAGCCTCCCTGCCAGCTCTGAGCTCCCCTCCTCCTGTCCTTTGCTTTCTGTGAGGGAACAGCCATAAGGTACCACAAGGGCCACACTAACGTGGTGCTGGTTCTCAGTCTCATCTCCACTGCTCTGAGCCACAGTCTGACAGTGGCAGGATGTAACCACTCATGAAATTTAGTCATGAAGACCCAAACCCACGTTCCTGAACTGCAGAAAGAAGATGCACAGGCAGTCCCAAACTGGGCAGAGAATCAGTATCAAGGAGGAATATCTCATTATTATTGCAATACAAGTCTAGGATTTAAATAGCCCACGTCAGAAGAGCTGAGACATGCCATCACAAAAATTTTATTAGCTATCCATTAGCTTCCAGCTTCCCAGAGTGACAGCTGTGCTTGAAACTGTAAACTGTTTTTACTCTGCCTCCAAAATTGCAAACACACTATGCTACAAGGCTTAAACCTGTTGTCTCCTCTCTCTTGCAGAAAAGTCACTGCCTCTGTTTTGCCTCTTTTCTCGCCCAGGGTTCTGGCAGCACATGGGTTAACAGAACAGTTACTTGAGTGAAAGGCATTTCCAATAAATCAGCAGATAGCAAAAGGGAAAAAGCACTAGAGTAATTTCTTCTGCTCACAATTTCATTATGCTCTTGGCTTTAAGCCATTATAAGGTAAATCAGTCAAGTCCTGTTGCACAGACATTTCTGAAAGAACAGTTATTTAAATCACTTTGTAAGCTACACTCCTTGTTTTGAATGGAGAATCCTGCTTATTTTGTATGGTGCTTTATACCCATTTGGAAGTTTTAAAAAGGAGAGCTGCAGTCAAAGCTAGAGCTGTGATTTGGCTCCAAAGAGCACCTCATGGCACTGGCCTCAGGGTTGCCCCCATAGCTCACGCTCTCCTTTCCTTGCTGCACCAGACCTGATGACAGCATCCCAAAAAATGGACATTTCCCCTTCTCCTGTTCCATTTTGGCAACAAGCCTCAGAGTAATGCTGACCAAAGAAGGGATCACAGCTTGTGTTACCTTGACCTGATCAAATCCTCTGAGGTGGTGACATTCACTAAACCTCTCCCCACGTTTTCATGCCCATCAGCCTCTGTTATTTTCTCACCAGTCACTGCCTCACAGCTCCCCAGCAAACACGGAAAACTACAAAAACGTTCTGTGTTCACCACTGAGAAGACTGTCCTGGGACAAAACTCACAGTGAAAGGAAATGGCGACCGCTGGCAAAAATACCAGTTTTGACAGTCTCTTCATTCTCTTTTTCCCCCACAACACTGGTGAGATCAAGAGGAGACAGAACAGTGATGCAACAGCAGAATATCGTAGACAAAACGGAAGATGAAGACAAGGCAAATACCATGTTGCTGCACGTGGCCTTGAAAGCGCCAGTTTGTCCCTGCACAAACTGTTTCCTGGTCATTTTTAATGGCTTCTAACTTCACGTAGTATCATTAATGTTCAATATTTTTCTTTTTATAGCTCACAGCTTTCAACTAAATGTGTTCATCATTCTTCACCCTGTTCCCCCATTGTTCCCACCCCCTGAAATCACTGAAAGTGCCTTTACCTTCATGACTTAGAGTCTTGCACAATTTACCAAAAAACTGAGCAACAGTTATAAAAGCCACACATAAAAGCCAAATACACGATAAGAATCTCAAGTTAACACAGTAAAAGCATCCTCGCAGGCACTCCAGCAGAGAGAAATCCCAATTAATGCCTTACACAGAAACACAAGCTCTTCATGCTTAACCCTCAGATTTTGAGTGGTAGCCCAGTGTTTGCTGAAAGTCGCTGTGACACAGTTTAAACATCTAATTTCTGACTGTTCAATACAGGGTGATAGCTGCTTGATTTTGCCTCCATCCATCTACCAACCTCTCACATGCTCTAGGTTAGCACAGCAAGCAGCTACTACAGGGGGCAGAGATTCCTCACCAGTTTCTGAACTAGCTAACAGACATTTCCAGCTCCTTTTCAATGAACATTCCACTGTCAATCAAAATTACAGGGTATAATTAAGCAGCCAACAGCTAAGCAATGTCTGCCTTCTACCCAAGAACCCAATGAAGAGATTAATTTACCAGTGAAATAGAGTAAGATGAATTCCTCTAAAAATAAAACCTTGGCAGAGTTAAGGCACCATCAATTTCCCTCTTACCTAGTAGCAGGTTAAATATTGTATTTTTCTGCAAAGAAGAGTTTCAAAAGTTGCCAAGGACTCAGTTTTCTGTATCATCCCCTATTAATACTGATGATCTCAGTTCAACGTGCAAATTCAGCTCCTGAAGACATTAATGTGTTCTTTGGCTTTACGACCGGGATAAAAGTATCTTCTACCAGACAAGTTCCAGTTTGTTGTCCCATGAAAATGACATTTTCTACCCTGCACAGGGAATCCACCAGCATTGGCCATGCCAGACATGGAGCAGTACTGTGTCCCACTACCCAGAATCAGCTCCAAGAGCCAAGAAACCACTGACCCAAGGAAATGCCCCAGAAAGATGAAATCACCTTCAGCTCCCTCTATTCCCCTCGGTACCGCTCTGTCCCTCCAGCAAACTCCCAGTGTGCAGCTTCATACAGACCTGCAGAAGCATCTTGAGGACCACAAACCTCAGCAAGGCCCCCACTGCACTGCCTTACAGCTGCTCATAAATGGCATCAGATAGCAGGAAGATGATGAGGTGACACACAAACCATCACAATCTTGGCAGAACCAGCCCCGAGCTGTTGGAGGCTCCTGAGACCTACTAAATACCTTGCCCTACAGCTGACATTTCTTTGTGCAGTATCTGGTATATTCACTTTGCATCGCTGAACTTTAATTACTTTAACAACTTGTAGGGGACTTTTTAAATAACATTTTATTTAATCAACAGGTTTTTTTCATTGTAATGTTCAGCAGCAGCACAAGATCATGCTAAGATAATGAAAAGCATTGGAGCAGCTGAAACTTAATTAAAACATGTAACAATTAATTATACTGCTCATCATTGATTTTGTCTGAAAAAGCTGATATTGCAAATAGGAAATCAAAAGCAAGGAGGTCATGTAGAGAATCACTGATGTGAAAGTGATATATTACAGACAAAATGCGTTCATGCTGAGAGGAACCAGTCACTCCAGGTCAACGATCCAGTGCTGAGCTGAATTCCATCCCACATCACAAAATTGCCAAACAAGCACCAGTAAGGAGGCTGATTAAGGTGAAGGCAGAAGAATAGAGTACACAGAATACAACTATTGTGTAGAAAATGGTATGTGAGATTAGAATCACCCGATTAATAAAGTTAGCTTTTACAGGATCTTTTTTTGCCTTTGTACAGAGAAATAGGAGTTTAGTAGTTGTAACCATGAAATGTCACTCATCAGACTCTCCAGACATGTCTGGATAGGACTATACTACTTGGTGTTGCAAAATGGGATTATAACATTATTTAATGTCCATAACTAACCAGGATGCTGCTCATGCCTGCATTCAGCTCCAGTGTTAGGGAGGCAAAGGGAAGAACTGGATGTTCTTACCCTTTCTGCTTTAGCCTGGAAAAAAATTATGTACTTTCCTCCAGTCTAAATAATAATTTTCTCTCCCTCCTGTCAGTTCCTGAACTTGTTTATAAAACACATTATAGCTTATTTTAACTTGGAATCAGTAGAGCCAGTTAATACATCCTTTGAATAAAGTACCACAGTACAGAAAGGCCAAACTGCTATCAGCATAAATTTTATCCAGAGCTATACCAAAGACTCCTTTGGGCAAGTCACTTAACTACTCCAAGCCTAAAATATGGAATGAAGGAAATACTGTTTTATCACACTCAGCAGAAAGATTATCTAATACTATCTAATATTTATAAAGTGCTTCCAGATCCTCAAGTAAAGACCATGGAAATGTAAAGAAGCATTGACCCAGATAAGGGTTAAGAGCAAAATCTTTTTCCCAGTGAGAGCTCTCGAATGACCTTGTAATGTTAGGATTTACTTTCAAGGCAAAGGAAGATCTGTCAGGTCTAGGAGCTATGTTTTGCTCTAACTGCAGATGACTTGCTATCAACAAGAAAACAACTTTAGACACTGATCCAAATGTCAAGAACTGCCAAATCAGTACTTTGATGAAATGTCAGGAATACTAACGTGGTTTCAGGGCTGCACTGATTTAACAGCCAAAATGGAATCTGGTCACACTCTTTTATTCCCCCAGGAAAATAACAAATAACCAGCAATATATACATTATATACACTGCTTCAATTTCTTTGAAGTGAAGTTGAACAAGCTAAAAAAAACACCTAAACCCATAAATATTTCCACTTCTGTGTTTCAAAGGAGTCTGATCTCCACATGCTGCAGCTTCAGGAGTACAAAGATTCCATTTAATGAGAGAATTGAAAAATTCAAGGATTTTCCCACACCTGTCACTGTGCCTTGCACAGGAAGATACCCTGCAAAGGGAAACTACCAGACATAAGGTTGCTCACAGGAATCAAAACACAGTATTTTACATGAATGAATGTTCAAAGGACAGAAAGCACAAAGCAGGCACATTCACAAAAGATGATTGTATACTTTAGGACTGTTTTCTCAGTCAACAAAAAAACCAAAACCAAAACACAACAGCTAATAGCTTTTATTTGAATGAATGAAACTAATCCCAAAGGGGTGTCTCTTTTGGTTAAAGTAATAAGATGTTTCTAAATAGAATATTTAAAATATTCTTACGCTGTTGTCAGAAAAACCCTGCGGGAAAAGAATGGCAAACAAATCCTTGTAATAACAAGAAAAGTGCTGAAGAATTTCAGTGCTGGGAGAAAGTGTAGATGTCTCATATGCTGGGGATCTGTAAGAAATTCTGTCCCAGCTACTAAACACAACCTTACAAAAACCTGTGTAAGAACAGTTTCACAATTTATACTCCTGCTCATCTCACTGGGCACACAGAAAGCATTAACTAAACAGAAACAAAACCATCTCCTTTGCTAAGAAAGAGGTGTGCTGCACCTTCTCTTTCTGCCCTCAATGACTGGTAAGGAGATACCTGTAAAGGAGCAGCATGTGCCGCCCGGGCTCTGCATGAGCAGGGGTTCCCCCACTGCACCTGAGCAGCAGAGGGCTTTGCTGCTGAGGAGTAGGGATGATATTTCCCATGGGATGTGTGTTGATAAAAGCTGGCTGAATTATTGCAAAAATACAACTTTCACAACTGATACTACCACTCATGAGCTCTAGATGATACCCTGCAATACATTTATCCTGTATTGACACATATTCAGGTGTTTCTCACACAAAGGGGCCTTTATGTGCAACATATAATTGGTCTCAAGCTTTGGCACATACTTTAAGTTAATTATCTATCCAGCACTACACACTGAGGAAGTCATACTGTGGAACTTGAAAACCCAAATAGCATCCCATTGCCAGCATGGCATTGATTCATTTTATAATTCAACCTGGACAGCACTTTCACAGAAGCAAATATAAAAGTATCTCCTGCCAGGAGAACTCTGCCAGGTCTTTTATAAATACTACAGAAGTTTCCTAAGCAGGTGGCCCATCAAACTCAAATAATTGATCTATGTCAGTTAGACCTGAAAACTCAATAGTACAGCACATCATTACAGCAGTCAACATAAGAGGAAAGTCCTTGTGCTTTCCCCTCCAGCCAGCACTTGAAAGGAAACTGAAAAGCTCTGCTCTCTTTTCAGCTTGGCACATACCTCCTTTGAGGTTTTCAGGGGAACAGCAAATACAAATAACTCTACAACAGGCCCCTCCTCTAAGACTTGCCTACTTTTCCGAAACATAACTTCATTACAATATTTGCTTTTTCATTATTGGAAACAGTTCAATGTGGAAAAAAATAAATAAACAGACTTGGCAGGTTCAAGCAAGTTAAATGCTGTTAAATGCACCATTTCGTTATGGAATGAGCAATTTTAATGGACAGCTTTCCTCCCATCCAACCATGACACACTTCTGTGACAGTGGCAGGTAGTGAAGGGAACCAATTAATCTCCACAGGTAGATTTAGCAGTTGCAGCTGAAATCACTACTGCCTCAAACCTACCCTCTGGAGGGAACAGGGACATCTTGGTGCATGGAGCCACCACTGCTCACAGCCTGACTCCTCCGTACCAAGGGAATTGCTCCCAGTTACAGTGGTTCTCCCTGGTTATGCATGGACATGACTGGATCTCCTCTATCACTGCACTTTCTTGGGTCAGTCACAGCCCCAGTAAGTTGGTTTTAAGTTATTTGAATGAATGAATTAAGTTAAGGAGCCAAGTCTTACATTTCCAGTAGTTTGGCTTCCTGTGAAGAAGTGAAATCACTCCCTAACCACGTGTTAGGACTTGGATGAAAGTGATGTCTGAATCATTGCAAGCACCGAAGAAAGCTCTATCAGCCTTGATCACTTCATGAATTATTTACTGAATTTGTACAGGAAAGTCAGAGCAAATACAGCTATTGAGGCAGTAGCCCACAACCTGTACTTTGCCTGTAAGATCTTTCAATGCTACCAGGAGCCATGGGAAATCGAGAAGTTTCCATCAAGAAAGTAAGAAGGGCAAAGACTGGTACTTGCCTATGGTGTTTGCTCCTTCAGCATCACATGCCTGTGGCCCATGAGAGGTTGCCAACCACTCCCTTAAAGAGACATCACTATAAACTATCATCTACCAAATGTATTTCCTTTCTTATGCTAAGCACTTCTGTTCCTAGGGATTTTTTACTCATTTGGAAACTTCATCAGTAACTATCACATAACACTTTCACAGATGCTTACACAAGTTGTTTCAAAACACTGCAAACAGTGCAGCAAGCTGGTTACAGCGGGCGCTGCCTTCCAGGCAGGAGGAGGAGGGTTAGAGATACTTCTCCCTGCCAAATTTTGTGCCACCAAATGCATAATACAGCACTGCCTGAGATTCCTGGCTGCAAAAGAGCCACTCCACATGTGCTGAAGTTAGCCCAGGGACTGGGGTATGAACAAGACCTATGGCACCTCTAGAGATCCTTTTGCTGCTCATGGACAGATCCCTGCAGACAGGCATGGAAATGTTGGCACTCCTGAAAACAAGAAGTGAGAGAATTCTCTCTTGCCATCTCTTCATTCCACTGCACATAAGGACTCAAGATGCAACGCTATAATGCTTCAGGTCAATGAGGAATCCTGCCACAGGCCTCTGAAAACCCCTCGTTATGGCTTCATTCCGAAGACCCAGCAGATCACCTGCAATGTGAGTGAATCCTACAAGTGTTGGGACCTTTTCCAACTGAGAAGGATGCTAAAGATAACTTGGACAATGGACCACTGCTAGAAACAAGTTTGGGAGCTTTACTGATCACCCCCCCAAATTTTAGGCAGCAGTGACAGTGTTCCCACAAGCGATCCCAGGGTAGCTCCTAACAGAGCTCAGGTGGGTTAAATCACCTCCTGGAGAGTCCTGCTGCCTCTGTCACCTCAAGAGGAATTTTGGGTGCCTTTATTTTTCAGTTTCCACCTGTATAAAGTAGGTATAATCATACTTACTTACTTTCAGAGAGAATTGTAAGGCTTAATTAGATAATTATCATGAAAGTGCCTTTAAAAAGGCTATGTACACACAAAGCACTACTGTATTATTAGTGTAGGCAGGCATGGGGAGCTCTTAGAGCTTTTCTAGCAGGTTATTTGTTATTCTGGGAGAAGTCTTTAACTGCATACAGCAGTAGTATAATTATTATCATCAGATTCACTTCCTAAAGATATTTATGAAACACCATATGAAAAAAAAAGCTTCGAGTTAAGTAGCTGAGGTTCTGTTTGTTGCACATGCTGATTAGGAACGCTGCTGAAGTGTTGTTTTGCTGTAGTGAAAACGCTAGTGCCAGAAATAGTTACATATTTCTTACTAGAATCATCATTATTTAGATTTAATTGGTAGGTATCAGTGATTTCCACTCCTTTTTGTTTGTATTTGTATTTCTTTGCAAGGGGATTTTTTCTGGAGTCTACTGGATCATTACAAGAATGTGTAGAAACTCATGAACTTGACTTGCACCACTGCACAGCTGGTTTTGACTCTACCACACGTTCAGGAATGCACTGTCCCTTCTATTATAGCTTAAGGAATAAAGATGTCGATTCACCAATCAAGGTACAGAGGCCTTCATCATTACTTCGTATCAGCAGCAACAATAATTAGCTGAACAAATTCTTTTTGGAGTGATAGAATAATAAAATTGCCAGAAATTGGATTCACCACCTTACAGCTTCTAATTGCCCACATTGGTATTTGTTATTTTGAAGAAATCAATAAAGCAACACACTCCCCAAAGAGAAAATATCTATAAATCTCATTTGTAATAACAAATTTAATTTTTAAATCTGTTCATTTCAATCATTCTCCATCATTCTGGTACAAAACTGGGCAGAAAATGTGTTTCCACCCAAGTCTAATTGAGTAGAAAACCCTCCATAAAAGAACAGGAAAGGAATCTAAACAACATCAAATATTTATATCATGGGAAAACATCAAGAGATCTTTTTTGCGGCTTGTACTGTATATATTTTACATGCAAATGAAGCTGAGTGGTTCCTCTTCATAGCTTCAAGCTGCTGCTAATGCTTCATAGATTTTTCAGGCAGACAAATATTGGTGAAAAGAGTTTTATAACCTTCATACTGAAGATTTATGATTATACGTGAACTAGAACCCTAATTCATTGACATGCGGCCTTGGCTCAGTCTCATTATAAAGTAATCTGTATCCCTGGTTTAATTGCTGTTGTTTGATTGCAAATCACCCCTCCTTCCAAGCTCTGACACTTTTGATGTTAGTGGGACACACCAGATCTGCTGGGGTTTGCACAACTTACACTGGAATCGGTGTCAGCTAAAACTGATGCAGCTTTGGAGAAAAGTTCAAACTCACGCTCTCTTTCCCAATGCAAGTCAGCACTGCTTCTTCCTGCCTTGGCTCCACTTGGAAAAACATTCTGTTTGCTATTTTTAAATGCTTAGACACATGGCTTCAGTTCAGCCCTTGTACTGCTCCTACCAGAACAGCACAGCCACACGGGCACACGGCACAAGGCAAAGTGCAGCACCTCCAGCAGCTGGCAAATCTCACATCAGCAATTCATGGAGATTTCCAACCAGCACTGCCCTGAATTAATGCTTGTGATGGAAATCGGCCAATGCAATTACAGCACGGTACTTACACTATGACATTTTCTATTAGCAAAAAATGTATGCCAGTACCGCTAGGTATTGTGCCTACTATGAGGGGCCATTAATGCAATGGACGGCCACTTACCCAAAACAACACACTTCAGCATGAGCAGATGGCAAACTCCTGCCTTTCTCCTACCTGCTTTCAGCCTCAAATCTCTGGCCAGCTACAAAAGCAACTGCGCCAGTTTAAAATGTAGCAGCTCCTGTAATTAGCAAAACCATCATCCCTGCGGATATTTTTCAAGCTCATGAACTATTGAAAAGTTTAAATGGTTTTCAAAGGGAGTTAAACACATTCTTAGAGGGCAGGTCCATGATGGTCTAAATACAATTGCTGGCTCAGAAAGTCTTTGCAAACCACAAACTGTTGGAAATGAGGAGCATATGGTCTGGGATGGATCACTTCATCTATTCTGCTTATTGCTGGTACGTCAGCATCCCCTACTACTGACGGATGAAGTAGAAACATTTCGTACTTTATCCAGACCGGCACAATGTTTCTTATGCATTTCATAACCCAGGACCTCCAGGAATAACCTATCCATGAACAGAGCGAGTTACTGGGTGTTCCATCGAGCCAGAGAGCACCAAGGATGGGGGACAGTGCTGCAAGGCCAGCCCAGCACACCTACAGTGTCTGAGAAGAGAGATCTGCCTCTCAGATGTTTTGGACCATCCTCATGGGGGAAGAGGGAATAGACTCTTTAACCTGGACCCATAAAGCCACATCTGCTTTATAAGATGTATTATTAAGGCTTATTAATATGCCTAAGGGCAAAGTTGTGCTTAAGTGCTTTACCGAATTCACATGGATTTATCAAAGCAACTCAATAATTTATGGAACTAAAGCCTAAAAGTGAGAGCTTCTCTTGTTTAACCCAAAAGTGTGATTTTTGGCTAGCAGTTGTAGAAGGGTGATTGTCTTTTATGGCTCAGCCACCAGGGAAGGCAAAAGACACATTCTCACTGCATTATACCCAGTAGGTACATATTGGTACCCGTAAAAATATTTTTCCTTACAACTTCAACCAAGCAATGACCTTCACCTGTGTTTTGATACAGAGAAGTTGTTGAAAGATATAAATATGAAGAAGATAGTATTTTTTTTTAAGAGCCAGTTATGCTGTCTTCAGCTGGGATTTGTTTCCATCTTGAGGATTCTTGGACCGGTTGCATTTCCTCATAATTTTCTCTGCATAAATCTCTCAGACACAGAACTGGTCTTGCTGTGTCTCCTCTGGAAGATGCTGCACTGGAACGGACTGTACCATAAATCCACTATAACCTCAGGGAATTTTTGTCACACGTGTGGATTGTACTATGTTTTCTACAAGGTATCTTCAGAGAAAAAAACCCAAAATATTTCCACAAGGATTTTTGGGAAGTTTATGGCAGAGGAGCCTCAAACAACCAAAAAGTGGAACTGGGCTTATCTGAGTCACGGCTGCAGTTCTGAGATGATGCTAAAGGTGACTGCAGTAGTTTTTGGCTCTCTTCCTCTTCAAATGGAGTAAAATGCCAGTTAACCCAACCTTCCTGAACACACACCATGAAAAGAGCCAGGGATGGTGACCTGACCTGTTCCCTTTCGGGCTGGGTCAGCACATTCATACTGGACTATCAAGTCTAGAATGACAATAATGTAGGGCTACACCAACTTGCACTCAGTGAAGATCAAACCCTTAGTTTTCTTACCCTACTAGAACTCAAACCATTAAAGAAGTAAATCACCTATTATCACAAGAGCCTCATTATGACTATGCAAAATAATTTTAACTGGAATATGTATTTACTGTGGAGGACACATGTATACACACACTCAGAAAGCTATTATGTATGGAAATACATCTGAATGTCTTTGGACTATGACTATTTCTTTAGTTCCAACATTTATCTCTTAAAAATGAATAATACACTTGCAGGGTGCTTTTCATTTTAAAAGCAGAAATACTGTGCTTTGCTTCTGACTAAGAGCAAGCAGCAGGGATTGCACCTGATCTGTCCCCAGAGAGTAAATCACTGTTCTGAAGTTAAATCCTGCAGATTGGAAGAGCAAAAAAATCACGATTTCACATCACCTGCAGCAATGGCTTTCCTAAAACTTTCCAGTTAACTAGTGCATCCAACTTGCTCCACGTTATCCTACAAAACCACAAGTTACTGTCCTTAGTCACAGTCTCTAAGGCAACGACAATAGATTGGAAGGTGACCCTGGACAGCTTTATCCTGCACTGTGCTTTTTCCATACCAATTATTTGTCCTGAGCTGTTGGAGCACATGGAAGATCCAACACAAGAGGCAGGTACATGCCAACAGCAGCAGAATGGAGGAGGAAGAGGAGCAAAAAAAGTCTTATTCCATGTGAGTTGGAGGTCTTGGAGGAACTGCATGGTCACAGATGCCAGGAGAAGACACAAAATGACAGAACTTTTTCTTGATTTTTCAATTATTTTCTTGCTTCCCTGAAAACTAGCTTTGCAGAGCACCGTGTTTACCCCAAGACACAACTTCACCCAGGAAACTCCTCCTCCTCTCTGCCAGAAAGGCAGTTTTTTGACTTTCCTATTGTTGCATGAGGGATTACTGTAAGTGAGAGCAGTGTGGAGAATATTCCTGTCTTTATTCCTCTTCAATTTGGCCAAAACCTTTCAAAGGAACAAAATCCCCATCAGCTTTGCAGCCTGAGGACTAACATCATTCACTTGAACATAACCTCTTTCCTTGTTTGCTTGGTCAAGTGAAAAAGGAGAGGAAAACCCCATCTGAGAATCAAGCCAAGCTGCCACCACCTCAGATTTGGTGAGAAGAGTTGGGAAAAATTATGTGGGATTTTTAATATTTAGCAATGGATTTTACCTTCCCAGATCTCTGTGTTTCTTCTATGGTCTAAGCACAGCCTGAGGGAAGGACCACAGTATTTTCAAGGAAAATGCTTCACCCTCTTCATTTTGGCATCAACATGATCCCTCCAGCAGAGTTTCCACCACTGGATACATCATCCTGAGTACAATCAATGCTTAAAACATTTGAAAACAGGACTGTCACAGCCCATGAAATGTACAGGATTTAATGTCTGCAGTAGCACAAAAGCACTGTCTCCAGAGCACTTAACATATTGACAAGCTGTGTGAAAAGGGAACGTTTTTCTCCAAGTTGCCAGCTATTTCAGTTCCTCTGAGGAAAGCATCTCTATCACAATATCCCAGAGATGGGGCCTCTTGCTGCCTCTACAGCCCCAGATGCTGCAAGTTGTCTCAGTGCACTTTATATCAAAATAGTGATACAAATTTAAGGAAATTTAAACTTCAGGCAGGGAATTCTGTTAAATACGCCAGAATATTTCCAAGGACGAGCTTATAAACAGCAAAGGATTTCACTTCCAAGCTTTGGCTTTAATAATTTGAAAGCGTAAAAAAAGCAATCATGCAACCAAGTGGCACTCTCCTTAATTAAGGAAGTCAATTCAGAATCAATAAAAGGGCAATTAATCTGTGGGTGTCGCTGGCTCTGAATTATGCTGATAGCCCCAAAGAGGGGGCCCTGTGACCTCCAACACTTCTCCCAGGGTCTGAAGGTTTTCACACCCTGATCTGTTATTTTATGACAAACACACTGTTAGAAAATACACTGGTAGATGTCAGGAAATGCTAAAGAAGTGAACTGAAGAGCCTGAGTCTTTTGCAAAATCATTATAGTAAAATTTATCCTTGCTTTGGATTGTTTTAAAGATGCAAAAGCTCATTAAAAGGAAGAAGGGGATTCAGTAGAGAGGCACATGTGCTTCCCTGGGAGCAGAGGACACAGACCCTCAGCAGCAGGAGTGAGTGTCATTTTGGGCAGCCTTCTCTTCCTGAGGATTTTCTGAAGGGTCTCTGGCAGGATTTGGAGAGGAGCACACAATTTAGCACAGTCTCTTGGTGCCTTCCTTTCCATTCTCTGAGGAAACAGGGCAGTGCAGGTTTTTCAAGGGGAAAAAGTAGAGCACTACACTTATCAATCCCTTGGCTTGTTTCCTCCCACACCCGGGCACAGATCACTGTGGCACATGAGGATTTATGTTATCGGTGACACACACAGATTGGCACAGAGAGAAATTACTTGGCTTGTTTGGGGCCAGAGTTTAGCAGCTTATGAAACATCTCAGCGCTATGGAAGAGAAATGCAATGAAATTCAACAGAAGAAAAGAGCCAGTTGTGTGAAGCAATTCCCTCCTCAAAAGACAATCCCTCCGACTTCACCGACACTTCATTACTTACGGAATATGGGGCTACCAGAGCATGCTAAACTATCACACTCTGAGCCCTTGCAGAAGTGTTATATTAAAGAATATGTAGAAGCCAGATCCAGGGTAAGCAGAGGTGCAACTAAGCTGCCATCCAGGGGTGACTTAAGAAGCTTATCTGCATTATTCTGTACCACTCTCCACTGACAACTTTAACAGTCACTCAAAGAAACATCTTATTTCAACCACTGCGTCCCATGCATCTCTAGCTAATACCACATCCAGCAGACACTTCATTACAGGGTATTTTTGCCAGCCCATACCCTAGAAAGCACAATTTTAACTGGACTAGGCGCATATCTGAGAACTCTGATTGATCTGTCTCTTCATTTCTATTCTCTTCCCGGTTCAGGGCTATAGCTTGTCTTTTGGTGCCTCCCTTTCCCTCTTCTTTATTACCAATCCCCTGTCATCAATTCTGAGTTAGACATTTTACCTCCTCTGGCAGGAGTTCTCCAGTGTGAGATGACTAACAGACATTAAATTGTTAGTCTTATGTTCTCTTTAAAATGTGCTCAGAGCAAATGCTAATAGCAGCACATCTCAAAAGACTCCTACCAGCATTTGTCTTGATCTTTCATTACCCATCTGTCAAAACCCTGGTGACAGTTACAAGTTTAAATCAAAGTTCAGAGGCACCTGTTAGTTTCAAAAAACTTTTGCCTCTAAGGCCTACATTTTAAGAAGCTGGGTGTGCTCGCCAAGTCCCAGCATTTGAAATGTTGGCAGAAGATGAAGTACGTGGGCATTGCACATAGTGAGAAGACTGAGGCAATTTTCCATTTAATAAACACACAGGGACAAATAAATCACAGCCCCTGGGCAGAGCATCCAATAAGTTTACTCTGTACCTCCTCAGAGGAACTTCAACTTGACAAATCAGGCAGGCTAAGGTGACAAAGAACAAAAGAAAAGAGGCACCAGCAAAACAGCTGACGTGACCAAAAGTCAGGCAGCTGCCTGTTTTGAGATGCTGGAAATCATTAACCTGTGCTAATCTGACCAGAAAGGGAGTTACAGATGCACATCTCTACTCATAGAGGTTGTGGTTAGGTGTGAGGGAGGATCACGGAGAAAGACAACCCAAGAAAGCTCTCAATCTTCTTCAGAAACTCCCTCTTCTCTACTGGAGTCCCAGCTCTTTGGCTCTGACCTGCCGGTTTAGGCTTTGATGTATGAATTTAGCTCTCCAGACTGTTTTGAACAGAAATCAGGGAGAATAAAAAATTCAGAACCAAGTAAGAAAACCCTCCACAAAGGTCTGGCAGACTTTGATGGAAAAGTGACCTTTGTTCAAACAATTGGCAACTGTTAATCACAAAATCATCAGCGGCAGCCTTCACACTACATTTATTTTGCCAACTGTTTGTAGTGTCTGCTGCAGACTATTACTCTCATATATTTCCAACAGTTGCAGCACGTTTGTCACTTTTTTGAATGATTTATTTTAATTTGAATGTCACACATCTATTGAAAAATACTTGGAAACAGGCTACTGTCTACATCTTTCTGGTAATTTCTGGATACTGATGAATGCCAGAGCATGCCACAGTGTGTCCTTTACAAAGGATGGAATTGGACTGATGCTTTAGCAGATATCCTAGAAGTTTGCTGGATTAGGCACAGTTTACTTTTTCTTCAAAGCAGAATTTCTACATAAAAACATTGGCTTTGGATTTCTATTTCTGTTTTCCTGTTTCTCAGAAAATTCACACCTATACCAAACAAAAGAATTTATGGTCATCACATCCCAGCTGCATATTGAAACGGGTATGGAAAACAGTTTGCAAGACATCCAAACAGTACATTCCTATGCAGAAATCATTTTGCAGCTCCATTATTTGCAATCAACCACAATACTATGCTTCAAGTCTTGATTTTGTTACCCTGCGCAGAAATGCTGTTTCCACTTCTCTGTCTCATTACAGGAGCCTTGGCAGCTCAGCAAGTGCCTTGTTACTAATCCTGTGGTTTCATTCATAGCACCTGGAGGTCACATCAGAGTCGAAGCTGCCAACCTCAGTGCACTGTGCACATCTATGTCCTGATCAACCCTTCCTTGGCTTAACCTTCATCTTGTCTGTGCACTCCAAGCAGCTTTAAAAAACAACCTGGAAGAGTTTGTTCTAAACAATGAGAAGCACACAAAGAAAAGCACACGTGGCTTAAAGTTACCACTGCCTCTATGCAACAGGTCCTGCAGGAATCTGATTCCCTTTTTCATGCCAGTCTCTGAAATTAGACCTAATAAATCAAGACCAGGCTATAAGCCAAGCGGTGTGCTTTTTTCAGTGGATGGCAGAATACAAATGCAATAATTCATTCTGATTATGGTGTTTGATTACTGAGTGTGAGAAAAGGCTCAAACAGAATGTAACTTTTAATTATACCATTTTATGGCAGTTCATTGCAAAGCCAGAAGATCTTTCAGGGCCATGCAAATGTTTGCCTCATTCCTGATAAAGCCTGAAATATGTCTCAGTGCCTTCCACAGCCTCTGGGCATAGTCTCTATTCGTTCTTGCAGATCTCACTGTTGATTTGCTATATTTTGCTACTGCTACCCTGGCAACCCTATGAAACACAGAAAGCTGATTTCTGTGTCTCTCATTTATATAAAAAAATGTGTTTAGATACTTCTAAATAAACAACACTTGCTATCTAATGCAAACCCATGCAAGAGTGTAATATGGTTGTCATTAGGCAAATTATGGTTGACGAAGAGCTGCAAGTAAATGCACCCCAGAAGCTCTGCACTTCCTCTGCAGACATTACACTGAGCACGATGCATATTTCTCTCTGGGAAATCCCTTATATAAAAATGGTGGCCTAAGGCTGTAGGAATAAGGTGGGATTTGAACTGAATATACTACGGCTATTTGATTATGTCTTCTGTGTGTAACTGAGGGCAGAAATACTCCCAGATGATTTTTTTTAAACTTAAATATCTCAAAGATTAATTGATTCATTTACACAAACGTTTCGAGCCCCTCCAGCTGGCAGCAATATCCATTTGTGAAATTCAGACAAACTAAGAGCAACTCAAATATCTCTACCTCCTATATTTTATCAAAAACCCCACCAACTTAGCAGTATCTGTCACTGAAGTGAAACAAAAGCATGAAGAACTCAAGAAATCTCATATTTATATTAATACAAAAGCCTGTGCTCCTCTGGGCATAACAAGAGCATTGTGCTCTTTCAAAATTAAAATCAGTTCCCTTTATCCTTACTGGCTATTTGTCGCCTCCCCCAGCACCAGTTCATGGTGTGGGGATGTCTGGAAGGGGTAGGGAAATGCAGGTTGTAGTAGACCCTCACAACTTTACATGTGGAGAGACGATGCAAAGAGTTAGAAAAGCCAGAGAGGTGGATGCTATAGTTAGTGTCAGCTGCAGAAATGAAGGAGAGAAAAGACACTCAGGAGATGTTGCACAGGAAAAGCAGAAGCATTTCACAAAACCTCGGAGATGGGGAAGAGTGAGAAGTGACACCACTGCTGTGAGCCTGTGGGGACATGGCGTGGTGGTGGAGCTGTCAACATCAACGGGAAAAGGAGGAGGCTGGGTAGATTTTGAAGGATAGATAAAGAGCTTGGGGCTGTTGGGCTTCAGTTGTCAACGGGACATGCAGGATCTGCCAAGGGAAAGGGAATGGAAAGAGAAAAGCCTATGAATCATCAGCTTGGGATGGCAATTAAAACCTCCATACCATGAGCTGCTCTGTCAGCAAGCCCCTCTCCTGCAGCATGGGTGGAAGCTGCTCAACACTTGGCATTTTCCACCCAATTTCCTAGAATAATACCTGCAATCCATTATTGGTGGCCACCTCCAAATTATACTCACATGGAAATTAGACATATATAGGTTAGAGGTTGGCCTGGGCTGTCCCAACAAGCCAACATTGTCTCCTGGATTTAGTTCATCACACACTAGAGAGCAGTTGACGAAAGAGATAGATACAAACTTAAGAAGCAGTTTTCAGACAGTCACTCCTTTCATGGTAATTAGAAAGAACCAGTTGATTAGGCTCATGGTTAAATTAGCCAGCCAGCCTTAGAGCCTTGCTGGGCATCTCTCCTCCCTATCCCTCTATTAGCACTGATTTGTTAGGGCCATACTATGTTGTTAACATTTCCAGCATCTGCTCTGATCAATTTCTTGCTTTCTCATCTCAGAATTGCCATGGACGTGTCACACTTCAGCACTCATGTCAAAGAGGAAAATGCAAGATGGGGTGTGCCTGTAAATGTGTGTGTATGTGGAACTTCCCATCTGACACTGAGAGGCCTCACATGGCCCATCCCAGTGATTTGTATTTCTACATACAAACTACATCTCTTCAGACTAACCCCCTCACCAGGTTCAGGCTGCCCACACAGCTTCATCCAAAGCAGACATATGGGTTTGAAGCAGTTGTTGCCCCCATTTATCTACCTTCCTGACTGTCAGGAACCCCAAGGCAACCCCCTTGCACTGCCCCTACCAAGCCCTGAATCTGTTTGTGCTCCATCTTTTCTTGGGACCCGTGCTGTCCAGCAGGACCACGTGCAGCCTTTATCAGACCTGCCAGGGAACATGTTGCTTTGGGCTGGTTCTGCGTTGCGCAGCAGGGTCAGAAAAAGCCACAGTGCCCTGAATAGAACATCAAGTCACCATGTCAGCAATTGCAGGTCCTTTATTTTAATGTATGACTCACTCTTACATCTTAAGGGATTCTTGGGCAATTTCACCTATCTTATATTTCAAATTTTGTAAAAGATTTAAATGCAAACATTGTATTCTAAAACGTGAATCAAAGCACCACTAATGAAACATTTATGCCTCTTCCCTCTAGAAAAATGGTATCACCCTAAAGAATAATGGAATGCGGAGTCCACATCCCTTCCCCAGGGAAGTCTCCCTGCCCCACTCTCCAGTACCCAGGGAAGGTTACACCCAGTTCCCACCATAATTGCACTGCTTAGGCTCAGGTGAGCATCCTGACCTGGATGGGGATGAGCATAATCTCTCTCCAAAATATCTTTGTACCTGCCAAGGTGATACAGACTCTGAGAAAGACCTCCAGAGGGAAATGAGAACTATACACAGGGTTTCCAAAATCCTTGCGGAAGCCCCACTGCTAAGCTTTCCTCCAGAAATCCTCACTGTAATCACTTCACAACTATACTTGTCCATGTAAGCTGAGCTTGAGAAGCAGCTCAGGCTGCATCAAGCTTTCCTGCTTGTTAAAACATCCTCCTGTTTTTGCAGTCATACAAAATCTGGGCCATCGTCCCTCCCCAGTCCCAGCTTCTGTCACAGGAAATGCCCCCAAGGCACTGTTGGCCAGTTTTTCAACTTTGTATTTCTCTTCGGCTTCTCAAAAACATCTTCCTACAGCCTGGTCAAGGAATACCCCCAGGGAGAGCCACATCTGGGCTAGCACATAAAGTTAAACCAGCTCCTCTGAAGTATAAAACAAGCAAACAGCCCCTCAACACACAACTGTGGGTAGTGGGTGCAGAATTTAGATGGAAGTCAAAATTCAAAGCAAAGTTTAATGGCATTTACTATTCAGAAACAAGCCTGTCTTATTTTTAGTACATTTCTCAGACTTGTCATTATGTACTTCTGATTTACAGTTTTAATGCCAGGCAACTGTGTTACCTTTATTCTTCCCTGCAGGATTACGTGAGAATATTCTTTAGAGTGAATATCACACTGGGCTAAGGTTAAAAAACAATCAAGACATGTAGCAAGCTCCAAGGTGCCTTCCCATATCTCTGAAATATAAACTATTCCCTGGCATAAAAGATTCTGAAATACATAGCCATAAAGTCAAAGCTCTGCTAAGCGAATAACAAATACAAGAAGCTCTGCTTCCAAAAGCTCTGAATCACACCGACAGCTATGTTATGTGTGAAGCTAAAATATTTCCAAAAAAGCCAGAAGCTGTCACCAGAAGGTAGCAAAACACTGGCCAGTTCCTTGGCTTTGATTATAATTCACACAGAAATACACACTGGGGGGATGGACCTACAGCTTAGAAAAAGCGCAGTCTGTGTTTCTTGGAGACTTTTATATCCAGGTAAAGACTGAGGGTCTTGCACTCTTCTGCAATGGCACTCAGTAACTAACTTGTAACGGCTAAAGAGTAACCCATACCGGAATGTCAACCAGTTTGGGAATTCCTTCCTGCCTCCTGAGAGCCAATACCACTATCAGATACAATCAGTCAAAACACACAATCTCACTTTGCTTTAAAAAATCCTGTCCATTAACAACTGAGAAATAAAGTCAATGTACACTGCAGAAGAAAACCATTTTTCAGGGCCCATCTGGGCAAACCATCTCCTGAAGATTCAACAAACCTTCTCCCACTAACACTGCAGGCACACGAATGGGAGGGGCACAAGGGAAACCTGCTGAAGAACAGCAGTATTGATCCAGTGGGCCACGGTCCAGGCAGGAATCACTGGTACATGGGAAGTGTAAATACATTTCCACACTTTCTCTATCCATATCCTTTATTGGTTTAACCTGTGTCACTGCAATTGTCTTTTCTTCTTGTTCTTTCTCTTTATTTTTTTCCCCCTACGCATATAAGCCTTCTTGAATGTGAAATACTTGCCAGGAGACATAAAGGATTAATGTCAGAGGGCTGACATACAGCATGAAAGACAATGAGCCAGACTCTTCCTAAATTCTGAAACACAGCCTGCAAAGTCTGTCCAACAATTTTTCTTATTATTACAGATTCCAAACGGAGTCACTGAATATTTTATCACAGTGAATTTTTATTTTTTTAATGACCGAGAATACAGAGAGTTATGTATTGAGTAATTCAAGCTAAAGGTGCATAACAGTATCTCTGCTAAGGCGTATATATAAGATTATGCAGATCATTAGTCAGCTAACTTCAAGCACTGTAACATGCTACACGATGAAATGCCCTGTAATCTGTTTTACAAAAGAAGTCACAGTCAGTAGCGATCAACCTGATTTGCCTGACAAAACCCTATAAAATTTCCAAAGAAAGTGCAGACCAAAGGACTGTATTCAAAAATCCTGTCAGCAGCTCTGTTTTTGCTGCTTACTTTCTGTAATCCCCTATAAGCAAGCATAAGCTGGTGGAGGTGCAGGTGCACGAGGCTGAGAGGCATTTCCACCACCCCAGCACAGATCCGTGGCACGCTGGCTGCTCACATCCCATAGCTAATCATCTATCAAGCCTGGGATAAAAATCTGGCAAGTTTCATATTAAAAGTGCCAGAATGAAATCAGTAATATCCTGAATGCACATACAAGTGTTTCAGTGCAATGCAAGTAAAAAGCCAGAAAACCAAAAATAACCCTGTCTGCAGGACTAACCCTTCTAATCATGCAGCCTCAAAAGATTAAGTAAGAACACGCAGGCACCAGCTTCATTTATCACCAGCAGGTCTAGTAGCTCATGGTTATATTGCACAGAAAATTAATGTTATATATAACTCTAAATTCCAGTTTGCTTTCCTATCTCCTATTTATGACAAAGACAGAGCAGTGGGAAGCAAAAATGAAAATATCCTTTGTAAATATGATCCCAGTTCAGTAGAGTGCTGGGGCACTGAGGCACTTCAAATTTGCATGGTATTGTTCAGGCACTCAAACTGCAAGTAAAAACAACCAAAATCTTCAGAATGCAAGACCAGCTTTCTCTAAACAAGTAATCCTAGTGCAGATGGATCTTTTCAATTCAATTTCCAAGCAAAGCAATGTTTTGTGATTTAGTCCCACTAAACCTTAACAAAACAGCACAAGGAACGCATCTTTATCTCAACTCTTGATACAGTCTATCAATATTAAAATAATCTGGCATGGACTGGCTTGCTAATAAGCCAGCATTCAGAGATGTTGCAAAACAAAACTGTCTTAAACATGTGATTTTTGAAGGATATAAAATATAAAAACTATGAAGAAAAAGAAAATGCTGTCATTTGGCACAGCAAGATTTAAAAAAAAAAAAAACAATTACAAGGCTGAGTACATTAAATTAAACTTGGTGCAGCCACTCCTGACAGAAGTCCTACTATCAGTAATTGCACATATTTGGATTGTAATTGTTAAAAATATCATACTGCAAGTGTTTGATGCATCTGAGATTCTCCGGCTGAAAAGTCATACGAAATTCCCAGTAGAAAACTCAGGTTTTGGTTTAACATGAGCTTCTGTAATATTTGATTCTTTGCTTCTTGCTCTTTTACTGTTTATTGCCCTGGGATCAAAGATCCATTCTGTAGTGGAAATAAATTCCAAATCATCGTTTGCGTGCTCCTTTACCACAAGAGATACAAGCAAGTACCAGAGTGATTGAATCCCATTGGTCTCCCCAAGTTCTTGGTCCTCCAGGGATTCCAGAGCCACAATGTCAGATTGCAAGAGTTTAATAGGGCTGTTATCTATTATGGCTTTTGTTTTCAGTCATCAAAACCCCAACTCAACAAATTTGCCTAGGAAAGGCCAGCAGAGAGATCCCCTGTGAGGCCTGAATTATCTCTCAGCAGATACTACGTTAAATTACCCCTATAAATGGATGTGGTGTTAAAGAGCTCCAAATCAACTGTCATGAAATTCCAAAACAAAGCCATGCACCACCATTTAATTCATTAGCCAGCCAGAAACTCAATTTTACACAATAAAAGAGAACCTAGTCCTGCTTGGGTACTTCAGATCATGCTAACTTACCTGAGGTAAGACAGATCAAGCAGGGCAGGACAAAGTGAGGGGGAATGCCCAATTATTTAGTTAGTAAAATTGTTCTTGCTGTTTTATGTGCAGTTCACTGATATTCAATATTTTTGTCTTACAGTGCGATCTCCAGACATTTTAATAGGTCTACCAAAAGTTACATGACCACTGCCATGGTTCACAAGCTGATTCTTGTGAGACACAAACCTTTTTGTGTTGCTGTTTCCCAGAAAAAGCCTCCTGTCTCAAACACACCCACACCCCACACAACAAGCACTCAGTAAAGCCCTGCTTTCTCTTAGGGAAAATATAGTTCAGTAACAGGGTCTGACACCTGCCATTTCCCAAATCACTGAAGAACATGAGCACCCAATTTCTAGGTAGGTTAAAGTGGCATTCTGGGTCGATAGAAAAATCGTTTCCTAATCTGTACATCTGAATTACATTATTGTAGAGGACTTTCTATTCTCCCTTCAAACACAGGCTTTTACTTCTGAGCTTCTCCAGATCAGCAGAGACAGATGTTGGCAGAGGTTCAGGCAGCACCATGTCTGCAGGACAATAATGTCCTCATTGACCACAATTCAGTCCTGAGCATTTTAAGCAGATAAATTAAAAGTACATGTGAAGTTTTCTTTAATTCAAGGAAATTATTTGTGTGCCAAGTTAAGACTTGGTCTTCTGTATAATTGGCTATTTCAGAGCTGTAGGTTGGAGGGAAGAAACCAGTCATCAATATATGCCTATGGTATACCAGGGAAGAGGTACTATCTTTGTTCAATACCTTCAGCAAAACAGTTCTGCCAGACTACAGTGCAAATCAGTTATTCAGGCATATGAACGGCAGCTGGTGGGATCTCCTGTAACAACTCTCCTGCTCCTCTTAGACTGTGGAAATTTTAAATCAATGCTCTTAAGAAAGCACGCTCCTTAGTGAGTATTAAAAGAGTTGCATGCTTATGGAATGCCAAAAAAGTTGTCCAGAAAAACCTACTACATCTCAGATCTGACTTCAGACACTTCACCTTTTTGGAATCTGCTGATGTGAGATGTTCCCCACGTCACGCTGCTTACGTGGCTAAACTTGGATTCAGACCTCCATAAGGCTAGCAAAGCTTTTGCCACAGCTGCCATCCCCACACAGCCCCTCCAGAGACCTTGCTCTGAAGAAGTCTGGATGCAGCAGACAGGTCATACCACCAAAAAGACCTCAAGACATTGCCCCCATGTCCTGAGAGTGAGGACAGAAAGGGGCAATCACAACTCTGCAGCACACTATGAAAACCTCCACCCACACAGACACTGCCAAGCACGATGGGGATGCAAAACGTTGTTATTAATTACGTTTGGCAGTCAGTTTGCCATGACACATCAGGTGCCTCCTCCCTCTCCAGAAGGCTTGGTGAGCACGGGGTTCAAGTGGCAGGGCCACCACGCCAGGGCTGCTCATCAGCTGGATCTCTGGTGGCCTCATTAGCTGAGCTCTCACAAGCGCAGCAGCCAAGCACCGTCCCAGATTTTCACACACCAACTCTGACATTTATAAAGCACTTTCAGTTGTGACAAGATCAAAACCTCGGCATTCTTTCAAATCTCACAATAACTCTCAAACACCCTCAGCACAAAGCTGGGGAAGAAATAAAAAAGAGCAAACCAAAAACCCAACAACCCACAACTGAAAGTGATAAAGCTCTTATGAGATAAAACTGGAGGAATTATGGGATTTGTTCCCCACCTCCACCTCACTCCAGGCTTCATTTAATTTCTGCAATGTACTTTACTCTTAGAGAACACTAATCACATTATCTCCTGGTCAGGCCTCATTTGCAATCACTGCAGTCCTTTCCATCAGCTCTTCTGCCAGAAACTTACTCAGTCACTTGTGGCTCTTGTTGGACTCTCAACCATTGACTCCTATGATGATATTTAAATATCAATACAATGCAACTCCACTTTGCATGGTAGAGCATCATCCTCCAGCCAAGCTTAAATAGAAGTTGTGTCAAGGCTTGAAGTCTAAATTATTTGTTCTGAGTTGTATAAAGGGACTGTTTTCTTTTATAGATTTTGCAATAAAAACTATTGATCAAAACTAGGTTTTTCATGTGCTTGCACTTAAGAATTACTAAAAGTGACTGGGGTGGAAGGAGTGTAAATGTTGGGAGTACAGTAGAAAGGAGTCTCTCTTGGTCACAGCAGATTGTATTAAAGATACCAGTATAGAAAGACACATCAGAAGCTGTGTATTCATATACATAGAATTCCTAAGCTGTTCTTCACAGAATTCCTAAGTTGTTCTTCATTAATAATTCTCTGTAAGGGACACAGTGACCTCCCCCCTTCCTTGTAAGCACAGATTCCTGTTCCTATGGACTGTTTGGACTCTGCTTGCAACATCAGCATCAGTAAGAATTGAGGGCGCCTTGTGCTCAGAAGGACAGCAGAGTTTAAACTACTTTTTCTCCAACTTTAAAGTCAAGAGCTTGGCCAACACAGGTATTTCAACACAAGCATGTTGTACATCAAAGGCTGCAGTTGTGCTTGACAAAACAAGGGCACTCAGCTAACAGGGTAAGTCATGTGGTGCAGAAGATGGGGCAGGAAATGCTGGAGGCATCAGGTAACCCCCAATTCCCTGGGAAAGCCTCTTCCTAACTTCCAGTGTTAAAGGCTATGTAATTCTCTAAAAATGAAACAGTTCTATCCTTTTTAATTTTCTTGGTTGCTGTAAGTATTGCTTTTGCAACCTGAAATGTTCTTTAATCCATACTAATACCCATCTTTCTTAAATCTGGGTACCTTTATGCCCAAGAAACATGCTGCAGCTTATCTACTGTCAAAATTTCAGAAAACAATGCAAAACACAGTTGAATGCTCGAGACAGGCTTTTCTTCTGTCTTGTTGTAATAGCTCTATTGATAGTTCCACCTAGAGTAAGCATGAGCGTCCCTGAAGTACACACGGATCAAAGCAAAATAATAACGTGAGCGTACACATGAACAAAAGGATTGATGAATTTTCTGGGTTAGGAGGTATACAGTTTTGTTGCTTATTTCTCTAAAGACTTTGTTTTTATTTTCCGTTTGTTGATTCGTGGCCCTTTACTTTTTTTTCCCACTTGTTTATTCCAAACATAAACCAGCTATTAAATGCAAGCTGTTCAAAAAATATACAATTGAGAACATTTCAACTATAAACAATACTTGCAGATTTACTCTATGAAAACCATAAATGAAAAGCAAAGAGTGACACGTCAACACAATGAAATCAGAGACAAAACAGGCAGGAAACAATTCTAAGAAAAAACAATAAACTGCACACCACCATTCCAAACCTGTTTAATAGCATTCCAGGGCTTCATAAAAAGAAACGAGCATCAACCATAAGAGCAGACTTTTAATTAGCAAACTGATGAATTCTATAGAACAGAGAGTCACATTACATTGTTTTCAGAGTCTCAGGTGTGTTTATATGACTTACTATAATGAAATCTTTCATTCAACCTCTGCTGGGCAACTGTATGCAGCATAAAATACAAGTTCATGTTTACATAGCTAAATTGTGATTAATGTGCTCCATATGGAAGCAGGGCCAGCCCCATTGAACAGTTGTGTCTGTACAGAAACTCGGAATGGGTTTGTAAAACAGGTGACCTGGAGCTTGCTAGGGAATGGCAAAAAGGATTAAAACAGAACATCCACCAATGGGTTAGCAACTTCTAAAATAGCAACACTAGCAATTAGAATAAATATGAAATCAAACATTAACCAGGCAAAATAATTCTGGAAGCAGCACTTATGAATGCGGTAGATAATCAGGACAGGTGCTTAGGGCATGGGGATTATTGGTGGGTTTTCATTAACAGAGAGAATGCAAGTGATATTTCACGGAGCAAATTGCATAACCAAACTGAAGGATTAAGCTCGTAAATTAATCTGAACCAGGAATGCACAGGAATGTACAATTAACGCCTTGTTCAGGCTGCTCCCGGCATGACACAGAATGCCAGTAAGCAGATCCCCAGAGGTGTCTGTAACCCAGCACAGCTCCAGGCAGCTACAGCAACCACAGGGCTGAAAATACTCTCCCTACTGCCCCAAATTAAGGCAGTTTCCTTGTGAGTACACTCTTACTGTATGTCTGGCCACAGAGCTGGTACAGGTACCAAGGAAGTGGAGATAAAGGTATTCCCTGAATGCAGCAACATCATTTAACCGATACTATCCAGACTCTTAGTCCTGGGGGGTTTTTTCCATTTTTGTCTAGGTTAGCCCTGATGCTGGAGCAGATGCAAATTTCTGGATTCCTGCTAAGTCTCACTAATTTGAAATAAATGATGTATGAACAGGATTGAAACTGCAGAGCCACAGACCACAGAATCTTTCTATAGGGTGTGTATCACAGAAAGGAGAACTCCAGTCTAATATCTCAAAAAAATTATTTTTTTTTTAATTAGAGTTGTTAGACAGAGAAGAGACCATGAAGCTGTCACTTGCCAGAAGAATGAAAGCTCTCCTGCCTACCCCCACCACATATGTCTTCCCTATAATCCTGTTATATAATGCAATCATAATTTGCAGTTGCTGACTTCAAAACTTAATATATCTTACTGTATGTGCTAAAAGAAACTATTTTTGGTAATTTTTGGTGAGTTTGGGGTGTTGGTTTTTTTTGTTTGTTTTGTTATTATTTAATAAAATAGGCAGAATAAAAGATAAGGACAAAGAACAAAATATTAAATAACTTAAGTTTTCTACCACTTCATATGCAAAAATCACAAGTATATTAATCCCCAAAGAAGAGGAAAATCCATGGCTTGCAGTTCTGAAAAGTTGTTTCTAAGAGTCCAACCCCAAGGGCTGTAAGTGAATCTTGTTGAGCTGGGCCAAGTTTGACTTACTGTAAAACTACAAAAGATTTAACTTTCCTGTCTCTTTCATAGCACTAATCACAGGTGCAGAGCTACAAGACCAAAACCACAGGCACAGTATCTGACACAAGATCACTCAGCTTTTGGAGCTTGAAAACCTACTTGACCTGGGACTGAACAGCCCCTTGTCCTGCAGAGCATTCAATTTCTGCCAAACTTGTTCACTTGAAAGGGTGTTACACACAAATGCACCATTAACAGTGTACTCAAACAACACTTAAAAAAACACCCCAAAACCACCGGGAACAAGATGTAAGCTCTAACAAATATGTGCAAACAGCTGACATTAATCTTGAAGGAATTTGCTTCTGTGTATAAATCTCAATATAATCTTCAAAACAGGCTATATTTCTAGAAGCTCAGACAGCCTGATGGGCGATGCTTGAGCCTGTTTTTCTGTGGAAAAGCTAAAGATTTATTTTCAGCACTGGTACCTGTGGAGGAGTGGGTCTGGGGAGCACTGACATCCCCAGTCCCTGTTTGTGGCACACAGAGCTTCACCATGATGTCCCAGAACCCATGACAAGTTTGATCATCAGTCAGATGCTCTTCCAAAGGAACTGCACTGAGCTGAAACATGAGCTTGGCTGACACATCCTGCCCAGCCTGGGTCTGAATTACTCTTCCTGAACAAAATGAGAAGGTCTCCAAAATAGCAGCTCTGTGCAAAGGGACTGCTAGAAGTTTCTACTGTGGGCTATTCTTTGCCACCTAGACACAGAGAAATGGGACCAAAAGGGCTCTGGAAATAGAAGAGACCTGGCAGCTAACACAGGACACAAACCTGAAGAACATAGGAAGTGGGGACTTGTAAAAACCCTTCAATGACAGAAGCCATCAAGACCATCCAAACTGCATCAACAACAGAAAACTTTTGTCAGAACTTTTATTCCAAACCAGTCTGGCAATTTCTTATGCCCCTGTAAAACATCAGAGCAAAAATATAAAACTCTCTTTTCTCTAACATGAGAAAATATTTGTCCAGAAGCTAAATTTTGGCAACTAATGCCTTGAGACCCCTGTGGAAATGACACCTGTGGGGCACAGGGAAGGTCTTGTATTACTGAAGCTTGTTACCCCAGTGTAGACAGGAGACACCTGGGGAAGAGGAACTGCCCCAAGCAGAAGCAATATTTTCTCACCTGCATTCAGGTCTCCACAGAAGGAAACAGAGCCTATTTTTAAGGCAAGTCATGGTGAATGCATTGAGTGGAGTTTTGGGACAGACCACGGCATTCTTGAGCCTGTGCAAACGGTTTTGCTCTGCAGACCATGGATTTGAGCTCAGAGCAGAGCACACGGCCTCGCTTGGCTGCTGCTGCCTCCTCCACAGCCCTTTGGAAAGCGGACAGGGAACAAGGCATCCAACGTGGTTCACCTTTCGGCTCCTGAACCACCTTCTGCTCAGTCCCACAGCTGCTTTCAGTTCTGCTGCCAAGCAGATTCACCCAACATGGTGCTCACAGGACTGTATAGTAATGAGAGCAAAACAGGCTCTTCATTTCAGGGATGTTTGTATGCTAAGAAGAGTGTAAAAGCATAAATCAGGCCAACAGACCTGCAAAAGCCTGCTCTGTATTCCTTCAATTCTCCTCGCCTCATTTTCTTCCCTTGCATATTTTTACCTTCTTTACCCTGCTCTGTTTGGAGCTCATCTAATTGTCACTTGAGATGACAAATGTCCTTTGCCTCAATGCCCCTTCCCAAGTAACGGATGTTTCCTTTCTGTATCACTCTGCTTGTAGAATTAATTTTCTTCATTAAGTGATGTCTGCATTTATCAGTTCCAAGTTTTTATTCTGCATTTTTCTACCTCTATTTCCTTGGCATGTGCTTAAAACCCACCGTTTGTGCTTGCCTTTTTTTTTTTTTTTTAAGTCAAGGTTTAACCCCCAAATATCCTCCCCTTAAAAAAGCACCAAATTCTGGTACGGTTAGCTTCTACCTTAACTTGCTGGTTTTGCTATTTCCCATAAAATATAAACATCCATTCAGTTCAGTTCTGGAAGAAAAATGAAGCATCTGTATTGATCAAGAAGGTTTGAGGCCAAAAAGTGCTATTTTGATCATTAGTTTGACAGCCCATACAACACAAAGCAAACATTTGTCCCTGGGATTCCTGGCACGTGCTAATTCCATTTAAGAGCCACTTGGCTGCTTTTAGGTATGGATTTTCAGTCTAATGACCTGAAGTTGCCCATGCCAGAACTAAAAGAAACCAGCAAATATTACATTCTTCACTGTCTTTTGATCTGCTTGGGTTTTTTGTTATCACTGCACCACTATATCACTTTAGTCAACCCAGAAAAACACCTAGTTCTCAGCAATGATTGTGATTTATTCTTTTACTTTTGTTATCAAAACTGTAACCAAACATTCCACCCACCATTTGGTTTTAAAAGAGGCCAAAGACAATAAGCTGCCTCCTACAGCAAGAATCAATGAAGGTGAAGTCTTCTTTACTGAATTGGGGAAAAAACAATATTCTATGGTTCAACATCATCCACCAAAGGTTTTACACCACTACCTCCTCCTATGACCTCTCTCAGCATCTGAACCCTGTTATAAATAGGACTTTCTTCCACAGCCAGAAGACATTTAGCTAGGGCATAAAAATAATTTGCTTTTTTAATTGTTCCAAATGTCTTCCTCTCCCTCTTTCCTTTCCTCCTCCAATTTTCATCCATCAATACTGCAATGGCAGCAAAACAGGAGAAAACAAACACATTTCAGTGGCATGATGTTTGATGTGGGACGAGCAAAATGCTATTTGCATTGACAGTACTTGGGATTTCTTGACAATCTCCCAAATAAAAGCTATCCAGGGTCAACACTACTTAACCTACAAATTCAAATGAAACAGAATACATTCAATCCATTCAATCTACAGACCTTATAATGTCTGACATCATCCCTGCTACAAAGGGTGTCTAATAAAATTAAGATAGTGATTGTTTTGACTGAAGCATTAGCAATCCATACTCCAGGAAAATGGCAACAAAAGGAGATGGAGCATTTTCTCCACAGAGCCGATCCCTCTATGTGTTTCACAGATGGGAGAGCCCCCTGGAGCTCCTCCAAATGCAGGAGAGTGGGACCATGGACAGCTCCCCTGCTGGTCTCCCATAACCACCCCGCAGTGGGACAGAAATAGACAGATCTGCTGTGGCAATGGTGATGACTTCAGACTCATCACACTACTCATCTCACTCTGCATCTATAATGAAAACATCTCGATTTGGACAAGTTATATAAATATCCGTTACAGTCAATGGAGACAAAGAAGCCTTTCCAGGAGATGAATCATCCATCCACTGGGATTTATACCTTGAAATAGAAGGATTGTGCCTAAAGGAAGGATCTGTTTTCATCCCTTGATTACAGAGGGGATCTCTGTGAGTAGGTCAAATGTTGAGATCCATAATTTCATGAGATACACAAATTAATAAAATGAATCCAGGTCGGTGTCCAAGCTGGCCACATATATTCAAAAGTAACTGCTAAATAGCCCCAGAGTGACAAGTAACAGCAAAATATGATTCAATACACATTCCTACAGCCTCAGTGTCTGGTGGGTCTCTGTGCTAACAGGGTAGGTCATGGTACACGCAAAATGTCACAGCAATGAGGGAATTACAGGGGCCACAGAAGAAAAAAGCCAAGAAAGGAATTTTGTACCTGTCACTCCTTGTATAAAAACTTCAGACACTCTGGGCAGACGCTGTGCTACATACCCAGAAAAGACAAGGAAATGAAAGGGAAAGGAGGGAAGAGGAAGCAAAGGGAGATTGTTAGTCTTCTATAAAATACAAGATGATTAAATACTGCCAAGCTTTAATCCCTGCTGACAAGCAGAACTGCATGAGAGATATGGGTTGATTAATTATACGGAAAAAGGCTGTGACACAGGCATATGAGGCAAAAAACCTAAAAAGGAGGGATTTGTTATTTTTTTATTTATTTATTGCTAAATAAAAGGCATTAGCTAATGAAAGGAGAGCTGCTCATCTGGATCTGTAACTTTCAGTCCTATTTCTAAATCGTAATGGAGACTCCCAGCACATACTGGGGCAAAAAAGATCTCACAGTTGAATTTGCTTGTCACACCAGCACTGAAAGCAGGCTCTGTGTAAAGCTTTCTGGTTTGTACATTGGATTTATTGCCAGTGGCAGCAAAGGGCAACCCTGGAAAGGCTGGATCAACATAGTGCAATGGCAAGGGGATGGATGGCCAAAGGGACTGATGTAGGACAGCCCTCAGAGCCTGGAGATGAAAGAGTTCAGAGAGGTGCATGTGCATGCTTGGACAAGACAAAATGTCAGGCGAGATGCAGTTCAGAGAGTATCATCAAGGAACGAGCAGCTGTGATTGTTTTCTCTCTTTTTTACATGACTACTCAGTATTCAAGGCTTTTATGGGTTATTTGCTGTATGAAGAGAATTTGATCACAGTGTTTGTTTTTTTTTTGTGTAGCCACCTCCTCTCCAAATACAAAGCATAGCATACTCTTTTTTCCTAAAAATAAAAAAAAAATGATTAATCAGAAACCCATTGCTTTGCTTGCAATTCTAAGCCCTGTGCTCTGGCCACAGCCCCAAGAATCATCACGTGGGGGGCTTTCTCACTGGGCTCTGCTCTGTGTAAGGCACTAGGTTGTCTGAGATGTGATTCTTATTTCACCCAGACAAACCCTTGTCCCAACATCCACAACTGATGTGGTGTTAGGAAAGCAGTTTATGTTGCTTAAGCAGTTGGGAATTTAATTCTGGGCTTCCTGTAAACTAGTCAGCCTAAATCTTGTATGGCACTGCTAAGGTGAGCTTTTGGTTTGTAACTTTGGAAAGACATGAGAGAACTGCCAAAAGAAAAGGGGAAAAAAAGCAACCAAAATAAACAGGAAAGCACAGTTTTGTTCAATGGTACCTTTCCCAGATATTCTAGCAAGAGGAATAGCTCATTTGAAGTAATTCATGTTATAGCTAGAAAGATGTAGGACACATTCCCATATTTTGGGGTGATGGAAAACTGACTAAGGTTGCTTCACCCTAATTCAGTCAGCAGAGATGACCAGGGCACCAAGACATACAGAGTTCAAAACAGATTAAAAATCCAAATCTTCCTTAATCACAATTTCAGCTTGTCTCACTAAACCACTCAACCTTTTCAGATACCAATTCCAACACCAAGAAATAAAAGAAGGAAAAGCAAATAGGAAAAAGATACAAGAGAGGGAAGAGAAAGGAAAGCAGGGACAATCTGTTATAGCCCCATAATTTCATCCTGCAAAATTTCAGTCTGCATGCACCACCGATTCAATTACTGTACACAGCTCTACCCTTCAGGAGAACTAGAATTACAGAAAAAAACATTTTTAAAGGTTAGTGAGAGAGTTTTTCATTGAAAGTGACCTGCCTCAATAGGGGCACACAATGTAAGGTAGGAATTTCATTTGCCTTTCTCCTCCAAACAGATATTTAAACTTGTTTTGGGCTTCCAGTGAAATACGTCTGATGATCTTAATCTACTCCCCACAGAGAGCAAAGCCAAGGAACAAACTCCCTTGATTACCAGGTTCGGTGCAAAATACTGAAACTGGTATTATAAAAGCACATTTTCCTGCACAGAGGAGCTGATCTTCAAGGCACGTTTAAAAGTAGATAAAAAATATGAGTCACAGCTACAGGGTTTGGCAGATCAGAAGGGGCAAGGTTTAAAGCTCCCAGCATCAGGAACTCTGCTCCTCCTCTCACATGGTCTCACAAACCATTTCTCCCAGAATACCTTCATAGTTATTTTGGCAAACTGTATTTACTTAAAGGCAGCTATTCCAGGCTATGTGGGATAACCCTGGTGCTGGATGCCAGAGGAGACTTGACATCAAGGCTGCAGCTGCTCAGTGTTTTCACAAGTGCAATTTAAAGCATTTCCCTAATGTTGTGGCTCAAAAGCATAAGGGCAAAAGGGCTATTCTGGTGAGAAATAAGTGGGGTTACCACTTCAGTATAATTTTTTTAATTATCTAAACAATGATATGCGTATTGCCAGCACTTGTCAGACAAGGTAGAAACATATTTTTTTTTCTCTCAAAACTGTATTTCTCCAGCATGCTTCATTTACAAAGGGTATAACCACAAGCACACAAATCTTTGTCTACAATTTAGACTCTGGAAAACCATCCAGTAAATAATTACTCTTTGAAATCCAGCAAGAGCATGCCTGCATCTTAGAATCATAGGAACCTTAGGTTGGAAAAGACCTTTAAGATCATCAAGTCCAACCACTTACCCAGCCCAAGCTCGCCATTAAACCATGTCCCCAGGTGCCACATCAACACATCTTCTAGATACCTCCAGGGATGGTTACTGGGCAGCCTGCTCCAGTGCCTGACAACCCTTTTGGTGAAGAAATTTTTCCTAATTTCCAGCCTGAATCTCCCCTGGTGCAACTTGAGGCCTTTTCCTCTCATCCTATTGCTTGTTACTTAGAATAATCCGACCTCCCAACCTCCCCAGCCTCTTTTCAGGTAGTTGTAGACAATAAAGTTCCCCTTAGCCACCTTTTCTCCAGGATAAACACCCCCTGCTCCTCAGCAGGGTTGTGCTCTAGTAAATACATTTAAGTTCCTGTTAGTTTTGCAAACAGTTTTGAAAGACTGAAATGCCAGAGAAGAGCTCTCCAAAGGGAGCAGCAAAAGCATCTATGGTAAAATAGCAGCCATGTGTCTTCATTGAACTTGGAGAAGGACTGAGCTCACAGGATGCCACTGACGCCAAGAAAAGATGGAATTATTATAACTATTTACATAATCAGCCACACTAAGAAAAGAGACAATAAAAGCAGCAGAAGCACTATTAATTATATTCTTCTAAACTTAGTGTTCTCAACCCAACATGGAGTTCTCCAGAGTAATTTTCATGATTATTTTTTAAAATCAGCTAAATTATAGCCTTCCAAAAAACTCTGGGCAAATGACAGCTTATTCTTCAAGAAGACTACTGTACAATTGGATGGGTGAAATATCAAGATGATTTCCATGGAATATATTCCCATTTCCCATCCTAATTACTGACGGATTAGTTAGTGTCACTGGAATTATAATAATTTGCCTAAGTAACCAGTTTTTAAATAATGATGGAAATTGTATTCAGAAGCTGCTCTTCCACACATTATTTATACATACTGTCTGTTTACTCTCCATGCATGAATGGCTATTTTGTCCCTAAAGATCCAAGATAACACGATAACAAGGATCCTACAAGCACATACACACATTCATCTTTTCTCACTTGCAAACACTTCCATTTACAGGACTATCACCAGCTGGTGCCCTGCTGCCTTTCACACTCCCCCTTCCCCTGCAAATGCAGCTGCCTGACCCATGCAAGGGGTTGCTCATTCCAACAGTGACCAATTCCCTCTTCACCTCCAGAAAAGACAGAAAAACCTCCTTGCTACCTTCCAGCTTCAATGAAGGCAGGCTAGTTGGCTGAGGACCAACCCTGATCCCCAAGTAAACTCCTCTTCTGATCCCCTGCAAATGACTGAGTGCCCCCAGGGTGACACCATGTACCATATTTCAGGCATTCTGGGGTATTTTCCTCTTTCCCTCTTTGGCTGTTTCAGTCTCAGCATAGCTTCCAAAAGACTATGAGCTGTTTTCTTTTTTAGTAATTCATTTGCACAAACAGAAACACTTTGTACTACACACAAGGAAGCCTTCTGGAATAGGCTAGGCATCACCAACTTGTCATCACTATGCTGTTTTTAGCTGGCTGATTGCTTTTCCCCCTTCAAAAATAAACATAAATTATTTGGAGGAGGGAGGAAGATTTGTTTTCAAACTAAACCAATCTCTCCAAATCTTTGCCATCTGCAATACCCCACTGCATCAAGGAAAGAGAGTGATGCTTGGGCTGTGCCCAGCAGGCTCCAAAACGTGGGTGAATACAGGTCCAGATGACACCTCATCTCCACTGGCCCTGGACCAGACTGTGAGGCCAAAGCCATGATACAACACTACCCCTCCCTCTGCTCTGAGCTGACCCCTGCCAGCCATACCTCCTACATGCAAAGCAGATCATCCAGAAAGTATTTGAACAGATAGTTGGCCTTTTGAAGATTTTCCAAAGTTCTGAAGTGTTCACTTTTACATCCATTTTGGTCATTGTAAAAATCTCATTTCAACTCTTGCAGGAGGGTAGAATGACAGCTGAACCTAAAATTGAGCCATTTTCCCTCCTCAGCCACTAAAAGACCTCAAGTGTAACAGTCCTGAGCAGCCCAGAATGGTTTATTGAGCCTTAATGCCAGGCTGGAGCCAGGGCTGGTGCCATCCATGTCCACCATGCTGGAGCCAGGAGAGTTGCATATGTAGCACATGTACCTGATTGGGAGTTGAGGTCCAGGAGAGATTCATAGTAAAGGCACAAAGGGAAATCAGCCACTAAACTCCTACCAAAAGCCACAGGGAAGTGGGTGATTAATGTTTTGAAAATCCTCCTTATCAATCAAGGGCTATTCTAAGGACCACGATAGGTTCAAAATATCTCCAGTGAAAGGAAGAACTATATTCTGTTATTTGGAAAGTGAGTCTGTACTTGCTAAAAGCTCAGAAACTAACCTATTTTTACTATTCCTGTATTACTTCCTTTCTTTTCTGGGAAAATGAACAGAAGCCATGCATTGTTCCAGGCTGAAGCACATACATCAAGAAAGGACATCACTGCTCCCATTTCAACAGGGGGCACAACAGGAGGCAGTGAGGGCTCCAAGGACACCTTTCGTGCAGTGAGAGAATTACATCCTGAGAACACAGAGCTCTTTCTCCAGCCACAACTAATAAATAATACTCTTCCATATGAAGCCAGCAAGTACAAAATACTGGCAGGAGTCCTGGTGTGCTAATGCCCAAGTCTGACAAGAAACCTGAATAATCACTTAACTTGGGATAGAGAAACAACAGGTCCCCAATTCAGTGCAACATTCCAACAAGTTTGGTAAACACACCAGAGAGTGTTTGAAAATAATTTTGCCTGTCTCCAGAAAAAAACAAAAACAACCTTCTGAAGCTTATGCATGTGATGTCAGTTCCTTTTTTCAAAGGGGCAACATGACAAATGTGTTGGAGATAATCAAGAAATCCAGGTGCAATTCGGTTTTAATGCCTTGACAGTGGGGACGCTTATCAATCTCCTCGTTACAGCCAAAAGTTTCTTGGCAAAATGTTCTATAATAAGGTACATGAGATATCCTAATTTCTTTGGAGAATATTTTTGTGGAGCTTTTTATCTGGTTCTTTGAAACCACTTGTGAATTTTTTTCCTGTTCTTTGATTATTTGCAGGTGCCAACCACAGCTACAGTACCCTATTTCACTTAAAGTAAATGTTATTGCAATTATAACCTACACTAGGGAGAGAAAAGGAAGTTTTGCAGACATTGCTGCCTCATACAAACTGAAGAATAAGCATGACAGCAGGCAGCACTACAGAGGACATGGTCTTCCCCAAATCCCAGATAAGGGCAAGGGAGTGCCCCTGGAAAGACAGAAAATCTGAAGCCAGTGAATTTTTCATAGAAAATACATTTCAGAAACAGATACTCAGCCTGGGATTTGTTTTTCCACTCTGTTACTTCTGTTGACACACTGCAACTTTCTGTTTGGTCACAAACATTTATGAGTGTGTCCTCTGTGAAAATTGAACATTCAAGGTCTGCTTGGAGCACAGTCTTCTGATGCAACAGTGTAGCTTGGGCTGCTATAACATCCAAAATTAAATGGACTTTACTATGTCACAGAAACCTCACCTGTGCTACTCTCTGAGCCTAAAAGTCCATCTAATAATTATTAAATTAGAAGAATTAAAGAAACCTATTTAAAAAATTCCTTATATCCCAGAGCAGTTCAGCAGAGGAAAGATTTGGGGACTCTCACCCTGCCACGGTCGCCTGACGTGCTGCTCATGAGGATGATACAGCTGAAGGCAGAACTGCCGTCCATCCTCTCCCTGCACACTTGTGCTCCTGGTGCAAAACATGGTTAACTTACCCTCCCCTCCTTACACTTTTCCTTCTCTAGTTCTATGAAAGCTATTTGAGTCCTTGATCATTTCTTATAGTGGTCTTGCAGAGAGAGGAAATGGACGAACACTCGAGCTAGTGGTCAGTGGGATTGTGCCTAAATGATGTGCTGGGGAACTGGGAAGGGAAAGCACCCCAGTCCTGCCCCACTATAACCCCCGTTCCTCCCACCCCTCCCAACTGCATGAGTTCAAAATCAGTTTTAGCAAGTCTATGCTGTGGAATATCAAGCAGAGCAGTATCAGCTTCAGCAAAAGGTCCACAGCATCCAGCAAAACACCAAACACACAGAAATCTACCAGCACACCTCACCTGCCAGGGCAGAGCACCCTAGTGGGACTTGATGCTCAAATGGCCTCTGATTTACAGATCCACAAGCCCAGCCATCCCCAATAGCTTCCAATTCTCTCCCCTTCTCCCAGAAGGGCCCCCACAGTAGCATCAAATGCAAGCTCCAGCCAGTGTTGTGTTACATTCAGTTTGCACAGGTGTAAATTGACTACTCAAGGCAGAGGAGAATCAGCTTTCTTTAGCAGCCAAAGGTGAAGTGATGCTCTGTTTTCAGGTGTGCACCCTTCTTCTCTCAAAGCTCTCCATGCCATACAAGCCTGCTGCCCTTTACCTTCCCTTCCCACAAAGGAGATTATACATTTTCACACCACAATCTGCACTGCCACAACACAGGAGTACCAGATTTCCATCAGCAGAGAGAAGGGGAGCAAAATAAGGACCTCATGATGAAAGGCTCATGTTCTCAGTCTTCTCTCTGGGTTCTGTGCTCAGACTTTGTGCCTGACATAGTTTGGTTTTATATGCAGGTCACTCAGTCATTCTTCTCACATGTACATCAGGCACTGCTGGAAAATGTGGCCATTATCCATCAAGTCCTTAGCTTTAGTCAGCTTCCAGCAGAAGAGTAATAGATGCACTTGTGTTGTCACATCATTGTCCAAAATGTCAGGGTAAAAAGCCCTGAACATTAACAACTCCCTAAGGAAATCGGTCCTTAAAAAAATAGAGAATAGGGAAAAAAAGAGTGAAAGGGACAGAAAGATGCAGAGCTTCCCTTTTCATCAGGGACGAGTTATGCAGGGAGGTGCCCTGACCTGCTGTATGCCAGCCAAGTACCCATCCTGCAGTCTGAGTTCCACTGAAGTTTACATTCTGGCTGGATAAAGCAACATGTTCACATGTTGGTTTTAATTTCTAGGATCCTGAAACAGTCTTCTCTTTGGACATGATATATTAAAAGAGACATATCAGTCTGAAGGGTGAGTGTCATCTCATCCCAGGGCACTTGCATTAAGATTCAAACAGTGTAGTGAGCTGATAGTATCAGGCAGTGCAAATCTTCATAGACAGTAAAGGGAAAGGGAAAAACAGAGAAAAAAAAGATGAAATTGAAGATGACAAGAAGCAGTAGTCAAAGTTAGGAGGAAGAGGAGGTCAGGCACACAAACTAATCCAGGTGACATGGTGATATTTTCCTGGTGTGGTCAAACTCTATGATCTGCTTTTAAAAGATTTGCTAAAGCTAAGGGAGAACTACGCAAAGCTTCAAAAGTTTTAAAGCCAGGTAAAATCTAGGCATGAACAAAGACACTTCTTTGCTGAGGTGAGAAGAAGAAAAGGACACCATACTCTGTCCTGAAGAGCCTGAAGGTGAATTTTGGTGACCTCAACACACTAATTCCTAAGAGAAATTTGGCTCGGGACTACAAACCTTGCAGAGGAGCCGTTGCCAGTCCTGAAAGGCTTATGAAACTAGTATATACTTTTGCATTTGCAGCTGCAAATACACAATATCAAAACCTCAAATGAGAAAAATAAGGTGCAGTAAATCCAAGAGCACTTGGCCTACTCTGTTTTCACTGAGTGCCCCTTTTACACAACCCCTCATTGCAGCACAGTCGACACATCCAAGAAAGATGCTCATAAAAAATAGGAAATTAAGTCAAAGTTAGACAAGACTGCAGGAATCTGTCTCAGAGATAAGTAACATCACCAGTTCAGTCACCCCCACCAGATACATCCCTTCCCTCTCCAGACTCTCACAGAGAGGGACAGCCACACTCAGCATTACATTCTACCTCCACCTCCTTAATTGGGCTTGTGGATTACTAATAAGTAATTGATACACAGGAAATGAATGCAAAGCCACCACTGCCTCTGCTCCTGCATACAAATACCAGCAGCTGAAAGCGCAGCAGCAGCAAACACTGCAGCCCTGCCAGTCCTATGGCATTTCCAGTATGAACGTGCTTAAAATACCTCAACATAAAGTGTTTTGCTTCGTACAAACAATGCTGGTGTGACTGCTCAATGCCTTTTCAGTGAGGAAACTGCAGAGGGCTGAGGGGGTTCGATAAAAACCAAAGATAATGTGTTATGCAGACACTACTCTGGATGAATATCAGGAGGAGAGAGACTTTAAGGGGCAACACAATAAGAAATCAAGATAAAAATATATTTTGTGGTGCACAAAGATGGGTATACACATTCAGCCTTCAGGGACAATCTTCCTGGTTTTTTCCCTGGGAGCCAAATAAAACCCCAAAATTAATCTCTGTGCACAGCCTAAATTCGTACCTGGTGCCAACTTTGTGTCAGTACCAAATTTCTCTACAGCCTAAGATGCAACACTGTAAATAGGCTCACTTTTGTTATTTTATCAAATTACATTAACTTTCTCACTGCAGCATTCTCCAGGGCTGGCAACACGGAGACGTGCAGGAAATGTAAATCACTCCCCTTTTGATATGATAACCGTAGCAGTGAATTGCATCCCAGAAATCAGCTCAGGATTATAGCCGAGAACTCGCTGAAAGGCACTTAGCTGTGGCGTGGTGCCAGAAGGGGAAACTTCAGCTGGCAGGTCAGTGTGAAGCAGGCTCAGGTCTTGAGAAGAAAGAACAATATATAACAACACCTACCTGAGGCTGCACAAACCCCAAAGCCAACAGCCCTCAGGGTCAATCTATAATTAAAGGATGCAAACAGGTGTTAAAAGTAAGTGTGCATTTATGTATGCAAATACATGGGAGGCTATATTAAACATGAACAAGCACCTGGGAAAGCAACAGCCAGAGGCTGTAGGATAAAACCTATCTGCCAGACAAATACAGACGTATTGCATTTCCTGCATGGAACTATTTGTGGTAGAGAACATTATAATAATTTTAATCATGTATTTTAATTTAAATAATTTTTTCAAAGATTCAGAGGATGTTGTAATGCAAATAAAGATAATCAGAACGTGAAAATAATTGTTTTCCTAATGCCTTATTTCCATGTGTAAATGCCACTGCTAACAGCTACCAGCATTAACCCTGGGCCAGAACTCCACTGAATTCGGTACTGCACAAATACTAAAAGAAAAAGCTGTCTGAACCCTAAGGAATTTGCAGCTCTAACAGCAAAGAGGCAGCAGATGGATATAGACAGAAATAATCAAGAAGTGGTAGTTAACAAGGCAGGAGTTAGTCTCAGCAAACCAAATCCCTGATTGCTGTGAGCCTTGTACAGGCACCACAACAAAGAGGAGTTTTGATCATCAATGCCCCACAACACATGAAGCTCTGCACATCCTTCATCTCCACTGCTGTGCTCCATCTGTTGCCTCCACACTTGCTGGCAATTGTGTCTCGTTCTCCCACAATACTTAGATTTTTAACATAAAAGCTCTTTGGGACAAGAACTGTCATGTACGCCCTCGCTATATAGCACTGAGCATAGCACATCTCAAAGTAGGGTCATAAAGACAGATAAAACTATTTATGTACAAAATGGCTCATTAATAATAATACTTATTAATAACTAGTCCAACAGAGTACAAGCATGTGTGCAACACAAGCTTGAAGTTAAAATTAACACACACAGACTCCATGTGAAAGAACAGAGGTATTCCTCAATACCTGAGCAACAGTGCCTTCTGATGGCTTTTATTGAGTCCACACACCTCTTCCTCTAAATATGAACCACGCAGAGGAGAGGAAGAGCAGCTGGTATGTAATTATCTTGTGAAACAGAGACCTGCCATCAGTAAATGCACGTATGATTCCCAATCTCTGCTGGAATCTCCAGAGGCACCACACTACATACCACAGGAATCAAAACTAGCCCAGCAGACAGATAGCTGGACAAATGAAGCCAACCAAAAAATTTAAAACATCCTAGAACAGTTTTTGGTGACAGAGATAAGATCTGCAGGATACAGCATTCCTGCCAGAAGGTTTTATTTTCAGTACATTTGACTCAATCACCTACTTACTATAACACTTTTCAGACTAACTTTAAGGCAATGAAGTATTTCATTTGTATAACCAAATCTGTCTTTCATGACACAAGACCATTCCAAATGGCTTTCAGGTTCTTAAATGTTTAAAAGTCATAAGATGGGGAAATAAAATACTGCTCTACAGCATCAACCCAGCCCTTTCTCATGCCCAGATAGACCTGCACTGTGGGGTCTTCCAGCCTCTACTTCCACACCGTCCTCAAAGGGTTAAACAACAGATATATTTTGTAATCATTATTTCATGTCTCTTTGTCTGTTTATTATACATTCCTTTTTTCCCCTTGGATATCTCCCAAAGACCAAAAGCAACAAATAGAAAATACTGTTTAAAGTCCAAGTTCAGAGACTTCTCTCCACACAGTTAGGCTTGTTCTATAGCTATTAATTATATTATGTTTTCAGTAAGGTATAGTGAAAAGCAGGGCACAAAGGCAGCTCCTACATAATGACATGCTCAATGAAGTCTTAGCTGCCATGCTTCAACATACAATATGACAGATTTCCTGATGCAATTCAAACCTCAAAAGTGGAAAAGAAATGGCACGTAAATGGATCTCACTTACCCTTAAATCACTGTTAGCAAATCTTAATCTCTTTAAGTCTGGTAGTTTCAAATCAGGCCTATTTAACTTGCAAAGGTAGGTCAGGTTTTATTGATCACCTCTAATGCTTATAATGCACTCTTAAAAAAATCATAGCAATGAGATACAACACTACTCGGTTGACAGAGGCTCACTGGAAAAATATCAGATAGTATTTCCAGCCTTCAAGCTATGCTTTTGTAAAGGTAATTTCTATATGCACCAGAATGCAGATTACAGGCTTGCCAGTTCATACTGGAAAGGGAAAAGAGCTCTACCAGATCATGAGGTGGATTAGTCTTTGCATTTACTAAAGCACAACTATAAACTTCTAGAATATAGTCAGAGCAGCCCAAGCCCATTTACTTCTCAGTTATCACTCCTCATCCTTTTTTCAGTTAAATATTTTGTGCTTGGATTTACTACTCAGAATCCACGCTATGCCCTGAATTTCAAACCATGAACTGATGACATTATTCCAGTTGCTATAGAAATAAGGTGGGTTATTGTTCTTTACATTATGACATCACCTAGAGGTACTCATAATGAATCAGAATTCTTCCTTCTACACCTCTCAGAAACAGACCAGAGAAGAAGCAAGTTTGTAATACTGGTGAAGCTTTCAAATACACAAGGGCTGACCATTTGAAGAACCTAATTTTAAAGAAATAAGTTACAAATAAAGAAAACAAATATATGTGATCTGACTTAAGGCCAGTGATCCAGGGAACAACTAAATAAGAAGTGCAGCATTTCCCACCCACACAAGCTCAGATCAGAGACACTGTAAGATCTAGACAGTCTCACTTGATATAGATTTTTGCTCCTCACTCAGAAAAATAAAAAGTACTTTTCCATGCAAAACTAAACATGATTTTCACTTTGGTATTTTTCATGCTACGCTAAAATAAAACCCCACTGGCTTTCCAGTTGATACCTGATATATCACTTCTACTCCAACTATTAAATACTCATTTTTGTGGCGTGAAAGAGATTCTAAGTGTAGTATTTACAAACACAAACACAAAAAACTCCCACTGCAGTATATATACAAAATCAGGCACAGGGTTTCTAGGGCTTATTCTACTGCAGCTTTCTCATGCACCTCAGACAAGTTCCTTAATCAACCCTTACATGAGGCTTCCTCCCCCACCTAATGACCAGGTGAGCTGCAGAAATGGATCACTGCCCTGGACATGCTCTGGAGCTGCACTGTCAAATGGTTAGAAGAACTTAATAGTATAAATCGCCATCAACGACTTCAGGCAATTATCAAATGTTTATTAGCCTCCAAAGTGAAGGCTAATAAACATGCTTATTTTAGCAGATAAAGTCAAATTACCCTGACTGAAGTTGGTAAGTGTTCAAAGATTAACAGCTCTGGCCTCATATGCTTTTAGTTATTGGTGATGAAACGTCAGCTCAAAAAGCTGAAAGATAATTCCTGCTTATTTAGGCAATGTGAAAATTGGGCAGTTATTTTCCAGGAAACATGGCCTGTTTGACAGGTTTTAAATGAAGAAAAGTGATATTATTACAATTATCATTAGAAGAAGATGTCCCTCATCAAAATGTGTTGGGATTTTAATTGACAAGGTCCAGGTTAATGTCATGAAAATGCCAATGAAAGTAAAAGCCTGTGGCTCAAACTAATTGTCAGCACTGAGCAACCTCCACCTCTAACCCATCACAGATTTATCACTCTGTGCACACTGTACTCATGACAAGAAACATTTGAATTAATCATTAACAACTAGAAATTCCTCCCAGACCAGAAGCAAGCAGAGTGCACGGCTGCTCACCCCCCTTTCCTGTGCTCCCAAGACAAGGAGAAACATTTCTTTTTAACATTGTTTTGCCATGTTTTTCTTTTAAGAGCATTCCAGGGGAAACTTTCAGTGGTCCTCTGTGTTTTGGTGTCACCCCTTGGGGTAGCACACCAGTGCAAAGAAAGACTTAACATCCCCCCTACTTCAGTCAAACTCAGTAAGACTTTGGAAGGTGTTACCCCTCAGCTGCAGTGGCAGCCAGCACCCAGTTTGATACATAAAATGCAATAAGAAACTTCCTGAATTTTATTTATTCATATACCCTATTCATATTTCCTCTACCCCAGCATGCTGGTGCAGACCCACCAGTGTGTCACTGGGCAGAAGGAGAGAAGCTGAGAGTTGCCAGTACCCGACAGAGATGTGAGATCTGCCAGGGACATGGCCCAGTCCTAAGTCTCACATTGTCTTTTACAGAGTTTACCTGGAATGCTTTGGTTGGGTGCAGATGATGGCACCATCACAACACAGACTGACTGCAAAGCAACTCGGTGGTTTCCCCCAGTCCAAGTCTTTATACCCCATCTAATACAAAACTGAAATGTTCCTTCTGTCACAACACTGAGACTGGAAAGCACTACAGCATTGGAAACAAAGGAAGAGGGGAATCTCCACAAAGTGGCCACTTCCACAGGTGGGCGAAAAGGCATCTGGCTGCTAATGTCAAAGGCACCAAGCCTGTTTGGGTGAGATATAAATGGAGCTGCTAACCCCATATAGTAGAGAGAGGAAAAAAAAAAGAAATTTAAAAATTTCTCCCTGTTATCATCTGGCCAGTCAGGAAAAAACAACAGATGGCATTTGCTGTGGTGAAGGAATAAGACCTTCCTTAGAGGAGGCCAGTACCAGCAGGGTCTGTGCCAGCTCCTTCCCACTAACTTGGAGGTGAAGACTGAGGGGGTGTCAGCCCAGCATCAGAAATGCTGCTCATTTCACTGTCCCTTTTCTCCCAGAAGTGAAAGGCAGTCATTTCCCCTCCCATTCACCTCCAGTGACCCTGCCTTTTAGTTTTTGCTGTTTTCTATATATTCACCACAGAAACTACAAGCTGGAGAGTTCCCATTAAATGATGCCAACCAGAACTCTCCATTCACAGCTAACACTTGGCTGCACACATTCTCTCTTATTTCCAAACACTTTCAGTATGTTTTAATTTCCCTTCATTAGACATTCCTAATTATTTGCAGTACATCTAAACATGTACAACAGGTTTGTGCTTCCAAATACAGTCCTCTAGCTGCAAAGCATCAGCATGACAGCACTAAAAAGAAAGTAGCATTTGTGTCCATCAGGAGGCAGAGCTCAGGAAGAGAAAAATAGAAGCCACACCATCATGATTTGAGTCAGTGACCTTCATCAGGCAACAATTTGGCCCTTTAGAAAATCCTAGGTATTTCTTAGAGCACCATCCCTCAGTTAACCTTCAAATTAGTCAGCAACTGTGATAATAAATTTCATAATGGAAATGTACCAAGCAGAGACTTCTGGTGCTTTGACTGAAAACTTGAAGAGCCAAAAGGATTTTTCTGGTCTAAAGAGACACTATTTTAGAACAAAGTATCTCCATAACACTTCACACCTAGTACTGCTGTGGCTTTACAAGACTGTTTCCATTGCACCCTTCAGTACCCTTTGGGCAAAGCAAAGGCTTCATTGAGAAAAGTCACACCAGTTCAGCTCCAAATAGTCAAAGATTTGTCAGGGCTCTTCAAAACCCTGCTTCTTTCAGGCTCTTTCATGCATTCTTAAGAGCTCCCTAAGGAAGAGCATCACTTAGATTGGTCTGTGCTGGCTCTGCAGTGTTCAGCTTAAGTTAGCAGGATCCAGTCTTCAATTACAAGACCAGAACAGCTCCTGGAGTACCCACGGTGCTGGGGCTTCCAGCAATTACTTCTGTGATCCTTAAGACAGGGGTTGTCCAGCGACGGAATTGCTCCTTTAGGTAATTACATTCCCAGCGCTACCCAGTGCCTGTCGAACACTCACCCCACCACGCAAGAGGCCAGTTTTTGAGGATCATTATGAAACAAATATGTCATCCTGAAGGATGAAAATATAACAAGCTGCAGCTCATCTGAACCTGAACCTTGCCTAGTCATCACTATTTCCACATTTTGAAACATAAAATGTAGCTCCCTGACTGCATACGGGACACAGGTGACTTCCCCATCACAGACACAAGTCTTTATGAATTTGGATGCACAATTAAGGTAATATTTGTCTGACAAAAGGTAAAAAATACTCTGGGTGGTGTCACAGCCACAGGCAGAGCAGTAAAAGCTCTGGAGCATTCTGAGTGATCAGTCCCACATGAGACATTCTCCACTAGGCTTTGTTCTGGCAACATTTCCATTACTTGAGGAAGGAAATGCACTATTCCCCTTTTTTTATTTTTTCTGCACAGCTGGATATAAAGCTTGGAATGCAAAACTGCCTTAACTACATGGCAGGAGGCCTGTAGTTCATAATTCATTTTTCACATCAACTGTTGGCCGCCCTCCTCTTCCTCTCTGCTCGGCTGCAAACTGTCAGTGGATACTCAGCCAAAGAGGAGACATGCCACAGAGCAAAAAGCAAGATTATTACTAGCTAGTATTTTACAGTGTGTGCTAGCCAAAAATCAGAGGTAAGCAAGCCTGGCATAGTGAGAGTAGCACCACTGCAAAGGCAGCCCTGCCTGAAGCTGCTTGTCATCTAAGAGATGCAAAACTGAAGGGGACAGAAAAACAGGATGAAGAGAGCAAGACAGATAGGAGAGGGTTGCAAGGAGACAGAGAAAATGTGTTCTCAGACAAAGGTTTTGAGCAAACTAATTTCAAAACATCTGCAGCCCGGAGAAACATGAGCCCTTTTCCACCCCAGCTGGACTCTGCCCGACACGTGGTCCATGGGCTGCCAAGCACCAGCTTGGCAGAGGACAAGGGGCTCCAAACTGCTTTGTCTTCTGAGAGAAAGAAGGTGTGCTCCACTCAGAGCCAGCATTTTCCACTCCTCAGTCTCTAAATCTCTCAAAGACCAGAGTGCAAAGTAATTACAAGGAGGTTGTTGGTCCTCGCAGGGGAAAGGTCTCCAGAAGAAAATAAACTGCTACTTCATCACACTCTCTGAAGCACCACTACAAACACCAGAGTCCAGAAGGCAGAGTCACAGGCAGACAGCTCAGGAGCAAGGCCATTTGTATGACTTGGGTAAACCCAGTGACTTCTCAGTACTTCAAGGTAAAGGACTATTATATTACTGGTCTGTGATTGATATCTTAAGAATCTCATGTTAGTTTTGGAGTTCCTTATTTTCCTTCAGAAATTCAACTCAGTTCTGCTGCTGCTATCAGCTTTTAAATTCATTTTACAACAAGATATTTGTTATCAGAAATTGTGCTTTGATATGTGTCAGGTTGATGGATTCAATAAAAGCCTTGTCAGGAGAAGCTGAGTGAATAGGGTTGCAGAAGTGGTGTCATCAAGGGAATTGATACGTTAACAGCCAGTCTGCTGATCTTGCAACAAAACATGCAAACATAATGGGTGTTTATTTCATCATCCTGGCAAAACAGTTCAGAGAAACACTAGAGAACATTTGCATAAATGTTACTCATGCAAACAAGCTCACCCGGCTCACTAATAAAAAAACACCTGTAAAACGTGATCCAGCATGCTGTCCCACTTCCCTGTTTGCTGTGCAAAATTCAGTCAAGAAGAATAAAGGCTTTATTCAAAATAAAGCTTTGATTTTAACTTTGGGAATTTGAGCAGACATCCTGTGACGCTCCAGCTGAACTTTTCCCTCAATAATGTCAGAGGACAATTTTACTGACACATTTTCAGGCACAGTCAGTAGACCCTTCAGCAGGTCATTGAAAAGTTGCACAAGGGTCTTAGTTCAAGAGCCAAACCCACAGGCACATGAAATCAGTGCTTGCTTCTGATTTAATAAATGAAATCACATAAGAAACAAGAGAAATTTGAAGAGAGAAAAAATACATTTCTTTCAGACCCCATAATACAGGAAGGGAGAGATGAACACCTGCCCACTGCTCTGTCATAGGTCAAGCAGGGCTTGAATAGCAAAGTCCCTGCTTCACCTGATGAGAGCTGCAATATCACCTCTGCACTGTCCTGTAACACAAAGGTTTTCTTAACTGGAACTGATTTACAGAACACCTGGAAAAGGCAAAAAATGCAACGCTGAGATTCAACTTTTAGCAAAGAGAAATAATATTACAGTCTAAACAAAGTAAAGGGAAAATTTTCATAGCAATTAATTTGAAAGAGGTGAATTACATTGAGGATTTATGTTCATGTAATGAAGACAATTAATTGCTATGAGACCCATAAAACACATTAAATGAACAGGGTTTTTTTTCCAATTCTACTTGCAAGATAAATTTTATTAACTATGCTTAATGGCTACTTAAAAATTTTCTCTTACATATTTATTAAATGTGTCATTTCAGCAGAACAGAGCATTTTACTAACTGGATTCTGCTAATCTAAAAATAAGCAATTTCAGAAAAAATATTACTCTGCATGTTATCTGAAGATCCATTTAAACTAATTCCTTCTACAATAAGATTACCATCACCAAAACTGCAGAAGTGTTGCTAAAAGGGAATCTGCTTGTCTCACATGAGCAAACACTCTGCTGCAAAGATGAACGAGTTCAGCTCACATTGTTTGAACAGATGTTTCAGTTTCGAGCAGAGATACAGAGCAAACCTTGAGTCCTGATGCCATTCAGTGTTACTATAATCACTTAATTAAAAACCCCTGTACTTGGGCAAGCAGGACACGTGGAAGAAACTGGCTTGGATTGGAGCAGTGACCTCAAACAGATCCACATCCAAATCTTGTGCTTTGCACTACAGACTCAGCTGCTCAGCCAAGGCTGTGTGTGTGCCTCCAGCTGTGGGTATCAGATGCACCTTCTGCACTCTGATTACATGCAAATCAGAACAGATGTTTACTCCCTAAAAGTGACCAAGAATTGACTTGTTTCTCATTCACCACTTATAAAATGGGAGTAAAGTAGCACTTCTGTCTAACAAGGGTGTCATGGGAACAGATAAAGTTGATGACAGTCAAGCATTCTGGTAATTAAGAGTCCTCAAGATGAAGGGAATCGATAAAGAGTCTGAGCTACTTAAGTGAACAACAATAGTTTGGCCAAATCTTTGCACTGTAGCACAATCTTCTCAGTTTTCATTGTTGCTCTTAAAGATTAAGTTTCCACAAACATAAGCTTCCCTCAAATAAGAACCAATTTTTTAGATCTGATGGTCACAAAGCAAAGTGCAAAAATAACCAAAGTCCAACTTAGAGTTTAATGCCCAAATAACAGTAAATCAGTTCTATAGAAAATGCTCTTTGTTCTCTGAAACTGTGAGGTTCTGCGAAGTTCTGCACAAGCTCATGCTGCAGACTGAGATGTGAACCTTACACAGAGTTGGACCGACTCAGGTGGGATGGATGTGGGGAGCTCATCTAACCATCCCCCTATCCAAGGAAAGGATAGCACCACAGTCACACCAGCAGCCAACATCTTTGGGGTGGATCCCTCACATGCCCTGGGCCCCTTGCACACCTAGCAAAAGTCACATCTTCATTGCAAGGAAGATTTAAGTGTCTCAAATTACAAATCTCAAACCCAAACAAAGAATAAACAAAACTGCTGTGATTTCTACATTATAACAATACAAAATTTTTCTCTGCAAGAGTCAAGAAGCTCTCTTGATTATGAAATACCTCTCCTGCAACCTTCCCTTTTAAGTGGTATAATCACAGGAGCGGTAGCTTGGAAATAAACAAAAGTGAAGAAGATAACAGAGGCAAGAGCAATGTTTAACAACCTTTTCTTCTAGAAACCAGGCACGACTGGAGCAGAGAGACAACTGGAACAAGCACTGCAGAGGTTTAATGATGGGAACCTCTCCCTGACAACCGTGTTGTTTTCCTGTACAAATTAACAGCATATGCTGTGGCTGAAACTGACCTTTCTTGACCCTCAACATTTAAAAGTTAAGCGCCTAATTTAAGCTATTCCCACTGACTTTTCCCTGCAGTTGCTGGAGATGGGCAGAGCTCTGCTAAAGCCTGAGAGTTTGAGCTTGCAGTTTCCAGAGGTAACACAACTGGTGCAATCAGATCAAAAGCAGGAGAACTAGTGCACACTCACCTGGATGCATCATGATCTCTTACAGGCTTATAAAGAAAGTCTTGACTCGGTTTTCCCCCCTCCTCCACTACCACGAAGTGCAGGTGTTACATTGATGCTGTACTTTCCTCAACAAGATTATACTGTTGGCTCAGTCATATAAAAGAAGCCAATACCCATGTGCTAAATGAAAAAGGATAGCCTCATCTGATACCATTCTACTGAGATGTGGGAGTCATTGCTTTAAATTTGTTTGGTTTTTTTAAATCAGCAAACTTTGCCTTCACAGGAATACATAAAAGAAGCCACAGAATCAGAGACTGTATTACCCTAAAAGTTTATATAGTGCGATCTTCATCAGCAATACATTCCTGAAGTCCTTGCCTACAATTTCTTGTTTAAAAGATTGTTGCATATTGCCTTGATACAGTTCCAGCACAGCCAAGGCAATGGTTGTGTGGATATGAGAACCTCCACACAGGCAAAAATTTTAAGTGCTCCACAAAACAGGGGACATACGATTATATAAGAAATTGGTAGTGGTATTTCCACCCTTGGCAAACAACAAGAATATACAAAGCACAAAGGAAAGTACAGGGCTGAATTATAAATGGGCTACTTCATTTCTTTTCTTTTTTTTCCATCTCTGACTCTCACAACTGCAGACATCAGTGAAACACAACAAGCAGGGCTTTCAAAATGCGCATGACTATCACCAAGTACACATCACTAGCAGCATCACACAACCATCAGCAAGCATTTTGTTCAATAAAGCACTTAATATAAACACGCACCCCCTCAAGCCCAAGACTATAAAAACACTTCAATCCTGATGAACACTTTCCACATTCAGGGAGAGCAAAGGTTATTTACAGACGTAGTACAAGCACTGCACGTATACAGCAATAGACACAAAGGCTGCTAATGTTCTGTTTTCCCCATATATAGACACTCTTAAAAAGAGTGAAAATACAAAAGCAGAGGGAAAAATACATACCTTACCAAACCTGAATGTTGGACACAACCTGTTTCAGAGCAACATTGGTGTGAAGGTAAGTTCCTCAGGCGACCACCAACTGCAATTCCTTTCCGAGCCCCCCAGAGGCTCCAGCTCTGCCTTGTTCGTGTCCCTGAGGAAGATGCGGTGTCCTCCAGTATTTCAGAGCCTCAGCTGCAGAAGGTGCTGCTCAGAAAAAAGGAAAGAGAAGAAGGTGTGGCATTAAATTCTAGGGTCAGTTGTTTGGCAGATTCAGAGCAGAACACAAGACAACATTGGATAGGAATGAAATGTCAAGGCAGGACAGAAAGTCTGTGACAATCCATCATGTGTGGCACCTTCAGAGGGCAATCGTTGAATTCAACAACTGTGGTGCAAAGCTATTCTTGCTTTACACGTGTCCCTAGACCAGGAAAAGAATGACAGCCTGGCTGCTTTTTATTCTAGTCCTAATACAAAAATACCATAATACAAAAGTAAGTAATGCACTTCTCCACAGGGAATATTTTAACTCATAATAGTGTTTCTGAAGAATAACAGGACTTTCATATTAAAAGCAGAAACATCACCTCAGTCTTAATATTCTGCACATTGAAATGTCACTTACTCAAGGAATTCAAGGTTTAGGAGCTTACAGCAGATGGGAAGTGGTGACTGCCCAAGACACAACAGCTCCCAGTGTTCTGCCTCCAGCACATTTGTCCAGACAGGTAAATGTCCTGGGGTTTTCTGGGCCCAGGGGGTTCAGCATCACCACACTTTTTAGCTCACTGTCACTGCTAGGTGTGCTCGGTGCTTTCAGGAGGTCAGACCCTGGCACTGAACACCGTGGGGCCTCACTACAGACACCCAGATGGGAAAACAGTGATGGAGATGATCACCAGGCAGCAGTGCTGCCTCAGAGAAACACCAGAAGGTTCAAATGCTCATCCCTAATCCCTGGCATACAGGAAACCAGTCGAAGGAGCATCCTCCCCACAGAGACAACACAGCCTGTGAAGCAAAACCAGGCACAGCAGCACGAAACAGGTGAGGACTGAGGAAAGAGCAGGACCTGACCACCTTAGGTCAGGTACATCCAGACTACATGGTTGTGTCCATAAACCAAGCTCAAAGATGCCTTCCTAAGATTAACTCAGCAGCTGTGAACACACACAAACTTTGCCTAGGAATGCAAAAAAATGCACAAGAAAAAATAAAAAAAGAGAAACATACAGGAGGTCTCATTCACAGCACAAAGCCTGTGGCAGCTCAAAGCACCACAAAATCCTATTACATTGTCACAAAAAAATCCTGAACCCATAAACAGGTTACAGCTATGTGGAAAACACAGTAGGCTTTTGGGCTTGCAAGAAGGAAGGTTTCAGTAATCAGTGCGTGAAACTGTGCATAATGACAGTTACCATCCCAGTGCAGAAAGATAGATAGATAGATAGTCACAACTACATTTTTTTCTTTTTCTTTTTTTTTTTTTTTACCAAAAGTCCACATAAGCAAGCATGGTCACACAGATCAGAACAATCAAATATATTCACTTTATTTTAGCACTAATTACTTTACTGGACCTCATATAAGTGGTTTACATTACAAACACACCTAAAGGCTCTACAAGTGGAACAGCTTTGTGAGACACCCACAAGAGGAGTCAGGATGGCAGATCTCAGCCCTGCATTTCTTGGTACACACTTTCAGACTTTCTGCCTCTCTTGAACTCAGACATGAAGGACAAAAGTGGACCTTCACAGTTTCTGTCCTCTTCTAGGCTAACCATGAAAAATCAGACTGCCAACTGAAATGGCTGCTGAATGACTTATGGGTACAGAAATGGCTGATGCTGCAGTAGCTTGATCTGCAGGCAGCAGCAAGACCTAATTCTACTGCTTTTAAGGGATTTTATCTCTGGAGACCACAGTTACAATTACTTTTTCATTTCAACTCGTAAATTGTAACAGAGAATAGTCACGAAGAAAATCAGTGCTACATTTTTGTGCATTAACCACAGCATCAGCTGAGTTGAGTAGAAGTAACAGTGATAGAACTAGATCATTATTGGACACTGAGTGCAGGAGCCTGGTCTCAGGTTGGAAAAGACTTCCAATTTAGTACAGCTTGCCAGTGCTCATGGGAGGCAAATCTCTATGGTAAGAAGTTGGCAAGTTGCCTTAATATGCTGCTATGTATGCGCACGGAGCTCCTGTCCCTTCCCAAGTCCTGCACTGCTGGGTGCATCCTAAGTTCCAGCACAGGCAGAAGAACGCTCTTCCTGGTCTTGGAGAAGACAAAAACAAAGCTACCCTCTTCTTGTAGTTGCCAAGCAGTTGCCTGATCCAGACTGAAAGCACAGAGTACTACAAACATGTGAAGGATGAGACGTAAGGGGAGCTGTGGACATGGAGGGGAAAACAACTTTAATCATGACAAAATGCACCATTCCCATCTCTCATGATGCAGCAGAGCTGGGGCAACACAATGGAATGAAATTATGGGCCAGGTTTCCAGAAAGCAGCAAAGTGCAGATGCTGCAGCCTGAATGCAACATGCTTCCTCCACACTCTGAGGATGTGCATCACATAAAGACAGAGGAAGGCAGCCAGGCCAGGAACAATGCCAGTCAGCAAGGATGGGGCTGGGAGAAACCTGGTCTAGTGAAAGGTGTCAGGGAGGTGGGGGGCTGGAGGCAGCTGATCTTTAAGGTCTCTTCCAAACCAAACTATTCTATAATTCTATGATCCATGATAAAAAACCTATCCATTTCAAGCTGCTAGAGGAGCTGGCACTATTCTTATCTGAAATGAAACAGAAGTTCAAGTCTGGACTTACAAAAAATGCCCCATCTACTAGAAATCCCACAATTCTGTTCTGATGTTTCTAAGTTGTGCTCCCCGACTCATCTTTGATCAGACGTGTGGAGGGAACTGCTGACAAACTGCAAATTACTTTCATTGTCTCACCACTTCAGATTTTCACATTCAGTTAACATAGTTAAGTGGTATCAGATCAGTCTTCCAGTCACAAAAGCTAGCATATGGATGTTCTCATTAATTGGAAAAGGCAGGCAAGATATTTTTCCAGTAAAAATGGAGTACTTCCCTTGAAGGAGTCTTAGTCCTTTACTGATGGAAAGCATGAATTATACAAAATAACTATATACTTTTTATGTGACAAATAAGATCAAATATTAACTCTGAAGACACCATTTCTATCTTGAGATGCTTCTAGACCACAAATCAATGAAGGCTGGGAGACACTCTCTCAAGGAAGCCTTTCTATAGCTTTGTTTTCATACTTGTCTTTGGGCATCATCTCTTCATCACTGCTGGGGAGAGGACAGAAGCCGTCTGGACTCTCCTCTGACCCAGCACACTCATCCTTATATTTGTGTCATACAGCTTAAGGTGCAGCTTGAGCCTTGTGGCTACATATGACAATAAAAGTGAGCATGTGCAACTTCAAGGGCAAAAAGAGGTATCTAGAAGCTAAACAACATATTTGCAAGCAAATATTGCAGTGTAGTAGATATTCAAATTAGTATTAGTTTGTCTCATCAAAAATTAATTACAACCTTTCTAACTGCAATTGAATAAATTAGTTGGGCATAGAAAAGATTAAATATTTAAAGAGGCTGATGACTTAAGAATAATTGAAACCATAACTCCTTGCTTAAATATTAAGTTCCTTTAGTTTGTTTTTTTTTTTTTTTACTGCTTGTGTGGCCATTACAAAATCAGAATTCCACATATGTGTGCATCCATGTAGATATGTATGACACATTCAGGTATATGGAACATGTCCATATACAGTCTCCTAAACTTCCCTCTTTCCTGAAAACTAAACTTGGGTAAATATTTTCAACTAAAACAGAGGAGGCCCACTGGCAGAGCCAGAAGAAAGGCTATGAAAGAGGCTAGGGAAAACACATTTTTACTGCTAAGTATTTAACAAGGTCACCCGCCTCTGCAAGTGCAGGAAAAAGGATCCCACAGCAGCCTCTGAACACAGCAGGGGATTACAGCAATTCATTAGCAGGTATATCTTCTAATTACAGCCTCAGACACGAGTCCCCTTACAGCTGAGAAGGGAACAACTGCTGCTTTTTGCCATATCCTCGAGATCAAGCTCGCTGTTTCCTACTGAGCTTCAGGATGGCATGGCTTAGTGCAATCCCACCACAGAAAGCAGGGTACTCTGTTATCTCAAAGGATGCTCCTGGCTTCTCACAGCCCAAGTCCTGAGGGAAGCCAGCTTCTGTGCTTTATACAAGCTGTTCCTCTGCTCCTGCCACATCAAGAATGCTGTGGGATCAACAGCTCATCCTGTCAGCTCCATCTCTGCTAAAGATCTCACATTAATTTAGTGTAAAGGTGACACTCGTGAAGAAGGGAATAAAATGAGACTTTGAATCCCTCCTTCCAGAAGGCTAATGGTAAAAAATTGGTAGCAATGCAACTTTGGCACCTTTCCCGCTATAACACTTAGAGTGTTGCCCACAGCCGTGTCCCAGACATACTTTATCATTCACGATGGCTCAGTACAAAACATAAATAAAGCAGAAATCTCCAGCACTACTGGTACTCAGCTGTTTACAAGCTTTTTTTTTTTTTAATCCCTTCCCTGCCAACAAAACAAATAGTGAAATAGGAGAACTACAATTCAAATGATAACATCCACAATCAGAAATCTCATAGGGGCTGGTGGTGTGATGGAAATGAACTCAATTAAAGAATGTATTGACTGATAATATAATACAATACTGTGATGCTGCTGAAGATCAGCATTGGCTTTTGTCATCCAAGTACAAACTAGTGGTATCCAGGACAAAGGAAATAAGTGGTTAATCATGCTTTTTGTCAGAATATTCACATCATCATAGTATCAATGTTACACTATGACTTTCAAGAGTGTGATTAACATCTTGCTGGGTCAGAAAATGCTACAACACTGCACAAGTTTTGCTGCTGTTTCATACGAGTAAATGCTTTCTGAAAATGAATCCAAGAAGTGCAGTGGAAATACATCCAATTTCCAACAACTTAAGCTCCTTTCTTGAGCAGGCGTGTTTTAAACAAAGCTGCTTCTCAAGTTCAAAAGCATTAAGTTGCAGGCTACTGCCTAACCCTCCAGCTGCCAACACTGCATTATACTATTAAGTATTTTTATTATTATTACTCCTACTACTACAGTCTGGTTAGACTATAAAACAAGATCTCGTGGGCTCCTTACACTCAAACACTTACATCTGCCCTTGTACTGAAGCTATTCCATGAGATTATTGTTTCTTCTGTCAGTTCAATTGAAAGCAATGATGAAGTTATTGCAATGCATATGTCCTTGTCAAATAATGCTTTCAAAGGCTTGGAAGCACATTTGTCAGGTTGGGGGGGAATCAATGCTCAACTCACTTCTTGGATTTAGGAACGAGTAAGTAGCAAACAGTTTGCACTTAACTGGTCAGATCATCAAAATAACCGAGTAATGAAATGAACCCAGTTCTCCCAACAAGAGCTGACAGGTTTGTACCAGAGGCAGCTGTGTGACAAAACCTTTGCTGATAGAACAATATCTAACTGGATTTCCTCTTACTTGAACTCAAAAGGAGAATGTGACTAGAAAACAATCCCATCACTCATCTCAGTACCACAGTTCAGCTACAAGCCTTACTTTCACATTGAGAGGGGAGTAACTGGCTCTGTCAGGTCTCCTCATTGCAAATTTGAAGTATGTTTCTCAGCCTCAATCGCATTGCGTCAGCACTAACTTGTTTCCCAGCTCACTAAAAAGCTTAATTTCCAAATTTAGGATGGCAGAGTCCTTAACTCATTGGTAAGGCAAAGTCAGTGCCTTTCTTTTCCCTTATCCTGTTTCTTTATCCCCTTTTCACCAAGTCGGGATCAGCTGTTTTGAAGTTGGGAGATGGTCTCTTTCACAGCCTCCCTTCTAGTCCTGTGGCTCACATATTCACTCCCCTCTGCCAGGGTGTTCCCAAGGTTAGGGCTCCACCCTGCAACCACAGCATCACAGGAGTGAGAAGTGCTAAGAAAATCCTAGCACAAAGGGAAAAAAAACTTATCAGAATGTACAACAATGCATAACAAATTACATTAACTAGGGGAAAAAAGTTTTTTGAGCTGCCCAAAGATAAACTTCTACCCATGAAAAGTAAGTGCACTTAGACTATTCTGGGATATATTTTCCATATTCTGTAACTGAGGTACATTCCAGGATGAAGAACAGTTTATTACTAGAAGATTCAAATACCTTTGGATCCCTTTACCACACCTGATAGCACATAAATGGACCCTATTACAGGATCAGGACATTAGAGCATAAGCTTTTTACATACATACTGTACTTCTCTGTATCAAAGGTATTAACTTGACCAAGATTAACTTTTATCTCATTTGAACTCTGTGCATTTGCGTTTTGTCACCCAAAACCAACTTCTCTGTATCTTCTTCAGACACACTTTCACCTCCCTTTTGCCCTTTTTTTTAATTTTTATTTTATTTAACTTTCTGCTTGTTTGTTTTGTTTGAGGGACTCTCTCTTTTGAACACTTCAGATAAAAGCTCCCAACATTCTGGCACTTGCTGCACTCTAGTCTCACTGGAATCAGTGAGCTTCCTGACTGACTTGCATTAAGATAGGTCAAGATGCCTTTGCTGTCCTAATCTGTCACTGTTCAGAGATACTTTGCTTTGTGTTACTGCCACTTCTAACTCATTTTCTGTTGGAAAATTAATAAGTAAATGCATATACCTCCATCTACTGTTAAATGTCATTGCCAAGCAGCCTTTTGGCCTTTGTTTAAGTCATTTATCTCTAAAGTTATTTAACTCTGTAATGTTATTGTTTATCTTTGTGGAACATATTGGGATAAACTGGTATACCCGATGCTAGAGAAAATACAAGTGTCCTTCTAAAACCCCAAATAATCTTTGTCAAAACCAGACTGCAGTTGTGCATGTATTTAAGCCAATTATCACAAACTCAGCTCAAAGGTAATTTTTTTTTTAGTCCATTAAAGCTTAAACAATTGGATACTGCAAAAAAACCTATAGCTATCTATCTGCATAGCACTGCAAACAGTTTGAACACCACTAAAATAAAATTCATTGACCTGAATTTATCTCTGGTGTAACTTCACTGACTTCAGTGGGCTTTTGCCATGGGATAAATTTGCCCACTGGGTTCTGGGACATGAAAGGACTGAAATCACAGCTTGTAGAAATGTCAATGAGCAGATTTGGATGTGGGCAAGCCTGTGCATTGAGGAAAACTCTTCTCATTACAAATGTACAAACCTTTGGCAGTTTGCAAAATGCTGCTCTTAGAAACATTTTGAAGAGCTATAAATAGACTGCTCAGCCCATGATAAATTATAATCTGTGAAGGCTGTGAAGGACTAGAAATGTCTGTAGCTCCGGGTTTTCAATAGGAGCTTTCAGAACTTCTCTGAGCAGAGCCAAACTCTGAAACTTCATGTTTCCATCCATGTCCGTACATGAACATTAGAGTCACTTCTTCTGGGTTCTTTCCATTTCTAACAAAGAGTAGCCTTTTTACGTCACAAACTGACACCACTTGTGCAAACTGAAACACTCTTGTGAAACTCACAGTTAAAAAATAATAGAGAAAGGCCCAAGCTCATACAGTCTGATGTCCCTGAAGCTCCTAAGTTTCAGAAGTCATATGGTTTCACACACCCCTTAACTCTCTCTCACAAGCAAATTCAGAAGTTTTGACACAACCTCCTGAACTCTTGAGCCAATCTGAAGTTACAGCCACACACTCTGCTCTTCAGGAATAGCTACTGAAAGGGCTGAATTCCACCAGCTCTGACACGCATTCAAAGTGGAAACAGTTACATATTTCTACTAACTCATCTGCTTTTATCAAGAAAAGCATTACTGCTCTGATCGCTCACTAAGCTTGAAGGCTGACATGGGAGGACAGCACATGCCCATCACAAAATATCTGAAACAATAAGTAGAGAAGGAAAGAGGATGATCAAATTCTCAGCTTGTATAAGTCAGAATGGAGTTTATAAAAGTTAATGACTACAGAGTAATTTTTACCTTTTCAGATCCATACTGTGCATTGTGGTTATCCAATCAATCAAAACAAAGAGATGTCACAACCATTTTACAATGGCCATTACAATTATACACAGGCAATTATTGCAGTGTCAGAGACTGATGTTTTCCCCTTCCTATTTCACTGTGGAAGGACAACAAAAACTATTTAAAGTATATATTAATGGTTCTTCAAATAATATACTTGATTACATTTCCTGCAGAATATTTTCCTTCATGTTTTTATAATGAATCTGACCAGGAAAAACAAATTTATGCCCACTGTTTGTATCATTATAAACTCAACTCATTTGATGTGGAAAAACCTACAGTTTAATTGCTTGATTTAGATTTGGCTGGTTAAATGCATACTGAAACATTACTATTTTAATTATGTTAATTTATAACTGAAAAGCTAAATTTACAAAGGCAATAACATTAATTATTTACTTGCCCATTAAAGCTGAATATTTATTACCAGGGTAATTGGCTTCATAAGTCTGCCAAAAATTTAAACACAAGTTTATGAACTGATTTATACAGAAGTGATACTGTAGTATCTCTCAGCAGGTTGTGTGTGTTTAATGGATTGCTGTGATATACAACGACATTTCTTTCATTTATAGTCTGTTACATATAGTATTTTTGAAAGATTTTTTTTCCTTTATAAATATGCCAGTTGTGACTCAGAGCAAGCTTCTTTACTGCTCTGCACCCAAAACCCTTTATGCAGAGAAGTGGGTTTTCACTGCTCTCTGATAATTTATGAAGACTGCATCTCTCCTGGTCACCTCAACTCACCCTGAATGTAGGACTACAGTGGGTTAAATTAACTGAGAAGGGAATCAGTAACTCAGAATAATGCAGCTCACAGCCAGACTAGCGGAGCTGTTAAGAAATAAATATTAGTGAGGAGTCCCCACATTCACTAATATTTTAGCTTTATTTCCATTTGCAGGATAACAAATGTATTCAATGTTTATTTATGCATGCATCCTCAAAGTAATACAATTAACTTACTAATGCTTACAGAACAATTTGTATATTACCTTGATTTATGATGAAAGGCTAATTTTGATTGCTGTCTAGACACAAATTCTAATTCCACTTGGCAATGTCTTTCAACCCCAGCACCAAGCACATACCTTCCCTTCCTGCTTGTGTTCCTTAAATATGTGACCTTCCCAGCAGGTGACAGGATTAGTAAAGAGCTGCAGCAACATGGCCATCCGCAGGAGACAGGAGGGACTGCTGTCACCTTCCCTTTTCCTCAGGCATGGAGGAAAGCCCTCTTTGACTAAGGTCTACTAATAATTGGTCTGCAGAGTGCACAAGAGAAACTGAATAAAAGAGCCAGCCCTCAGGCAGCACTCACAGTGACAGTGACTAGGATGCTTGATATTTATGTGGATGGCCTCAAAACAGAATGATTAGGTCCAGATTACAGTCTAAACTTCCAACCATTCTGTAATTACATTGCAAAGGAAGGACAGAAGCATCCATGAACAAGAGGCAGTAGGTCAGTGGATTTGGCATCTCATGTCATCTGGGAAGGAATGGGTTGAACAACAGTTGAAAACTTTGCTGTCATTAATCTTTTTTTCTGCAACTCCTCTGCTGCTGTCTGCAGCTCAACAACATGGAACATGTGAAACTCTGTCTCAGGGAAACATCATCTGGCTTTAAATATCAACATCTCACACTGCCCAAAAGGACATTCAGGACATACAGTTGTTTTTTATTATTATTGCTGTTGTTTTTGACACTATTATTATTGTTGTTATAAAACCGATGAAAGGGAAATTAAAAAACAAACCCTCAAACTTCTAATTGAAAACCTGGAGTTTCTTTGTCCATGTGCAGTTTCCATCACAATCCAACAGACCTTTGTCTTTTCTAAAACTGTGCAGGACATTGATCCTTTTGCCAACAGAGCAGACATGCCAGTATTTCTCAGTGCCAATTTTCTCTGAATAGAAAAGAAACACAGCTCAGCATGGTACAAGAAACAAAGGTGGCAAGAGTCAGAAGAATTTGCTACCCACAGACATCCAACCTGTGATGTTGAAGATACATTTTCTGACAGTTTAATTCAATGCCCCCAAAATGACAAAGGTTGATATTCCATGTGAAAATGTTAAATCAGGTTGAAGCTGGAACTATTCCATATACACATCCCAAACATCATGGGGGTTGCAGGGCAGATTGCTGCAGGCTGGACACGAAGGCTCTTACCCTCAGGCCCCATGTGCAGACTTGCACATGGGCACCTGCACAGAGTGCAAGACTTCCCATTAATTTTGGTATTTAAATTAGTATTGGAGTTTGCCCTGCAGCCTGTTGTGCCCAGGACTGCAACCAACCTACACACCCTGAATAGTCACGGAAGGGACCATATCTCATGCTTTGGGTTATCATGTGTCGAGGAGTTCGGTGTGACACACTTGTCCATGTCACTGACACCCTGAACAGATCAGAAAGCAATCAGTGTATGGTGACATTCACTGAGAAACAATGACACTTCTAAGGTTTAGCCTCAGAAATATCTGACTTGACTAAATTATATTTGCAACTTCTTTCTTCCAACAAAGCACAGCCCAATGAGATATTAGCAAGGACTCACTAAGCAGGGCAGAGGAAGCTTTTCTCACTTTAAAAATGTGTTACTTAGACCAAAGGCCAAACTGTCAGAAATACTAATTATTCAAAAAGGTATGAGTTCAAGTTCATATAAAACTCATTTATTTGTGCAATGCTTTACTGAAATATAAATTTTAAGAACTTTGTTAATTCTGATATAAGAAATATTTCTGAGAAAAAAAGTATTTCAAACTAAAACCTGAGTCTTTTTCTTAAAAAAGCTACAGAAGAAACTAACTTTAACTCCAGAAGTTTTGTGCTGTTCCATTTTGGTTTCAGCCCAGTGTATGCCGAACCCAGCCTCTCCCTTGCCATTATCCAGGTATTTATGGTTTGGCACCAACCAGTGCCAACACATCAGGCTGCAAATTCCAGATCAGGTCTGGCACGGAGCAGCAAACCTCACAGATACAGACCTGGTATGAGGCAGTGGTGGTAAACAAGGATAATGCTGCATGACAGACAACTGGCAGGAGAGAGGATGGCAAACAGAAGATAATTGTCAAGCATGTGGTATTTTTAGCAACAATCAACCAAAATGCCTTAGACATCAATTTCAAGCCTTTTTAATCCTCTTAATGACATGCTATAGCATTTATTTGTGATTAGGGTTTCACTTTGTTTTGTATAGAAGATTCCCCTCAGACTCTCACATTCAATGTGCCTCATAAATAGTTCTGCCAGTATGCTGCGTATTAGGTTGGAGTTTAGTTATCACAGTGCTAAATTATTCCAGCTGGGTCATTATTAATTCTCCTAATTTTACTGTCATTCACTATCATTACAACAACGCAGCGCCCTATGGATACATTTATTACAGAGCATAAATCCAGTGCTTGCCTAAGCTGCTGGAATGCCTACTCTGCAATCTTTATGCAAAAGCCTAAGAAGTGTTCAACAAGAATTACCTTTAAGAAAACTTTTTCAAGGTTTACCTCTACCTTCCCATCCTCCACCTACCTATCACACTTCTGTATGATGTTAGATAAGTTTTCCATATGTGATACTCTACTGCAGTACAGGCTATTGCCCACGGCAAAGCTCTTTCATAGTAAATACACTGGGGAAAGGCATGGTGAAAAGAGAGGAGCAAAGACAAGTACACTGCCATATATGCATTTTCCATTCACAGAAAGCATTTATAAAAATAGACATTAAAAAATATTCTAATGTATATTCCTCTCCCCCTTCAGAGAATTTATGCACTGCAAATATCCTTTGCCTAACACAAGCATATGCTTGATTGGGTCTTGATTCAGCAAAGCAATTCATTCAGGGATGAGCTTTTAGCACCTGTTAAAACCTGTCAGAGAAGAAGTTAAGCAGATGCTTCAGTGGTTTTCTAAATCAGGACCGTAACTGGATTTACCTGTGCATAAATCCCTCCACACCACACAGATTTTAAAATTTTGGTTCTGTTATCAAGGCAACTCTCTCCCTGTTTGCACACCTTTGAGTCTGGCAGCAAGAGGCCATCACTCAGTTTTAAGCAGCTGCTCTGAAATAGTCCCAAATGTGCCAGTACTGTCTGCCTGACTTTCCCATGTTTACACCTTCAGTAAAGTTGCAGCATTTTCCCAGTACAGTAGACCCCAGACTAATACTAGTCGTACTAATCCTGGTTTTGTTGTTTCCCTCCTGAGTTATCTACATCCTTTGGGATCACGGTTACAGCAGCTTCTGTTCAACACCCCTCCACTGTCCACAGTGACACCCCCTGAGCTCTCCCAAAGCAGTGGTCCCTATACAGCAAATCTGTATGTGCAATTGGGTTCGATTTTTAATAACTGGGGCTCATCCACACTTGGGAAATGCACTTTCTTGTCCATCATTCAAAAAACAAATCAAAATTATTAAGGCAGATATTTCTGACACCTCATGGCTAAAACGTCCAATAACATTTCAGTTAAATACTAATAAACTGCTCTTCAATTTTGTTAAAGCCAGGGCTAGTTGTTGGGCAGTGAAATCCTTGCTACCTGGGCATTTGCAGGTCTGCTAATACATCCACTGACCAAAGAGTTTGACAGCCACAAGTCTGAGCTCAGCTTTCTCTCAGGTATGAGAACATGGTGCTTACACAAGCATCACACTCCTAGCTCCAGACAAAGTGCTTCTGCTTTCCTCCTCTCTTTTGTATTTGCCACACAAACAGAAAAAGAAATCAGATTAGTTTGAGCTTAAAGCACGTCACTTATGTGCTGCTTGTAGCTTTGCGCTCACAGGTAAGTTCAATGATTTGTTCTGGATCTTTTTGGGTATTTAAAAAACACTTGTAATGCCCTCCTGGATGACAGGTACTATGTTTGCCTTCCACTGGAATTCTGACAATTTCCCTATTCTCCATAAGCTTCTGAGAGTCATAAATAATTTGGTGGGTACATTTTGTAAGGCCACACTGACCCAAATATATCACACTTCCCTAAATACATCTTATCTTGTTCTTGCTTGTGCTCGTAACCCCTTGTTACGGGGAATGCTGTTACAGATCTGACACAGTTATTAACCTTCCTGTGAAGAGCAGCACAAAATAATGGCATTTGGTATTTCTGTCTTCTCTGTCTAGTCCATTTATTTGCTTCCCTTTCTTCCTGATGGACTTCTCGCTTCCTCTTACTTCCAATGCTTTTGTAAGTCATTTCAAAACCCTTTATAGCTCTAACTGATTTTGCCTCTAGGTCGTCCTTCCGATTTTAGCCTATGTAGCTGCTGGTGTTCTTGGTCACACATTTCCAGGCAATTACTAACTGTGGGAATTATCAGAGGATAGGATGGAGGTCTTCTAGACCTGCATCCCCCATGTCCTCTATACACAGCCAACAACCTACCCCACCTATTCCTATTCTCTTCAGCAATGCCAGCTTTAAATAGTTTCAGGCTGAATCTCAAGAATCTGTTTGAGTTTGGTAGGAGCCTGCCATCTTCCTTAGTCTTAGTTAAATGCATTTTCTCAAATTAGCACTGCAATCTCCTTCAGAAAACATTTTCAAATTCAATAGAAATAGTCTAAAAATAACTGCTTTCTCCTCTTGGACAGCAGACACTTAACAGAGCCAAGAACTAGCAATTTATTTCATGTCTATCCCTGCCCTGCACTTCAGGTAGCCATTTACATTGTAGAAAGCACAGGACCCAACAGACACTGAGAATCTTGAATTCACCCCTTAAAGAGCTTCAGATAAACAGCACAGAGAGATGGGACCCTCACACGAAAGAGCTCAGAGAGGATGGTGTTGTCCTGGCAGTGGGAAACAGAGGCAAACAGGGTAAAGAACTAATCAAAGATCTTGTTTCTTTGCTGTGCTACTGCCCCAGAATTATCTAGTCTTGTGCAGTAGAGCCCCCAAAAGCCTCGGCTCCACAGCACTATTCTTTAAATAACAAGTTTCGCAAACCATATTCAATATGGAAGCATGGGGTTTTCCTTCTCCCAGCATTTTACTCTCCAGTTTATATTAAAAAAACCTCAAAAGATCAATCCCCTCTGTTAATTCAGTACCCTCTGACCAAACCCAACCTGCTCAGACACTTTCAAAACAAAGTCACATGATATATTCTATATTTCTGGCCATCAGTATATCTGTATCTTAAGTTGTCTCCCTATACACTGATCAGCATAAGTTATTTTCCTCCCCAAGAGCAATACCCTTGTAAAAATGTCCCACAACCAATTCCACTCAAAATGACAGCTGCCCTCCACTTACCCTGTCTTCAGTTTCCCTCTTGAATATTCTGGTGGCATCATTTTTTCTTCAATACCTTTTGGATTTTGTACACCTTGGTCATGACCCCTCTTAATCTCTTCTATTCTAATTAATATAAACATAAGTTTCTTAACCTCGCCTCCTGTTTTATAACCCCTGAGGCCCTTTATCACCCTTGTCAAGACTGTATCCATAATTAGGGTACCTAAAAAGATCAAAAGGAAGGACTAAGAAAGTGCTTACTTAACACAAATTGTTACATGAATAACCAACACCTCCCCTGAGACTCACCCTTCCCATCCCAACCCAGTGCTGAGTGTTCGAGGGCAAGTGGTTGATGATTTCTGCACATCAGGTGGTGTAGCCAGGACAGGCTTTGTCACTGCAGGGTGCACCACTCCCCCAAGGGCATTCTGCAGTATTCACCTTTCTGTGCTAACTCATGACAGCTACACACACAGACACGCATTTATATTCCCCACAGTTAACTGAAAAATCATGCCTGCCTGTGTTATATACCAAAGTGCCCTCCATCTGCACACACAGGCACAGGTACGTGTTCACGTGCACACACAGACTGCAGGCTGCTCTCTGCATGTCCACACAGGCACACATGAACACACAGATGCAGGGGCATGTTTAACATTGCTGTTACCCAGAGAACACTGACTGTGACCATTTTTAATACAAGAATTACAGATGAAGATAACACACTGCCTGACTTCAGTGCTCGCTGTGACCAATACTCCTTAGTTGTATAGATCCTTGAATACTCCACGGATAAGCAGTGTAGAAGTCTCAAAGGGACGCAAGTAAAACTACAAAAATTCCCAGGGCCCTGGAAGTTAAACACCATAAAGGGGATATCACTGTGTCCTTATGGATTATGCTGCAAGATATGGAGAATTTGGAATTTGCCATAGCAGATCAGACAAGTGCTCTGTTTAGTCCATAAACCTGAATCAGACAGTAATAAAAACAGATGCTTCAGGGAAGAGTTTGACAAACCTTTGCAAACAGTTGCACAGCTACTAAACCACCTGGGCTATTTTCTTCCTCATCTTGATTCACCAGAGAGTTGGCAGACAACCTGAAAAGCAAGAATTTCTCTACCTCACTCAAGCTTCTCCCTTTCAGTCCTTACCATTCCATGTTGAATGGTCTCACTGCTGTGAAATCAGGTCCAACCCTTTGGACTTCAACTCTTGAGATTTTGTCCCTGGTGGCACCTTGTCATGGTTTGTCCCCCAGCCTTGGCAACTCCGCAGCTCCTCCCACACCCACAAAACATCACAAGCTCACGACCAATGTGCTGCCCTTCCAAGAGGTTCCTTCCAAAATTTGCTCACACATTGGTGAACCACTTCCAATCTGTTTTGCATAAGTAAATTCAAGGTGCTTCATTACAGAAATGTGTGCCAAAACATCTTCCCCCAGAGCTTCATCCTGTCATGGTGTGATGCAGTTACACAGGGTTGACAATGCAGTAGGTTTTACAGAACACAAGGCTGCAACCTGTTTGTAATGGGGCAACAATCTATGCAAGCATAAAAGGTGAAAATGCATTTATTTGTCCTTGGCATGCTTTGTAACTACGTATCTGCTACTCAGCATGTACAGCCAGTAGTAACAACCTTCCTGCAGAAGGAAATGGTACTAAAACTGCAGCCCACGCCAAACTTACGACTCTATTTTTCTTTGCCATTATTAGCTATCAGATGGTTACTATGAAACATTATCTACATATTTTATCATGCCTACATTTATGCTACAGGAGCAAATCAGCAGCTGAAAATAGCTTCGCACTCCACCAAGAAATCTCACTGCCTTTACAAGATCTTAAACTGGTAGTTCTTTATCAGCATCTTATTTATCGAGGCAATTCCCACGCTGCTGGGCTCCATCATTACTAAGGGTGGGAGGCATGCACTGCTCTTAATGCTACTGGCCTTTGCAAGGAAAGTGCAGCTCCAGCTTTGGAGGGAGAGGGCACTCAGCTGCTTGGCTGTTAGTGTTGTAGGATGCAACAAACATTTACAATGCTGCTATTTAGTGCCAAAGTACCTCCTACCAGCTTTGATATGTTAATAAAACTATTTGATAACATTTGCTTTGTGCATTTCTTTGTTTTCTTTGATTATCTAAAAGGTTTTTCAGTCCCCTCAGAAAAAGAACAACTTGCTCTTCCTCTCCTACCAACTGCAGATTTTGATTTTAAATGTGGATGACTTTGAGTAGCTGCCACATACCTGCAACACTGTGGATGAGATTTTCATATTGGTAGGAACTTAAAGTAACAATGAACTTCATATTTCTTTACCAGGTACAGGTTTGTATGGTGGTTTAAAAAGTCTGCTGGTCATTCTACTCTCCTCCTGTAGATGCAAGATTCAGGAGCTCATACCTAGTCCATATCTACTGTCTGGGCAACAGTGGGGATAGAGCTCAGACTACAGAACAGTAGCTAGAGCATGTCTCTTACTTTTTGGCCTTTAAACAAGCAAATAATTCCGTGAGCTCTCCTCTATCTATTGAGCCACAAATAACAGGTGGGGGAAAAAGCAGTTCACAGAGTTCCTGGCTGAAACATGGCAAACACTGAGGTGAGATCAAGGCATGCTGTAATTCTTGCCTTTAGTATATAACTGTTTAGGGAACGTCTACATACGGGTGCAACTGGGCAATTAAATAATTACAAAGATCTATGAATGTTATTAAAAGTCCAGTGGATACCAGAAAATTACAAAGTACTGGCCTGTGAATAAAAAAAAAAACACAGAGAAAAAAGGTAAGAGCTTCTTTTAGACTCGGCTGCTGGTTAAAAAAAGAAAATGAAAAAACATGTTATTGCTTCTTACTGGCAAAGGTGCTGGTTTGACAGCCCTGAAGAGAGATCTATTTATTCAAAGTAATGCTGGCAGCAATGGCACATTTCTTCCACTGTGCCCAACCCTGTATCTATTTTCAGTTCCATCAGTAAGCTAAAGGTTAAAGCTATTTATTTAAACCCACACCCACATGCCATTTAAATTGACCCAAATTATTGTCTGAGTTGTAACCTCTCTGTATTAAAGTCCCCTTAGGGGCTGCTTCTTCATTTCAGGCTCAAGAAATTCCTCCCTCGCAGGATAGAAGTGGGCAAGGAGCATCTCCAAATAGAAATGGAGAAGGAAATGGGGAGGAGGAGTTCAACTTCAAAGAGTACCTCTTGGTGTTGTGGACACTGCAGAAAACTTCAGTTTTGTTAGTTAAATAAGTAGAGAGGTTAGCTCCAGTCTAAGTACATGCTAATGATAAAAGATGTCATTGTCATTCCTGTTTTAAGGATTTCTTAAAAAATATTTAAAACAAGGAAAACTCATCAAAAACCACTGCATATTCTGCCTGCCTTTGTGATGCAGCTGGAATGAAGTCCACCAAAAGATATCAAAATAAAAAAGGGAAGGTGGTCCTACAGAGTCAGCTCACAGTGGAATGAATCCTCTGCAAACTGTCCCCTCTGTGCCAGAGGACCAGGAGGACCGAGGAGGAACAGGAGCCTCTCGCAGTCACACACCAGTTAACACGAGAAAAGTGCCATCCCAGGAGTGAAATTACTCTCTACACTGACAAAAGGCAAAGGGAAAGCAGCATCTGGCCTACAATATTTAGCCTTTTCTACACAGTTTAATGCTGTGTGAAGCACAGTAAAGGCAAAGCTTCCTCAGCCCCGGGAAGACAGCTGGCGATGAAACGCAGCAGGGACACCATATGATGGAAGGCTCCTAATTACAAAATCTCTGTCTTGCCTGTCAGAGCAACTGCACAGTAGTACGGGGTAGCTCAAGGAAGAGTTGGGAGAAAATCAAGCATATATGAGACTTGAAATCCATCTCCAGATGCAAACCTTCCCTGCCTTTGAATACAGCTGGCTCTTGGATCTAGCTCCAGTCAGCATGGTTCTGCAAGTTCAAGATATTCCCAAAGCTCAGGGCTTGTCCAATTTTGACTTCTGATGGTGAGCCAGCTTTACAAAGAGACATTCAGTGGAGAATTCCTGCACTGACGCACCACAAACACCCAATTCCATCAGCATGAGTGATAATCCCTGGACACCAAGATTCACTTACACTAAGACAAAGCACAAGAGTGGGGAAAAAACAGTAACCCAAGAGGTTTGAATTTCATTTGATGTTCTTTAGACACATAAGTGGAAAAGAGGGGCTTTCTCTTTCAACCTATATAGAGTACCTCATTACATACTGATACTGTTAATTGCTATTCAAGTGCCCAGAGGCAAAGACACAGTACAGTTCTAACAAGTTGAAAAGTATTGTTAAATATATCAGTATCACAGAATCACAGAATGGTTTGGGTTGGAAAGAACCTTAAAGATCACCTAGTTCCGAGCCCCCTGCCATGGGCAGGGACATCTCACACTAGACCAGGTTGCTCAATGCCCCATCCAACCCGGCCATGGACACTTCCAGGGATGGGGCAACCACAGCTTCTTTGGACAACCTCTGCCAGGGCCTCACAACCTTCACAGTAAAGATCAAAATCAGTAAAATAATACAGAGCAAAGTGAATTCCACCAATACCATAAAAGCAAACCCACAGAGAGCCAAGGGAGGTGACTCCATGCTGATGGACAGACCGGTACTGGTGCCCACCAAAGCTGATTTAACATGTTATGCTTCAGCCAGCACTGTGACCAACAACCCCTCCGAGCCCCCAAACAGCAGCACCTCACTGAGGTCACTGCAGTGACTGAAAGGCCTCATGGCAATGAACTTCTAAACCTGGACTTTCCCTCCTCCCCTCTTCTTCGGCAACTGAAGCTTTATTATATGAGAGCATATAATAAATATAATATATGGACAACACTGTCTGCTAGGAAGGAACTGAGCAGGGGTATTTTCAGCTGCACTGTCACCATGTTTCTGCAGCACAATGAGAGGAAGAAAAAGAAAACACTGGAAGAGCTGACTGAACTTGTCAGTAAATATAATTAAGCTCCTGCTAAACCATATGACTTTTTCTAAATTTGAAGCAGAAACAACAAAACTGTTTTATCAGCTTTACACTGAGTAAAAAAGGGATAAAAGAATTAGAATTTCACAATTCACTGCGGCAACCACAGCCCTGCAGAATCTGCATCATCCGGACTGTGCGCGGGTGGCATAGCTGGATACTTAATTTTTGAGACAACAGTAGATGGATATTTAAAGCTATTGCTCAAAGGGCTTAAATAATGAGCTGTAAATTAATTCATTACCATTTGCTGTACAGCTGATGGAAACCAAGCCGGATTTCATATGCTGCATAAGCTTTGGTGAAATCTGACAGGTGATGCTTTTGGCCAAGAAACAGAAGCACCTAATGCTAGAGGCTTAATTTGTGACCATGTTTCAAATCCAACAAATATTTCCTTTCCACAAGAGCCACGTTTTCATGAAATGGGGTCAATTTGACTAATTTTGGTTAAATTTTCAAAGTTAGCAAGTATGAGTGTAGAAGAGAGTCTGAAAAAACCTTCTGGTCAGGAGATTTGATATATATGTTTCTTAATTATGCTAAAGCATTATAAGATCCAAACAAACTCAAACCAAGTAAAAAAATTAGTGCTGCTGTTTCAGAAAGAATAAATAGTAAAAAAGAGAGACTGTTAAGACCAGTAGCATAATGGACCAGTAAGCACAAAAAGGCAGTCAGAACAGTATGCATATTTTTATTTCAAAGAAGAAAAATGGTTATAGAAATTGTCAAATAGTACAAGAACACTGGTAAGAATTAACTCCCCACAAAATTAAATTACAGTTTAAGAAAAAAAAAAAAAAGGAAAAAAAAGGAAAAAGAAGAAAACCAGAACAGTGAGCCCTGGTAGGAAAAATGACTGGATTAACATATCAAAGGAAGGAGATAGGAGAGTAATCCAGAGGGTAACACAAAAGAAAAGTTTAAGGGACACCTTGGGATAAGTTTTCTTTGAAGTACTGCACTTCCTAAAATAATAGGAGGGTTATCTAAACACGCCCATCATGCATCACAATTATTGTACTACTCTTTTACTTACAGAAAATTCATTGCATAAGTGGAGAGTAAGTGCTCCTCTGGAACAGGCCTAATTAAGAAGTTCTCATTATGTGTGGAATTAGTATCAGGGACACAGAAGCCAAGTCTGTATCTCAGACCCTGGGTGTGCATGCTGGGCACACACGATCCTCCAGAGCAGAGCAGCCCAGTCGTGAACTGAAATATTTAGAGCCAGTGTATTTTTTTAAGCTTAAAATGATGCCATCCTGTATCTCAGCTCTTTCCGCTCCATCTTCCGTCTCCACAGACTGTGCCAGACTCTGACGTTAACATTAACAACTGTTACATCACGTGCAATTGGCAATGTTCCATTTCCCATCTATTCTGGAACAAAAAGTCTTGCAGGCCACTGAAACAGCATAAACCAACCTAGAAAGTGAAGACAATCAAACACCACTTTGCAATCATTGCAGCAGATGCTGCAGGAGCAACTCCTTTGTGGGGGCATCCCATTTGCCTGCCACAGAGAAGAAGTGGACTTCTTCAGTGATTTACATCACACCTAGTGTCCAAGGACTAATTCAATTATTGGAAAGACTAAAAGCAGTGGCACCAGCTGAAGAAATGTTTAGTTTCCACAGAGCAAGAGACTACTTATGGCAATACAAGACCAAGGGGTTGACCACAACCCTACCAAAGAGATTCCTTTGTTGCTTTTTTGAATTGCTGGAAATGTAGGGATTGCACAGTTTAGAGGAAATTATGTACACAGTGTAGTGCCTGCAAAACTCCTTGGGTGAGGTCTTTGACAAGGATAATCCTGCTTCCTTTCCTAAGACCATCCATGTCTTATCACAATGAGGTATGACTTTGGCACATGCTTTTGTTTTTAGAGATTTAAAATCTAGAAATACTTCATCCTATGTAATTGTCTTTAACTTCAGTGGAGTTTATTTTGCCACTACCCTTTTCCAGCCTGGCTCCATGACCACATAGGAGGGGGGGAATCCAGGGCAGATTTGCTCACCTGAGTTGTGCTGCATCCAAATGGGGTAACTCCAAATGAAAAGCAGCAGATACGAATTTCTAACATACGTGACAGATGATACAAGTATCTCCATATGATTGATCTACAGGCAATAATCAAATGCATGGTAGATACAATCTTTAGATGAAAATCAGTCTGGAAGTTCAAATGGAAAAGGAAATCAGATAATTACAACCCTGCCCTTAGTAGTACATTTTTTAAAGTGACAAAATCTATAAAAACCTAAGGCAGAAACAAAGCTCAGCTGAAAGAGAATAATTGAAAACCAAATTAATACTTTAATTCTGTCAACACGGAAAAAGGTCTCTAAATGAGCTGAAGTTCAGATTGAGTACTAAAAATGGTGATTTATTATCTTTTCTCCATAATTTAAATTACTGTTTCTTTAATGTTCACTAAATTCCTCCTGTAGCATTTCAGCCTTAGTAACTCACAAAAAAGAAAAAAGAAAAAAAAGGTGAAGGAATAGCAAATTGAGAAAAAAACAGTGGTTTTCCAGTAGCCATGTCAAAAATCAATGATACTGAAGAACCAGAGGTGGGATTAATAAAGCTTTCTTCAACTCTGTAGCTCTGCACTTATTCCCTAAGCAGTAGGAATGGGCTTTTTTGGTCACACACTCTCTGTGAACAGGAAGTTTCAGAGAATAAAACTAAAGATACCCATATACTTGTAATGCAGCATGATGCTTTCATAGCCAGATCAGCTGGTTGGGGCAATATTTAATCACAAACACACTTTAAATGATTTCTCCAGCTTTTGCCTTATAAGGTACTTCCCTGAAACATATCCTCCTAAAAAGCAGTGAAAAATAATTAATTAATTAATCACAAGCATTCGGTTTGACTGCTTCAAAGAGTCTACAGTAATCACTAAACGATAGGTTGTCAAAATTGCAGTACTAATTAAATGAAGATTAATTGTTGAATTTACTGAAATTTAATACAATTAGGTGATGCATCATGTTTATATGAATTGATAAGAAGCAGTTAGCAGCTTGCACAGATCCATATTTAATAATATGATTTTAATGTTCAGTTGACACCACACAACCACTTTTATTAAATATATATGACGATTAGCATGGCACTGTCAGGCCTTTCCAACATTCTGTCATCAAGCAAATGAGAATTTACAGATGCTATTCCCCACCATCAAATATCTATACTTTGATATAATTACACCAGTACATAAAGTACCCTGGCAAGGGGATAGGGGAGTCATGCTTTTAAAATAATACAGCTGTCAGCTACAAGCTCCCTCGAGTTGAGGGGTAATGGCTGGAACACAAAGCCCCAGAGGGCTGAGCCTGGAACCAGCAGCCCTGGTGCCCCTGGAGCAGGGATGCTCATTGTGCCATCCCACCACAGCCACCACATCTGCACCATTTCCCAGCCACACAGGGTTCCCAGTGGCACATTGCACATGAGTACCAAGGACCCCAGGATGAACCATGAAGGAGTCAGACACCAGCAGAAAGAAGTCAGATGGAAATGCCCAAATGATCCCAGAAGACAGCAGGTCCTACACAGAAAAGGAAAACAAAAGGCAACCTGAAAACAGCTCTTGCCTCTGATCTAAAGAAAAATTTCTTCTTCACCTTAAGCCTTGCAAGTAAATTAATTCTGGTTAATCTCCTGACTGTTTTTTAGAGCGGTGCCTCTGCCAGGCAGCCGAGATTCCCAGTAGAACCAGGAGCAGTTCCAAGCACCACACACCATCTTGCCAGGCAATCTCATTACCAATGTGATGTTTCTAAATAAGGTTAAAGGATAAGCAGAATGGAAATTGTGCATTAATGTGAGCAAATGAGTAACAGTCCTGAGGCACCACAGAATATATGACCGACAAAATGGCAATTCCAGTAGGCACTAAAAAGCATCCAGAGCCTTAATGGCCAGTGACTACCTTGATTTTGCTCATTAGAGACAGATATCTTATGACACAGACAGGTCAAAGCCCTCCATTTCCAACATCATCTGTAGCCTTTAACACATGCCTTTTATAGAAGATTACTTAACCCCATTTTTAAAATAATATACAAAAATAAAAGTCTTTCATGGACTTGCCTTTACAAATTAGAAAACTATTCTGAACATTTTGCTTTAGATAAAATTTAGGTTCTTTCTGGTGAAAAAACTCAGTGCAAGATAAGAAGGCATTCACATACAAAGGAACACCAATTCTGGTGACTTCAGCAGGGGTTTTATTAAACAGGAACATTTCATAGACTCACGCTGTTGTTCTACATAAAAGTAATTTCTATTCCATCCACAAATCTCAGGTCTTAGCCTCAGTGTAACAATTGCGTCTTCCATCCCATTAATTTTATTCTGACAGGCAACATATTTAGAAAACAACTTAATAATTCAATATTTTCTCTTAGTCAACATACAGCATTCCTTTCCAGAAAAAAAAAAATCAACATTATGGGATTCATTCTGATGTGCCAACTCGTGCACAACTGGATTACAAGAATATGGGAACAAGATGAACAAAAAGAACCACTCCACCTTCCTACAGCAGGAATTTAATTAATTTCTATCACTGGCTTGAGAGTTACACTCAACTTAGCTGAAAATTTTAAGAATCCCTTAAGGGCTAGATCTCAAGTCATGTTAATTCCATCACCCCTATGAAGGTAACAAATCCATGTGGATTTCTATTACCTCAGAGACTGCAGAGGCAGGAACTCCAGCAAGGAGCCAAACGTGTGTATCTGAAGGCAGCATTTAAATCTTGTATGGAAATGAAGCATTTCATGTCGAAGACCCAGAGGAGCAGCACTAGAGCCATTCAAGCTGTGGGGAGAACTGACTGTATGTAGGTGTTTCTGCCCCTCAGAAAGGTGAACCACTGAGTGTGCAAACCATTGTGGGATCCAAACAACTAAAAGCAAGCTCTTAATGGGTCAAAAAGTGGGATATTTGAATAAGAGCAAAACAAACCAAAAAAAAGTAGAAATAACTTAGGTCTTTATTGTAATCTTCATGTGTCATATCTTCCAGCTCCTCAATAACCTTTTGTCCCTTCCCTATTTTCAGTCATGTCCCAGTCCAGATAACTCTTCTTTATTTTGCTTGTTTAAATGCTCTCCAAAGAGGTTCTTTGTTTGGTTATTCGTGTAAATGCTTTCTATACCTCAAAGAGATGCATCATTATGCTGGGCACCAGGACTTGAGCAGAAACACAGCAGCAGTGCTGTGGGACTCACTACCTAAACAATAACCCACTTCATTTGCAACCAGTCGATGAGCGTCGTGTTGTCTCCATGCGTGTCCTGCTGGCTCTGTGCTGGCTTCTCTGCCACTCACCAGCCCAGACACTGCTGGGATTTGCTCTGCCAACCAACCCCAGCTCACACTTCATTTTCGGGATGTGAATTGTTTCAAAGCTCATGTTTCAGATCTGATTTTCAGTATTAACAGTTGCTCTCTAATACCAAGAAAAATGGATGAATAATTTAAGAAATCAGCTTGGTTTAGAGTAGAAGAAACATCCTGGCAGCTGGATTTTGCCTTTGGGATATACCCCACTGTGCCCCTCTCAAGCAGTGCTCAGCATTTGCCCGGCAGTCATCCCACCACCTGTATTTCACAGCAGCAGCAAAAGCTATTGGTATTCAAAGCACACCCCAAGCTAAGACTACCACCATATGCTGACAAAATATCTCGTATTAGATCCTAGGACAGCTGTTTCGCTACCACCTCATATGACATAAGGTGAGAGCAAGAGGAAATTATAGGGAGGAGGAGAATTAACAAACCCGAACAACTCAGCTCAGACATCAATCACTTGTATTATCCTGCCTGGGCACGGGCAAACTCTGTGCAGAAAGCTGGATCCTGCTCTCAAAAAGTGCCTCTGTTGCACAGATCTACTTTTACAGGCGCTTAGGAAAAATTGTTTCTAATTTAAGTAATTAACAATGGTTATTCAGAACTGCCAGGGGAAATACGAAGCACCCTCCCACCTTGTAAGAATAATGCAGCAATCTGAAAATATTACAGCAATGTGTCTCTTTCACTCGTTTTAAATAAAAAGAGAGAAATAAAAATGAAGTATTATTAAACACAAATGCTATTTCATTCTAGATTTCTGAAGGGCATCAATTTCAGAGTGCAGTGCATCTAGACATCTCATTATTTAAAGAAATGAATTTAGCTGAGTTTTAGTGAAATCTGATCTCACTTTACAGCTTTTCTAACTTCATTAGAAACCTTTTAGTGAAGTGCGAATTGCCCCACACTGTCCTTCTGCAAACAGGGCAATAATATCCATCACGGACCCATTAGAAAGAGAAAGCAAGGGCAGGGAAAGTGCCACTGGCAAAATACCTGTGGGCGTTTAAAGTGCTGTTTCCTTGCAGTGGGCAGAGCTGGCTGCTTCCTCTGCCACTGTTCCTCGTACAATACAGTGCCATGCAAATAAAATTACAATCTGAATGCACTGCTGAACAGGTAGGTGAAAACTATTACATGCACAATCTTTGCACAAAGAAAATCTAGTCTCCTCAGTTATTTGTTTAAAAGGATTATTCCGTTTATATACAAATATTTACACAGCATTAAACAGCACTATGTTGATACCTTCTTGCATGGAATATGCTATATTTTAAAAACAGAACTATGCCACTGCTGTCAACAACTTTTAGGAACGTCTATCACAAAAATATCCTTTTGCATTGAACATAAAGACTAAAAGACACTTGATTTTGTGTTTATATCCTACTTACACAATGCAATGGAGATCTAAAACGGTTCCATTAACCACCAAAGCTAGCTGGCCTAGCAGAACTTGATGTTAAAAATATATTTGTGATTACAAATATTTTCATAAACCCAAGCTAAGCAGCCTTGAGCTGCCTCATATTTACCCATGGGCAGCTACTGTGGATTAAGTAGGATACAGCAGCTCGTTATCCCAGAGCCCACACCTACAAGCCGACCCCAGAGTAGCTTAGACTTAAGAGATGAATCAATAGGGTAGATCTCTAAGATGCCATCCCTGAAGAATATAAAAAAGGTCTTCCTAGGTTCAAGCAGCATAGTTAATGATATTCTCATGGCACAGATACTAATTTCTCACACATCTCATGTCTGTCAGGGAAGAGAGATCCTCATGTGGCATGGACAACCATACTCAAGAAATCCCCCTGGGGATCAAGCAAGCCACAGGAATTCCAAGTGAGACTTAGTTATAAACCACCCAATTTTTCTGAAGTGAAAAATATCACAAGAAAATGATGGAATTTTTAGCCCACCTTGCTTTTCTTTTCCCCAATGACTTTTAAATAGAACAGTACTGAAAGCACAGTCAACACTTTTTCTTTATCATAAATCACTTTTTTCCAGTCGATTCAATTTCTAACATCCATTTGCAAAACAGCTTAAAAATGTTTTGGAGGAAAACAATAGTTAGAAATACTGGGGTCAGGGGGGAAGAGAAGATCTAATTTCAAATAAAAGTAATAAAAAATAACTAACCAGGCTTATATTTAGCAAACAAACACGTTCAATACGCCCAGTGGAATACACATGTCCCACACTTCCCATCGATCTAGTGACATTGAGGGACCAGATACCCCATCATGAGAAAAGGGGGGGAAACGTAAAATAAAATCAAATGCCAACTCAAGGGGTATTGTCACAGAAATAAGCAGCCACTGCCATGTGCCAGACCATCACTGGAGGCATTTCCAGGGGAAAGCATTCCCAGTGTGAAGTGGCTCTGCCCTGGCTCACACCACTGCCCGGGGAGGCTGCGGAGAGGCGAGGAATCCAAACACGAAGGAAGTGTTTTCCTTGCACTGTCCAGGGTAACTCCTCAGCATGCCTGGCTGTCAGTACAAAACTGTCTGCTTCAGCACAACACTTGCCAGAAATTATTAACACTCAGCTTTCTCACAGAGGGAAGGCTGGCTCCTGTCTGCACGGCCAAGGGGGCAGGTGGAGGAATGAGTGGCAGCACAAGGCAAACTTCTGTGTTTGATTTTCCCCTGAGTCAGACACAGGGCAGTGCTGAAGAAACTCGCTGCTTCTGCTTCACTTGCCACATGCAGGAAAAATTTAGGCAGGTGAGATGGGCAGCAGTTTTGAGCTCGTTGTGATGCCTTAAGATTTTAACATATTCATAGATTTTAATATAGCTGTAGTTTCTCACACTTGAGGTAGCAGCTAACAGCTTCTAAACACTACTTCAGGTAACAGTTGTGGGGGTACAAATTTCCCATGTGCAAATTTCAGCTCCATTAAAAAGAGTCACTTTCCAGGCCCTGCTCCCATCCCCTTCCCACCTCACTGTCCAAAGAGCCTTGTTTGGCCCTGTTACTGGTGCATCCATAAGCACCTCATCATCATCCACAGATATATTCTCACTAGTGCCTGGGAGGCAGAGAATCACAGTTGTGTTGTTTTTACAGTTTGCTGTTATTGCCACTTTCCCAGGAATTTGATCCAAGTCACACAGCAATGCTGGGCAGGGTGAGGGAAGGACTGGTACCCACCCCACTGGGATGCAGCTGCATCTCCTCCCCAGTCACTCTGTGCTCAGCAGGAATAACCTGTCCCTTCCCTTAATTCCTCCTGCAGCTTTTCACATCTTGAGTATTACCTAAAATACCAGACAATATTAGCTACTTACATCTCATTAAACATTTGGGACTTTAATTGCAGTGAACTTTGACTATGGCAGGTTCAGGACTGCCCGTACACAACTCGTACATCAGTCTGCAGGCTGAAGACCCAGTTGCTGTCGCCTTATACTGATAACAAGCTGGTAAAACAGAATTAAATGCAGATCTACAGCCAGTACATCAGCCAGTCAATTCCAAGCCCAGAGCAAGAGTTTCCAAGAGCCACCTTTGCTCCCTCCCTGCTGAGGATGAGTACACAGGGAAGGGATGATCTTTGCCCCTCCAGATGCAAATTAATTCCCTTTCTATGCTCGTTCAGCTACAAGGTATGTTGCTATAAAGCAGCACATCTCACTTGCCTCCAGTTTCCCAATAAAAGAACCACTGTGTTATTAACAAGTTTTACTCATATATTACCCAGTGTTCTTAACAAAAACACTATTGAAATCCAGGATTTTAAACTCAGAACATATATTTTTGAAAAAACTTGTACTAAAAGTGTGCTTTTCTTTATTCCCCAAACTGTTGTCACTACTGTTCTACAGGTAAATACTACTGCACAGACCGTTCAAAGAGGATCCCAAAGCCATTCAGAGCCTGTAGAGACCATCATGTTAATTTGGCTGCCAGTCATTCACCCTCAGGGCTGAACTCAGCTAAAAAAATAAAGACAAGCTCCATACTGCATAAAGCTGCAGGAGATACCTCTCAGCTCTCTGGTGGAAACAAGTTCCCCTTTGCTTCAGTTCATTTCAGTTACATCACCAGATCTCAATGTCCCACATTTACAGAATCAGATAATATTTTAATGTACGTGGCCACATGTTTATTTGTACACGTGGCTTTGCCCTGTTTTAGCTGGAACCCACTTGAGCACCTCAGGATGCTCAAAAAAGGAAAATAGGTTATGCTAATTTATTTAATCATTAAATACATTCAAATAAGTGATTTAATACAGGGATAAAAAAACTGATTTAGAACATCAGAATAGCCTGGACCAAAAGGTTTGTCCCTGGGCAAAATGGAAAAAAAAATTAAATTAAGAAAAAACACATTAAACAAACTTTTGAATAAAGACCCAGGAATATGTTTAACTTTCTTTTGAGTCTACTGAAAGTTAGTAGTTAACCTGGGCTAAAGCTGAAGAAAAATAGAGTGTTTTGCTGAATTGGTCCTAAAAAGGACTGAAAAGGAAAATAAGTATTTCAAACCTGAAGGTGTGCCACTGCCTCTTTTTCTTTCACACTTTTGATGAGGAACTGAACACAATCACCACTTTTTTTTTTCTGTTCAAAATTTACCATTTTTAAATCACTTTTCTAATTTGGCACTTTTAAGCTAATCTTCACATTGCACAGGTTATTTTGCAGTGAAGCAGAGCAACACGTAGATTTTTGTATCCTCTGGGGGAACCAGCACAGGCTGTAAAATCCTCTACAGCTTTGTCCATTTCTGAGCCAGCCCTCCCTCTCCAGTACTGCCCCCCAGCTCCTGCCCAGCCTCCCACGGGATATCCTGGTGGATACTGGAATCAACTCACTGTCAAAGCCACCTTAAAACAGTACAGCCAAACATCCCAAACATCTTTGTGTGGTTTGGTCTGAAAGCAAATGCTGCAAATTACAGCTCCCAACTGTGTCATTATGTCATCAAAACAACAAAAACCAGCAATAAGGAACAATTCTACGAAGAAAATTGGGAACCAATATGACACAAAAAGTACCCACTATTATTTGAATTGCAGAAAGCTCATCTTTTTCCTCAAGCTCAAGACATTTTGGCATATTTTCACGTGCATAAGATAGGTTCAAATCACATGTCTGGCAAGATCGAATGTTAACTCAGAGACAATCCTAATGTAATTTACATGTTAGGCAAGTGAAATGATTTTAAAGTCTCCATTTTTCAGGGTACAGTAAAAAGTAAAGGACTGGAGAAGAAAAAGAAGATGCAATGAAACCCAAAACATCCAGGTATCTTAAGCCACCCAAACTCAGGACAGTCATGCACTGAACTGCATGGGAAGGAACTGCATGGACTGATCCAGTGCACCTCTGCAAGTTTGCTGTGTTAAAAAAAAAACAAACAAAGATTTGTTGTTATTGCTATGGTTGGTTGGGTTGGTTTGTTTTGAAAGGAACAAGTGAAGAAATAGAAAGACCACATTCATAATATATGAAAGTAAATGATTTACTAGAGTGTACCTGCCTATTATTCTGGTCACACTGAGGCAAAAGGTTGGTATTATTTCTAGCCAACTCTGAATATGCAAAATATGACACGTGCAAAACACCCCAGTGCTGGCGGGCCACAGCACACTGCTCTGGCCAAGTGCCTGGTAATGAGCAAGGGAAACAAAAGCCCAAATGCAGTATTTTTCCCTTAGCAAAGGATAAACTTCAGCTAATTACACACTTTGTTGAGAATGAAGAGAAATTTAAACTATGTTTGCTCCCTCATAGCTAATATTTATGCTAATCAAGAAGAAAACAGCTACTAGAATACACTTAGAACTGAGGAGCAACCCAATATATACCTTTTAATGCATTACACTGGTATTAAACACAATAAATACAACTAGTGTGGATGCTACCAGTTGAGAGATGCTTTTAACAGGACTCCACATAGGATTTTCTTTCATTATATAATATTTTAACCAATAAATCATCCTGTTCTCATGGGGTTTTCTTCCTTTTTCACTCCTCAGTAGGTCACTGGATAGTGATGCTAATTTGTGCAAGTTCTCATGCGATTTTCTGCTTATTAAAAACTGAGAAATCACACTGCAATTTCAAAATCTATACCACATGAGGCAACTCCAGTGCCAGGGTCTCAGAGTGACTTCTCTCTGCTAATAGAGGAAAAAAAAGTCTCCTTCATTTATATTAGAGATTAAAGTCTTTATCCCTTGCTGTATCAGACACTACAGCTTCCTTTGCAGGCATACCTTGTTTGTGGTTTAGTTTTGTTTTTTAAGCACATACACTGAAAGAAGAGGAAATAACACACCAGGTTTGTTATTCCAATCCAATTTCCTTCTGACCACACAATTTAATTACATAAAGATGGAAAATCAATTTTATTTTAAAATAGCATTCAAATGTGTTCTGAAATGAAAATTCTTTATTTACCAAGGATGAAAATTATCATTCAAAGGTATATGTGAAATGAGAAGAATCAGAAGAGAAAGTGCAGTTCTTTGCTGTGAAGGATTCAGCCACAAGGGAGAAAACTAAACAGTCTCTTCCCACTACTTTTTTTTCCCAAAAGAGAGAAAGAAAATTTTATTGCTCTAATTTCATATATCTTTTTCAGTGTATGGTATTATTAGAGGCTTTAAAAAAACCCACAAAAATAAACAAGAAAACCCCCAACATTTTGGCCCCTTCAGGTCCCCCAGGGAATCCATTTCAGTTGCTAAAAAAGATCTTAAACTCAGATGCTTCCATGTGAGCTGGACCAACACACAACAGCGTGCTCAGCACTTGCTAGAGCTGTCCATAAATCTTCACACGCTCCAAAACAGAGGCTGCAGACAGAGGCTGCTGGCCACCAGCCCTGCAATAATTCACTTCTACAAAATCATTTTCTACCACTCAAACGGAGCCAGTGGCCAGCCTGGTCTTTGAAACACGAGGGGCCAATTCAGTAGAAGGCACAAGGTGCAGTTTATTTGGGGTTTTTTTTGCTAGAAAAAGGAGGAGGTCCCAGACTGCTGGAGGCCAGGACTCGATTTAGAGGAACAGTGGAGGACTGAGAAACAACAATGCTTCCCACCTGTGATCAGGCCCAGGTCTCATATTTCCAGGAAAACAGAAATCCTAAATGCAAGAGACTAAAATTATCAAAAAATTACATTTTGATGGGAGAGGGGAGACTGCTCGTGGCATACCCCGGAGAGAAATCAGAAGGCAGAAAGACAAATCTGCCCAAGGCAGGCTGGGTTAAATGGAGCTTGGCAAGAACAGATAAGAGGGTCCTGTCAAGAAGATTAAAATAAAGTATATGGTTGCAATGAAAGGACAGAAGGAAGATCCAAAACCAAGCAGTGTGAGATGGGAGGAAATCACAAAACACAATGGACAGCCTGAAAGGTGAGTCCACCTGGCAGACAGTGATGAGAAACTGATGCCCTGATTTATGTCTGTTCCATCAGGTCAAAACAAAGCCCTTATACAAACAGAAAAGGTGAAAGCCTTGGCATCTGTTCTAGGCTTAATATTCAAATTCATGGGGGCTTGGGGAGAATTACCTGTCCAGCCAAGAGAAGGAACACACAAACAGTAAATTTTTCAGTCCTAATTCCCAAGCCCATTTGGTGTCATGATGCGTAATATTAAAGATATTCAAATTGACAGTAGCAGGTTATATAGGTACTGGATTATATTTTCATCTCTTTGATAGTTATTAGTAAAAAATTATTAATAATTCAAAACGTTTTAGTTTGAACCAAGAACTCAGATCCAAGCTACATCGAACTTAGAAACAGTTCAGAAATCTATTTCATGCATAATTATTGTCCTTAACACAAGTGAAATCCAAATCCTAATATTATCTGAGGGGGTGAATTACAGCTTCAGGAGTGTTCACATTACCTAGTATTTTGTCATGCCTCTCACAAGACACAAATACCAAGTGATCCCCTAAACCAGCAGCCATCACATCTTCAAAGGCATAAGAAACTAAACTGGAAAGAAACTGAGAAGAGAAATTAACACCTCATCACAGCTTTGATTAAATGAATCAACTATCTAACATGAGGACAAATATTGTACTTCACTGGATTTAACTGCATTTTACACTGGCAAAGATAATTATAAAGGCATGAGATAATTTGCAATCATGCAGTAAAACCATCACATTTTTCAAATGGCATACAAATGTAACAGTGTCCATCCATCAACACGTAACATGTGCCATCCTGACTTTTGGTTTTATCCCAGTGAGCATGTCAGGCTAACTGAACCAATAAACTACATCCCCTACATTCAGAATACCAAAAGTTTTTCCAAGTGTTCCTTCTCCCTTCCCAAAATTGCCAAGGGAATCTCAAGGCTGAAAGCTTCAAGCTTGACAATGAAATACAAGGCTCTGCAAACCATGTTTGTGGGACATTGTTCACATGCCACTTTCAATAAAATACACTGGAATGGGAGTCCTTCAGTATTCTCAAAAAATCCCATCATGCTCCAACTCCAGGAAATTGAGATGTACCACTACATTCACCCATACATTTCTAAGCTATGTGGGAGAGAGAAGCATCTACCTCCTCTTCACTTCTGATAAATTAATCCCCCAATATGACAGAACAATACAGCAAAATCAAGGTTTATTTTGTACTCAACCTTAACTCTGAATTCCTTGAATTTGCAATGTTTCCTTTGGTAAAATTATTACATGCCTGTAAAACTGTGGAAAGGCTGGGGAAAAGCTGCACATAAAAGGCAGTCTCAGACTGAGCTTGGATGAGCACAGGGTTATTTCTGGAGACTATATATAACAACAGCCAGAGCTTCTCGGAAGGCTGAACCTGCCTTGCATAATGTCACTACAGAAAACACATTGTTAGCAGCCACAGTGATGAGACAGAGCAGGATGGTCCATTGTGTTCATGGGGATGCAGGTCCAGCAGACAAACATCGCTGCTCCATTAGGCTGCTTCCCACATCATATCCTGGCCCACAATCCCACAGAGGTGGAGGAGGCATAAAGGGATTCTGGAAGAAGCTGCAGCTGCTTTGCCTCTTCTAGATCTGCTCCAACTCTACTCCTCTCTCCTACCCAAATTTCTCTTTCTCTAGTTATTTTTCATCACTGAAGACACCACCAAGTTTCCTCATCAGCATGAAATGTTCCCTTGAAAGAATAAAGTTTATTTTGCTCAATGTGGTTTTGCTAGATAAGCATTTGGGAACTGTTATTTGTCTTGCCCAAGTCCTGTTTCCTCGCAGTACAGGCCAGTATCGTGCAAGCCCATTTCTGCAGTGTTCTACTGAATTGTGAGCACTGCATCTTCATATTGCCCTGCCCTGATACACATGCTGCTGTAACTTTTGTCAGATGTATTTCTATTCAGATATTACAGGTCTTTGTTGGGAGCAATTTTGCTTTCCCTCAGCAAGAACAGGGATTTATTACACTGGTGGTTGGTGCTGAAATTTTCCCCAAGAGCTTTATCTGCCGGAGCAGAAAGTAGGCTTAGAACCCACAGTGAATCTAGAACAGAGGTCAGGAGCATCACGTATTTTCAGGCTTATCATCCTGATATTAACTGAGCAGCAGGGGTGGAAAATAAGTGCCCTTTGCCAAGTGGTCACGAGGGGATGGTCTGTCTCCTCACAGAAATAACGCACCTGCCAGTGATGGGCACCACTCCAGATGGACAGACTGCAGCAAAACACACATCAGCACATCAACCTGTGTCAAGACCATTTGTTCAGTGTCTCCCAACAACTTCTACAGATAGAAACACATTACAAAAGGATAAAAAGGGAGGGTCACTCCCTTAATGGTCTGTCCATCCCCTTGCTAGAAGGGCCGCCTGGTGCCTCACAGTAGTCAAGAAAACTCCCAATTATTTAAATTAGTCTGATAAAAGTATGCCAGAAGACAGGATGGAGTCTTTAATGTTAGAGAACCACTTTTCTGATAGAATTATTTGTTCTGAACCATATAGCTGGAAGGACAAAAGCCCAAAGCCATTGCACCCAAGAGCAGAGCAAACCAGTACCAACCAGCACGACCCTACTGGCACCACAGGCAGGTGGGTGCAGCACCTCAGTGCCTCCAGGAAACATGAACACGGGGCAGATGCCTCTGCTGCAAAGCTTGCAAGACAGCAGTGAAAGACACAGAAAGGAAAGTGCATTAATAGGCTCAAGGCAGCCCCTTCCCTGAGCACTGCGGTTTCTGTTGAGTCAGAGCTGGCATCTGCCCTGCAACACACTTATCTTCGCTGGCCATTTTGCAAGTAAGATTCAATCAGGGCTCCCTGGATCCTCAGGGAAACAGCACTTTAGCATGAACTGCTTCCACTCAAACGTAATGGACTGAGATTGCTCATGCCATTATTTTAAATGGTTTGAGGCCACACGGTCCCCAATTTCATTAGCTGCATTTATAAACAGACCTTACACTTAATACTGTGGCACACAGGGACATGTATACATGACCTGTCATTTTCCCACCATACACACACACAAATAAAAGGAAAACCCCAAAGAAATTGAAACACACCTCAACAGCAGCATAAACCAGAACACCAGTGTAAGTGTCTCCATATGATAGATCATCTATGTGCAGAGGATATTTCAGCAGATATTTATAAGCAATAATCAACTGTTTGCAAGTGGGAGACACAGAATGAGTCTCCTCCTGCTCTGCTCCACAAATTACAAGCATGGTCAGTCAAACTGTGCACACACTGATGTTGGCAGGCAGTACAAAAACCTGAGAGACCCAGACTTTACCTGCACACAGGAGTTCATCTAAGTTCAGGTGTTATATTTAAGCTAATTAGCTAAATTACTGCCAGAGGCTGTGTGGGCACTTAAGAGATGAGTCAGAGCCATGAGCATGACGGGATGTCCGTCCACAGAGGGTGAGTGGTCTGGGAATGTGCCTGAGGAGCTGCCTCCATCATTCATCAAAGCCAACCTTAGGCCAGTTTACAGAGCTGAAACAGGTTTAAATCTAAACTCAGGGGCTGATGTGATTGAACCATAATAACTCAGAGAGCACATGTCTGCATTTGGGAAATACCTCTGGGTCTCTATAGCCACGTGCAAACAAGAAATAAGCAAATAATAATACACAGATTCCAAACTGAACAGCATGACAGCGGTGAGATATGGAGAACTCAAACACCAAACCAAGAGCAATTAAAGCTTTAGTGGCTGAACGGGTGTGAGTCTAATCAGTGCTCCTATGCCTTTTTCTGCAGTGTTACAATTTTCTATCAATTTGTTTACTCTAAAAATAATTACAACCCCGATAGACTTTGCAAAGGACTATAATAAACTTTTATACTTGTCTATTCATTTATTAAGTATTATTACTGTCTTTTGTACTTTTGCATAACCCACTTCAAAGAATAATAAAGTAATAGTAAAAAAAGGAAAAAATTAATGGAGTTGAATGCTGGTATGTTATTACGGTTTGCTGTTATTGCAACACGGATACAGTTAAACAACAGATGCTGTGAATACTTTTTAGCTACTGGTAATTTTTGTTCTGTTCTTCTTACAAAACAGATTTTTCATTTCAACAGCTGCTGGGTGATTTTCAGCAGCACAGAAAAATAAAACCTTCTCTATCACCTAACAAAGAAACAATGATTTGTTGTTAATACAAAGAATAATTTAAAAAAGGTACATTTTAATGCAAACACAAGGTATTAAAAAAAGAAAGGGCATAATTGGCTGGAATGCACAGTTACCCTGCAATGTCACAGGCAAAACCTGATGCAATAAACAGGCCAAGTATGACAAGACAAATCTGGCTCATCCACCTCAGTAACTGCTTTATGGAGGCAATTTGCTTTATATTCTTCCATTCCTCACCCTGGCACCTCCTGCTCCGCAACAGGGACACTGTAACACTGCATTACACACAGCTCTGGGAATATTCACTGGAGCGATCTTGTTACAGGATGAACTTTCTGGTTTAGATTTAATCGGTATTTTGCCCTGTACTTTGTGTGAAAAAAGGTGAAGCCTGGAAGGGAAGAGTAGGGACCCCTTGGGGTTGGAGTTGTTCCCCCAGCTGCAGTGTTGCCCTAAGTACTTTAGTCCTATCCAAAAGTGACAGGAAAGATGGTGTTCAGCAGACACAGACCTATCTCTGCCCACTCACTGTACAGGGACACCTACAAGTAGTTTAGGCTAGACTATTAAATCTTACACAGTTAAGTCCAGAGAACAGCAGCAGGATCCCAAAACAGAGGGCACTGCCCAAGACAGCAGGACTGAAATGTCTTCTGTCACCTCAACACCTTCCAGGTGTTTCTGGCAGGGCCTTTCAGAGAAATCATCAGAGTACCGGGAATGGGTAACACCAACAGAGGGGAAAAAAGAAGCAACTTTGGGGGGTTTTGCCTCACAACAATCTGGAATGCAAGTATTATAAACCATGAAAAAGGTTAGGACACAATCACCTAGGCAGGTCCAGAACAGCAGCGATGTGAGATGGAAAATGCAGGCACTGAGGCCATAAATTTATGGGATGAGAAGAGAAGCCTCTGAAGTGCAATATTTACTGCCTACTCAGTATTCTTTTTTATTTTCCCATGTTTGTTTGTCCTTGGGTGCTCCCTGTTTGGTATTCTCTGAGCAGTGCAGGGCTCCTTTGCAATACCCACAAGCCTTGGCCCTTCCAGGCTCATAGGGTAAGGTATTTTACCCTGCCTAACATCAGACACCAAACACAGGAGCTGCCTTCTCTCTCTAAAGCCCAAGATAAGGCTGCAGTGACAGGCTATAAAGCCCTCTACACACACACACAACTGATGAATATTCATTAAAAGTCAACACATTTATATCATTGCAGCCACACAGGGAGGATGAAGTGCCTCCCCCAGGTAGCAGCACCTCACTCAATTCACAATAGGCCACTTTGTACCAGGTTAGATAAAACCCACAGTAGCTCACATCCTTTGCATTTCAAGCCAGTTTTTCTCCTTCATAAACAACATTCAGAAAAGAGGTTGAGGCATTCAGGGTGACCCTGCCAGCACTGAAGAACACATCACCTTTTTCACACACATACCCCAAGGTATTTTTCCACGAGATAATAGTTTTCAGGCTTTTTTGGACTTGGAGAAAAAGGGCTTCAGTGAAATAAAAACATCTCTTATCTTAAATCAACTGTCAGTTTAGGAAACAACTGAGCAGCATATCCTGGGTAGGTACATGGTTTTATATGAAGGCACTCCTTAAAAGAGAATCCCAGAAGTCCAATTAGTTTGTGAGCATCTACCTCCTGCTGACCTATCCTAGCACCATGAGTATATATCCCAGGCTGTTCTCATGCTTTCCAGGACTGCATCTGGGCTAGAAATGCTGTATAATTATCTTTAACACAGTAGCCATGAGCATTCCAGGCCTTTTTGGACTTCTGTACATTCATCATATTCAGCATGGAGAGCGCTCCAGATTAATACAGAGATGCTGGAACAGAGATGGGGAGATAAATGGCAGGGATTGAACAAACTGCAGATTAGGAGGCTTTTAGGCACATTCCTGCTTCATCCTTATGGCCCACATCACCTCGACATACATTTGTACTTAATCATCTGTTGTTCACTGCACAGATAAAGTCACATGGACAGATCCTCAACCTTAGTTATACTGAACTGCAGCAGTTTACAACAGCTGAAATTGAGTCCTGTAGCTTTGGAGAAACTCCATAAGCTTTCTTCCACCTCCTGGATGAAGACCAAACTCCATGCTCATCCTCCCTCTCCACTCCTGAGTTCTTGAACTCTGGCTATTCAAACTAGACACATGGCAGCTTCCTCTCAGTATGTTCTGGGGAGGGGAACAACCAATTTCCAGAAAACTCTGGTTGGATGGTGCTGTGGCAGTGTTTGTCTGAAGACCCTCCAGCACACTATAGAGGGATACTATGACAAAGGCCACTGCTCCAGGGGAGGGCCAGCACACCTCATGCCTTCAGCTCCTGCTGTAGAGAAAGCACCACCATGATGGATGGCAGCACAGCTCCTTCATTACTTCAGGCAACCTGACTTGAAAATATTAAGTAATACAATCTCATGGCGTCCAAAGCAATCACTGGATGTGATTGCATCTCTACCCCTGTGTGTGAGAGTGACTACAGAGCTCTGTGGAGCCCGTGAACGAGACCTGTCCTCCTCTGTCCTCCCTGATGCTTCCTCAACTCCCCCAGGTAGAAACTGGCTGCTGGGATTGAGCCTGGGGGTCCCAAGAGACAAACACACACATATCACATTCACACTCTGAGCTCTGAAGTACCAGCTGTTATTGGAACATAAAAACAGATTACAATTAAAATCTGAACATTTGTCAATTTTCAAAGGTGATCAGACATCCTGATCTGACTCACTGAAACTCAGTTTTTACAATCCCAGCTGCTAAGCAGCTTGCACCAGGCTGCTCATTTGTCATATGTCTCCCCACCCTGCAATTCTTGAATTGTTAAACATTACAGAGTAGTAATTCAGCATTGTTCCACTGCTTATGGAAGCTGTGCAGAATAAAACAAAACATCAAAAATAATCTAGGCCAGTTCATTTGAAGTGTAAATGACTTTTGCATGCAATACAAAATGCAACAAGTGCTTTTCAAGCTGTCTCATTTATGATAACACAGAAGTTGCTGATGAAATGAGAATTCCCAGGTAGTTATCAGGGAATTTTGCATATCATTTGTACTTCATACTGCATTAGCAACTCTCACATCATGTCAGGAGCTTGAAAAAAAAATGAGTAACATCTCTCTCAGTTTTTATTCTGCTTTGACTGAGTAATCTCATCACTTATCTCAAATGATTTTGCATTCAATGCAAAATGCTTTGTTCTTTTTGAAAGGAAAAAGAAACCTAACACTTGCCCTGAATTATCCCAGTTTACTCAGATGAACAGTCAGTCATCAGCAGAAGAAACATCTGCTTATTGCATCTCCAAGGTAGACAGGCCGCATAAAACTATCAGATATCTCACTATTAGCAAAACTGATAGAACCAAAGCTACAGCTGTTTCATCTTTGACCCACACAAACTAAAGAAGAAGGAATAGCCAGCATCCTAAAGGTAAGACAGACATGCTCATATGCAAGGATTTTAGGAACAGAAAGGGACACCAGTGAGAAAAATACATTTTTACACTTTTGCTTGAATTTTTCACGAAAGCCAAGGAAAAACCCCAAACATTCTTCAATTTTTTGTTTATAGTTCGTTGCCCTGGCTAGAGCTGCGTGTACATTTTATCAGCTTGACACCATAGTTGGCAGCTTGTATGGGTCAGGAAGAGCAGGCAGTGAGAAAGCAAACACTCCTCTGTAAAAGTTCATTTTTACCTTTCTAATATCTCCAACTCCAGGCTCTGGGTTTTTTGTTCCACCAAACACAACTTTACCCAGGTTAGGACACTCACCCTGCAGTGAAGCAGCTGCTCCAAATTTTTCCCTGGCTGCAGGCAGGAGCCCAGACAGCACCTCCCTCAGAGAGTGAGCAAGCTGAAGCTGTACCATCACTTATGCACCATTATGACTCCAACACTGAGAGTCAGGAGGGTGCTGGGCAAGGGAATCTGTACCTCTGCTATTACACCACACCACTTCTTTCCCCATTATCCCCCAAGTCTGTTCCCCAGGCTCCCCTCAGCAACTTCATCCAGCAGCGCAGTTCAAAGTCTGAAAAGGTTTAAATCAGCACATGGTACCAACTCATCATGTGCCAGCACTGGCTGGAGGTAGACAGAGACTTTGCAGATGCTGTGACTGGCACCAGACACATGATGCTGCCAGCACATCTGAATCCTCGTCTGACATTGCAGCTCTGGAGAGTGCTAAAAGCAGAGCTGGATGCAAGGGACAGTGCTTTGTAATTTGTGCAATTTGCAATTTTGCATCATTAGGCTTATGTCCCCTCATTAGGCTGCACAGTCTGTGCCCCTCATTTCTCCTCTCTTATTTCTTTTAATACCAGCAGCACTTTGTTGAATTTCTGAAACAGTCCTTACTAGATATTTGGTTTCTCTTAAAATAAAATTTGCAGAAAACAAAAACATAACATTTAAATGCTCTTCCGTGATCCATCTTCTAAATTACAGTACACATTAAATTTTCATAGAACTTTGTGAAGCAGTCTTATTTTCTCATATCACACTTCACATGACAAGAGGAAAGGATTTAGCAAAAGCATCGATGTAAGGCTTATCAGCAGAAATGTGCATTCAAAAAATTCACTTAAAAATTGCCCAGTCTTGTGTCCCCATCCCCTCCCCCTTCTTAAAACTTGCCATGAAATTAAAATTTCTGAAATATAAGGAGACTTCCATAATACCTCCAGTCAAGGGGGCATGGCATCAGAGGTCTGACACACACACTGGGTAAAAGAAAATGTAGAAAAATCACACTTCAAACCAGGAGAGAAGCAGGAGAGGGAAAAATAAAATAAAAACACACATGCAAAAAGCCTGTATACAAAAAAAAAAAAAAAGAAAGGGAAACAAGCAAGAAAACTGATCCTAATTGCTAATGGAACATGGGCAAAATAAGACCATTCAAGCAGATTTAATTGCCTTTCCACAAATGACACTTCAAAGCAAGTAAGCGAATCTTGATCGCTGAGGAATTTTAAGGACACATTAGTCAGCCATCTGTCAAGGATAAAGCAGGACCTGGATGAACAGGTCCTGCCTTCGGGCACGGGAATGGACAGACTGACCTCTCACTGTCCTTCCTAGCTTCATTTTTCCCGTGAAATCTGTGAGATCTGTGAAATTGGAGCAATACACATACATAACACCTTAGCAAATCTATACCAGTAACAGGTTGGAACAGCAGATACTAATGAAGCTTGTTCTGAGCCCTGTGATACACCAGGTTTTCTTTTGGAATCTCAGAATAGAGTGCTTTTTGTAGCATAATATACACCTGGATAGGTAGCAGGGGAAGCAAGGTTAATTTTCAAGTCCAAGATCCCTGCAAGCATCCCTTTTCTGTTGGAATTACAATGTTTCCAAGCCAACTGCGGCAATTCCAATGCATTAAGCTCCAGGGTAAACAGATAAGCAGGTAAGAGAAAAGGCAACTGTGCCACGTGGGCAGGAGAAAGGAGCACACACAGAACACCAAATAGGAATCTAAACCTAGACAAAAGGGGTTTAAATTCTGGCCTAAACTAATAATTGTTTTCTGCACTGAGAGTTATTTTTAAAAGGATCTTTTAAAACCATATTTCACAAAAACCTGGGAAGTTTTAGGTCGAGCAAGCATGTACTGAATTCCAGCAAATTGAAAGTGGATGCAGTGAAATATCTGACTACATCCAGTGCCACAATTTGATATAACAGAGCTGTGTCAAAGTTACATATGAATGCCCATATTGCCTTGAGTAGACTAAAAACCTGCAGGGGTTTCTTTCACACATTGAAAAATATCAAAACAAACTTGGGGAAAAGATGCCATGAGGAAACAGTTTTCCTTTTCCACTCACTGCACATGCATTTTTACAAAGACTTCACATGCTAGATGGATAGGAACAATTTTCCATCATTAAGGAAGCCTTAAACAACCCCTGACTACTAATACTGTCATCTCTTAGGCTCCTACTAAATTGCAGTTATTTGTTCAAAACAAAACGATGAGGCCCGTGATATAATAGAGCAATTTAAGCAACAAAGAATACAACACCTGTAATTCAATTTCATGGCGACTGCTTTCACCACGTTTCTATAACACTGTTACCATACAGGAAACTTCTCTCAGTGTAGCAATTCTTTCTTAAGCCAGCCAGGCTCTCAAGAGAGAAGTGGGCTTTAAGCAGAAAAATACCATAAACAATAAGCAATTTGTATCTCCATGCCAGTCTTTTCAGGTCTATCTCCAGTTAGGTGCCACTCCACTCCTACAGTTCAGTTTATATTTCATATTGAGATACTGTTTTCAGAAAAGGTAACAATAAAAGTCACCTGAGATCTCTAACCTTGAGAAAGTTTCCAGGCAGAGGAACACACAAGAGCTTCCCTTCCCATTCATCTTTGCTGCAACAGTCACCATATACAAAAAAAGCTGTAAATCCCAGGCATACGACCTTCCCAAAAAGTCAAGGAGGGAGCAGAGGGAAGATGGAGATATCAATAATGACTAGTCAATGTAGGATATACAGCAAGCACATTCTCCCTAAAGGAAAAATCTAGTGTTAGCTCAAAGCCCCACAGCTGAACTGTATCCAAAAGCAAATCTTTCTTATCCTACATGGCAAATTATAAGGCCACTTGTTACCCTGGTGAAAAGTTCTTTAGAGTATAAATGCATGCAGATATTAAAAAAATGATGTTTGGAAGGAGTAACATCGATGTTCTCTTTCAATCAGTATTGAATCATGACACCAGGACATTTTAAACAGAAAAGCTACTGCCTTGAGAATGAGCCATCAAATTCTGAGATTCTTCATCAACAGCTATTACACCTACATTGATATTCCCAATATGAAAAGAAAACAGCTAAATATATTTGAACTCTAAGTGTATTACTATTATGAACCCCATTTGAGAATGGCTCTTCAGTTCTCCCTGCTCAATTTCTACATTGCAAGGCATCAAAACAGGTTGATATGCTGAAAATACAAAAAGGTCCCAATCTGTTTGGCTACTTCAAGAAAAACCTTGAATAAGATAATTAAAGTTGTTGTACCAACCTCTATAATTAGGGAGCAAAAAATTAAGCACCTCTGTATTTAGATTAGCTACCCACAAGGTAATAATGAATTCTGGAAGTGTATACATAGAAAATAAGAGTCAAGGAAACTAATTTCATCCCCTCTAACCCTTGATTTGGTTGCTTCTACACACTGCAGCTGGTTGCACATCAAAGGTTCAGCAGGGCTTTTCTTTAAACTCAACAGGAAACCCATAGCTTTTTTATCTGGAGATACTCAGTCTGTACTCATCAGTGACTTCTTCCTGTAGCCCATTAATTAGCTCTGCATGCTGCCTGCTATTAGAAACATGAAGGAAACCACAAATGAACACGTGCACTGCTTCTAACAAAATGAGACTGACACAACTGGCACTTTTTTTACACTGCAGATGCAAATTACTAAGTAGGACTAAAACCAGGTGTTTTGGGAATGAAAATATGACTTCAGAGAGAAAAGACTTTGGAAGTTCCAACAACACTCCCGGTGTTTAAACAATTTTGGTAATAAAATGTACATGTTGTTACACTGCCAGAGCATAGAAAAGGAGTGTGATGTTCACCAGAAACTCAAGGAAATTGTAGTCTGTTCTCCATTCTCCCTGAGATGAGGCTCATGACACTCACCTTTCCCACTTACAGGAGAGTCACAGAATCACAGAACGCCCAGCATGGGAAGGGACCTTAAAGACCACCTAGTTCTGACCCTCCTGCCATGGACAGGAACACCTTCCACTAGACCAGGTTTCTCAGTGTTCCATCCAAAGTGATTATTGAGGCTCCTTCTCAAGTCAGTGGAGAAAGACCACCATGTCTAACATGCATTTCATTATATCCTAAAACAGAAATCTAAGATAAAGGGATTTGATTCCATCTGGAGATGCCTTTATTTTCAACAACTACAGGGGGAATAAAAAAAATGCCTAGGCAGCTTTTGTTGGCTAAAACTAAACTAAGTCTGGTTTTACTGCAAACACTTCAGTGAATGTAAGCTGGCCATGGACATCTCTGCATCTCAAATCTGCAGGTAGAAGGCAGAGATGCCACATCTCCCTTTGTGATTCACAACAACCATGGTCACCGTGAATTGAAATATGGAAAAGAGACAGACTTCAACAGTGTATGGCATAACAAAGATTTAATTCCAAGTACGGCTTTGTCTTACTGCTGAAACAGCAACATAAAAACATTCTATAACTCCTGATGTTGTTTTCAGCAACAAGCCTCTCACGTAAGCACAGTGATTTTAAGAAAGTCACCAAGCAGCCCCATCATTTCTGAGCACTGACAAAAGAACAGCAAAAAGCCACAACAGAACAAGGAATTTCTGATCTTGGTTGAGAAAAAAAGAGCAAAGCCACAGCTTCAGCATTACCCAAAATATGGCATTTACTGAATATTTCACCATTTCAGGACTCTCAATGATCCAGCTGGTTGTGGCATTAGTTCACTGTCAGGACTGATGCTGATTAAAAATCCCCATCCCAATCCAATTCCCCTTGCTGCACTCCTATGGCATATTTGTCTTTTACAGGGGACCTTGATGTCAACAGTTAACAGAGTTTATCCCTTCTTCCAGCAGTGTGAAGGACCTGACCTGAGTGAGGCATGAGTTTGGAGTTAACTTCTATTTCCCCATCAGCTTCTTTAGCTGAAAGAGTGTTTGCCAGGAGAAAAACAACAAAACAAAAAATCGCAGGCACCCCACATTTTGAATGTTTTAAAAGGACCTCTTAGGGTTTGGTCCTTCTGTTGTCACATCAGTTTCTCTTTGCCCAGAGAAGCTGTGGTTCCCCATCTCTGGAAGTGTTCAAGGCTGGATGGAACCCTGAGCAACCTGGTCTACTGAATGCCCCACGGCAGAGGGAATGTAATGAGATGATCTTTAAGATCCCTTCCAACCCAAACCATCCTATGATCCTCTTTAAGGAAAAGTATGAGACAAAACTCCCTCGAAAGCCCAGCAAATCTCTGCCAGCACTGCCAGAAGGAGGTGGGCAAAACGCAGCATCTCTCACAGTTAATTCAGTAGAAACAGAAAAATATTTACAACTGCTGCCTTTGCTGAAGAAATCACAGGCAGATTTTTGCTCTCGCTGAAAACACAAAGAAATGGGTCAGGTTCTTGCGACACAGGCACAGATTTCAAATGATGGCCTTACATAGTTACTTTTTTTCACTTACAGCATTCCTCATTTATAAATTACAAAAGATATTACTTGTCACACAAACTCTGATCTTAATGCTATACCTGTCCCTGACTAATATTAAAAAGGAGGGGGCTCAGGGGTCAGTTAAAGGTGGTAGTATGAAGGCCGAGATTGTTGTAGCATGCATTTCACATCTACCTCAGCTGGCCTTTCTTTATAAAGTCAACACTTCTCTAGCTATAACACATAAAATAGACAAAAAAGAGTAGGAAAGGTTTAGCACATCTATTTTACAGATGGAAAAGTGAATGCAATACAAGTTAAAACACGTGCCAGGGCTCTCCAGTAAGTACATGCTGGAGGTCTATATCAAGAGCAGCCATCCAGGACCTGAGCAGGATACAGCTCACAGGGGTATCTTTCTTCTTCAAGGTAATTTCATAGTTCTCTTTTCTTATATATTATGAAAACATAGTGAAAAATAACTCTTTGAATTTCCATATTGAAAGAAATCTCATGTAAGGTCTACTTTTGAGTTTCAGTTCAGACAGTTTCCTCCCCCCATTGCAGAGGTTCCTCACACAAAGGACTTTATACCTATTGACTTGATAACTTTTGCAAATGCTTCATTATTATGAACCAGCCATGGCCAGAGAAAATGTGTCATGGTTCAGGCAGGGTCTGTATTAAATATTCAAATTCATTAGCTGTATCAGCCTTCTAAACCTCTTATGTTTGATTAAGTCTCATCTCCCAAAAACTGATTAAATCTAGTCAGCCTCTTTACATTATTATTCCTCATTGGTCCAATGGTGCTAAATGTTTCTAAATGTGACAGTAATCTAGTTTTAAACAAACCAGCTGTAGAGTCTATAAAATCATCTTTAGCAAGCTGGTAATGGCTTTGATGGATTCACCAGCAGCAGCAAGTCATGGGCATGGACCTGCCCCCAGCACAGATGGGCCACGTAAGGCTGGAGGAGCCTGGAACTGCTTAGGCTGCCAGTGAGAGCAAACACACCAGTATTTCAATAGATTTTGCTCTGTACATACAAAAGCCCAAAAGACAAGGCCTAAAGGCCAAATGTTACAAGGAAGGAAGCACATCAGAACCACAGAAATTCATGCAAAGCTACTGAGCCTGCAATTCAGGGGCTGCTGACCCAAACATGCTGTATGCATGTCTCAGCTTCCACTGCTCTACTTGTAGATACACACCTCTAAAAATCCCTTTTTTAGAATTATTAGCTTCTTTCTTCAAATACTACGCAAGAACTGAGCTGCCTTTTTAACACCAAAAAAAATATTCCCCCTATAATCTGGCAGTGGGAGGAAGCCAACACACCACTGCCTGCAATGCAGTTTAGGGATAAAAGACCATCAAACTTGATGTTATTAAAGGACCTTGGACCCCAAATTCATTTTTAGATCATTCTTATGCAGGTGAATTTGCATCCACTTGCACAAAGCCATTAGCACAAACAGAAGAGCCCCTGCCTCTATCTTCCCTACATATATGGTCTCTCTTAGAAAACATTTTCATCATTTGGGCAAATTAATGAGAACCAGATGGCTTTTTCTCTTTTTGAACCACTGCTCTCCAACTTGTACAGGGCCACTCACACTTCTAAGTAGTTCCACAACAAACATCAGAAATACAGAGAAATATTTCAGTGCTGTGTCAAGTTAGGGTGATAAATGTGAGAGAAATCTCTTGAAAAGGAAATGTCTTCCATTGGTCAAATTACAAATGGCTTTGCAGCAAAGAAAGCTCCTTATATAAAGTGTTCTTTGGCAAATTTAGCCCCGAACACCATGTTTCTGGTTTGACCTATGGTAACAGATACATAAACAAGCATATGCACACACAGACAAGTTTTTTCTCCAGGGTTTTGTGCTCCTCAGCAATTGGGGAATTTTTAGGAAAAAAGAAATATTAGCAGGTCACAAGAGATTGCTCTGTGTGTTGTTCAGCTGAGCTTTCTGTCTTCCAAAGGTAAACAGCCCTTTCAGCCCCAGCAGTAACATGATGCAGGCAATCACCAGTCATGCTGAATTGCCATCAAACTACTGACGTTTAGTAAATTAAAGTCCCTATGCCATCAGCTGTGCTCAGGGCCCGTTTCAACCTGAGGATGTTCCATTACAGGTTTTTTTCAAAGAACTTCATTTTTTCAACCTGGGAAATTGCAAGTGATTGCATTCAGCAAGCAAATAATAGAAAACTCATACATGCGGGAGAACAGGAATGAGCAGCCTAGAAAGCATCAAGGGAGGACAAGGATCTGGTGATGGTAATAGCAGAGACGATGTAGACGTAGAAGGGCAAACTGCTGCACTCAGAACCACTGCAATCCAGAACAGCAGCAGACTCCCTCTGTGAAAACAGTTTAAATCACTGACTGTATCAGTCTGGGAGCTACAGCAGCAACAGAATCTTTCTCTTTTTTTGCCTTGAAACACAAGTTTCCATTGTAAAAGCCTGACTGCACATATCTTCCTCCTGTCCAAACCTCTTATATCTACAAACTCCTCAGCCTGACATGCTCAAGTTCTGGAGTCCTCAAGATGTATGGATGCAGAAGTGTGGATCTGCATGGATCTGCAAACTGTTAGTTCATCCCTTTTTGCTGGGCCTGTCATACACAGAGACTTTCCAGGTGTGCAGCAGCTGGGACTCACACCCACACTCTCCACATCTGCACACTGGGCAGTTCTTTTTCACGCTGGAAATGACCAAAAGAAAGCAAATTTGTTTATGGAACATCCTAATGAGCATGTCCTCTTTGGCACACCCAACACACATCAACAGAAGCGACATAAATTCTCAGTGGGCTGCTGGATTCACTAACCACAGGCTTCACTGTGAGGTTACAAGTTTCAGTCAAACCAAGCACAAGTCAACTGCATCCTCAGCAACATCTCCTGCTGTCACAGGCACTTATGGTGCTGTCTCACAACAGGTCTACACCTGATAAGTGTGAAGCCCTAGGCCTAGATTTCTCGTTACAGATGTGCTGCTTTGTTTATTAGCCTATAATTTGCTTATTCTCCTTTTCTAAACTGAAATTCAAAAGGGACTGTCAAGACAGAAAATTCAATCTAAACAGGTTCCCTAAATACACTCATCCTGGGGCAGGTCCAGTGGTTATTTGAGGATGGCAGCTGGCACCCGTGGCCGTCGGTGCGGCACTTTCGGACAGTGATGGAAGAGGACAGCTGGCTGGGCTGGCACGAGGTGCCACATTTGATTGATCGAGTGATCCAAGTGTCACAGGCTCGTAGCCTGTCATTAACAGTCCGTGCCTCCTCCGAGCAGGAGGCACACACCATGTGGCAAAGCTGGGGTCACTCCAAGAGCGGGATCCGTCTGTGTGCTCCCTTCCCACACACAGCTCCATTAAAGTTATTCCTTGCATATATAAATAAATATTTATTTTTACAGACAAGGGGCATAGGGCACTGCAGCACACAAGTACCAAAAAGTCATTCCCTTTTGCATGACAAATTCAGCAATTTTTATGGATAAACGAGTTGTAAAACATTTTGTTCAGGCTATTTAATTCATCAACTAGCTGGACAGCAAATATGCTAGGATGTTAATTTAACAGAATTATTCCCCTCTCAATAAGGTAAGTGTTAGATGAAGATCATTAGGCAGGCTGGCAGCCCTGTCATCTTCCTTCTGCCAGATAAACCTACAAAGTGAAGTAGCTGCTAAAGAGGCTCTGGCAACGTGAAGGGTTATAATCCTCCCTGAGCAGACCCTCCTGCTGCCATGTTTCCTGTACTTTTGAAGCTGGTTTAGGATTGTTCTTTTAACCTACAATTTCACTTGTCATTTAGAATAACAAAGCTGTGATTTCAAAAGTCAAACATCCATGTGAAAATCTATCAATGCATTCATAGGAAAAAACCAAAGCCTTCTGCCTAAATGCTGCTCTGTGTGTCACATCATAGCCAGGTAGCCTATTCCTGATGTGCTATTGAGTTTATTTGACCATCAAATAAAATAACTTTCACGAATTAGGTTGGTGTTTTTCCCCACGGGAAGTGTTATTACTTATAAGTAGATCTTGACCTTACAAATGAACTCCATCCTGCCTCAGATAGTTACAAAATGGGCCAGTTTCTGGCAGTCGTGTGATTGAAGGCTGCATTCCCCCTTGGAAACAAAAAATATAAAACTAAAGCAATTCCTCTGTTGGTTCAGGTCTTTAAACTGAAAAATCTTTATGATAAAAATATTTAATTCTTTTTCTGCTTTCAACTCACTGCAATGCCACAAGGCAAACAAAAGCCTAAACAGAGGAAAACAAATGCTCCCAATTGCAACAAGGAAAGTGCAAGAAGACTCTTTCATGCAGCACTCCTAAAATGATTTGGCCTGCTTCTGGATACAGGAAAATATAGACACAGCTTTAATAAGAAAACCACCTGAATTTTGTGCTTCCTCCACAGAAACTATAAAAACAATTCAGAACTGTTAATGAATCTATAACATAACAGTGCACCATTGTTGCCTGTCCTAGCAGCAGAAGATGATAGCTGTTGAAAAGTGCCCCAGGCTTCCAGGTTGAAACATTATAATTCAACTGAATTGGATCTCATTTCTTATGTATCCATCCCTTATTTCCAGATGTTTCCCTTTGTCTTCACTTTTTAGAGTTTGGTAAATTGTTACAGCAGGGATTATAGTTTCCTGGGCATTCATACAGCACCAGCACAGCAGAGCCTCCAGCACACCCAGTTAGTGTGTGGGAAAGGGGTGAAAGGAAAAGGGATAAACTAAATTTCCTGCCTTTTCCTGACATTTTTCCCCATTCAAATCTCTGTCGGTTCTCAAGTCGCTCTCATCACCATCTGATTCATTTCTAAACGCACATAAAACAATATGACTAACATCTGGGTTGTTATTAATCTGTGTTCTTCCCCAACATTAGGAATTCTTCTATGTAATGTGGCAGAGCTGAAGCCAATATAGCTCCCTTGTGTTTACTTATCTTCATGAAAAAGCTATTGAAGCATCTCAAAACTCTCACCCCTCTGGGTGCTGAACAGGCTGACACACATCTCTCTCGTTTCTCTCCCAGTTTTGCTCAATTGGGGCTGCATTACGTGGTTATTGTTTCACTTCTGAGCCCACGACTGTTCAAAGCCTGCCTCTTCCATGCAGATAGCGCTTTTGTAGAAAAGATAATAAAATTTATTCAGCAGCTCTTAAAAGTCTCCTCACATAGAAAGGCGTGTGGGGAACACAGCCTTTCAAAGCTTTGAAGCTATATACCAAAACATCTGTTCAGGTTTCAAGGAGTTTACAGCCCAGCTCCCAGAGCTCCTATCAGTAGGTTGAAGAATCCTTCAGAGCTCTGGAACAGTTTTTGTTTTTTTTTTTCAAACATCTTCCTGCGATCAAACATAGAGGCTTGAGCTTAAATACAAAATGTAATACTTCTTCCCTTCTCCATGTTTTCAGTGCTCTTTATCTAATTCTTCCAGCAGTTTTCCCATAAAACCTATTATGACTTATCAGGAAGAAAGGTTTGGATTTTGTCATTATTGAAGTCTCCAGCTGAAAAAATGAGGACCAACTTGCGTGTTAGACAACATATCCCACAGCAGAATTTAAAGGGACATATTGGTCAACATAATCAGCCTAACATTTACCACTTGTGAAGATGAAATTTTCACAAGACATACAAAAATGTACAATACGTACAAAACCACTTTAAGAGAAGCTGCATCTGTCAAGCCCAAAGGTTCATTGAACTAAATCAACTGACATAAATCACTGAACTAAACTACTGTTTGACCTGGGACAACAAATAGAACAGGATACAAACACCATACTCTTCAACAATAATCCAAAATTGTGGTCCAAGGTCTTCCTGAGCCAGCAGAGGTTGTCTCTGTATATGAAAACCACAAATGCTTTTTCTCACAGCCACAATTTGAACCCACAGAAACTTTCAGCTATCAGATTGTCCTGCACAGAGTCTTCCAGAACCAGGTTCTTTGTGAAGAATAAACTCCTACTGCTTATTTCTGAAGTCACTTGAAGTTTCTATATGATGTTTTCTGATTCTTCTACTATAAATGACAATAAATGATATCCACTGTTCTTTCCATCTCAGGATTAACAGACCTTCACCGTTACCCTCTCATTCTGTCATCTCCTTTCCAGCTGTTTTTTCATGTCCTAAATTGCTCAGTCATTTCACGGTTTTCTTTAAATTTAAAGCTGTTATCACCTGCCTGGCAACAAATGGTTTGAAATTTGACTTCTCATTGACCAGAAGAATGAAATATGCAGCTATGGCATATCTGCAGGATAGCTTCCTTCTTTAAAGTGATAAATCCTTGAAAAGAGATGGTAAAGGGAGAGCACAGATTCTTTTGGATTGTACCAAAATACCAAAACCCCTTTCCACAAGGAACGTCTCTGCCACAAGGACTACAATGACACCACCATATCCAGCAGTATTTTCCACAAATTAGTTGTGCTACATTAGAAGTACTTTCCCAATTCTCTCCTCTTTGACTTTTTACTTAAGGAACCTCGAGGATGAAAAAAAGAAAAACAAAAAAACAACAAAACTCGAAACCAATGGCCCTCACATTGCTGAGCTTGAAAGTTACAAGCAGCCACAACTTCAATGAAACAAAAAACTGATGACATTCTTTACAAAGACCACAAAAGAGAAGCTTAAAAAGATCCTCAGTTTAGCTGTCCCTTAAAGTTTCCTCTGCCTTTTTCTCTTTAGAGAGTATTAACAATCACTGAGAAGAATTTCTCATGTGGGTAATTTGATTTTTATCTCTGGAGTGGGTGGAAAGGACTAAGAGGATGATTGTTTGCTGGCCTGACCAAAGGAAGGCTGGGAAGGGTTTAACTTCTGCTTCTGGGTACACCAGATAAGCAAACACTCAGGGAGCAAAAGCCTATTTACACTGAAGGACAGAGCTGGCTTAAAAACAAGGGGGTGCAAACCAGCTGTGAGTAAATACCTGCTGGACATCAGATAATGAGGTTCTATACCAGTTTTTCACTGGAAGTAGTGGGGGCCAAAAGTGTTTGTACTTCTAAAATGGAGTTTGATCAGTTAATGAAAGGGCTTATGTGATGTGATTGCTTATGATGGCAGGAAAATGGACCTAATGACCCAGGAGGTCCTTTCCCAGACATATACTCTCCCGGTGAGGGTTCAGGCTGCACAATGAGTAGAAAGGACAGGTAATAGCAGACCCTGTGTGAAATTCCAGTGAATTTTCTGGGTTTTGCCCAGGACTACAGGAAAGCTGGAGTTTCAGTCCAGTTACACAAGTGAGGTTACTACAGTTTTATATAAAACTGTACCAAGATACTCTTTTCTACACCATCTGAAAAGGAGCAACTCAGTGCAGCCAAAAAGCACAAAAATACTTTTAAAAAAATCAATAAATAATAATTTAAAAGAATTAGATTCCTACTAAAGTGGGAAGGAGAGACAGTAGTATTCAGCATTAATCTTCAACAAACACAATTTTGCCTCTTTAAGCTTCTACTAACCCTCCTGGCTCCAGGGGCTCAGCAGCTGATCAGGGCACCTCCTTACTGAGTTACCCATGAGGAAAATTTAGAATTCTTCAGAAAAAAAACAAGATCAGTTGTTCAAAATTGTATCTTCAAGCAAACAGTATGTGGAGCACCCACCCAGCAATGCCTCCAGTCTGCTGCACAGGCAGGAGGAGTTGCCATAGGCACTTTTGGCCCTCCTGAAGAAACATCAGCTACAGGAAGGAACATCAACTCATCCACTGGGAAAAGAGAGAGAGATGTCAGTGTGACTTTCTCAGGATTTCAGTAGTCTTCATCCAGAGATGGAACACAACACAGGGACACAAGTCACCATTGTATTCATATTAACCGTTCTCTCTTGTTTTTTAACGTAGGTCATTTCTCAGTCATACTTTTTGCTTATCCTGTCTTGTGAATTTACAAAATGTCACCTGTTGAAATCTGCTCAGCAATCACTCAGGACAGTCCTGCTTTTGCAGCCAGAGGATGATTTGCTTTTCTATTTTCCATGAATTATACATTAAAAAAAGCTTTAATGAATAAACCTCTATTTAGCTTTAATACAAACAGCATCTTTTTCACAAAACCAGGGTTTCTCTTACAGTGTGGAATTTCATCTTTTAAAGGACTGCATAAACCATCCCAGAAGGACATTCACCTGCTTGTCAAAGGGTGTGTAGTATTACACCACCAGCAGCAAGGTAGCTTGCACTGGATATCAGAGATTTTTAGAACAGAACAAACCATTAGCTCATTTAATCTGAGCAGTCACACAGATCAGTTTCCCACAGTCCCTCCCCCAAGTCCATACCTTCAGTCCAACCAAAAGCCTCTCAGAAAGTCATTCTGCCATGATTTGAGAGCACCAAACACTAGTGGAAGTAGTTTGATCTTCCGCTATCCAGCAGAGCATCTAACTTCCCATTTTAATTTCCCTGGCCTTAATTTGGAGCTGTGGATGTTCATATGCCTTTCTCCACTAAATTAAAGGCCTGTTATCTGTCACAGCGATATGCAGAATGGAGCAAGACCCAGTTCTGCAATTCAGTCTGACAAAATGAGATAACTTTTCCTTGTCCAACTTGGAGCAGCTTCCGAGGCTAGTGGAAAATCATCGTGCTTCTAATTCAGCTACACTGATTTATACCAGTAGGAAATATGACCCCCATAGCCTTGGCAGCAGTATACAATGAGGTGCTAAGAAAAATGTAATTTCGAAGAATATTAATAAAATGCAAATTATAATGAAGCTGATGTCTAGCACTTATCCCACATTCCTTTTTCTCACCTATCCAAACTATGCTTACAGTAATGAAACAAATGTTCATTCTACTATTTATGCTCTGTTCAAAATTTTTGTGCTTCCCCACACCTCTCGTCAGCTGTGCCTGAACGATGGCAACAAGATAAAGATAACGTGATTACAAAAATAAATCAAAACAGTACAGAAACGTGCTTTTGGGTTTTTTTTAGTCTACAAAATGACAGACTATTCCCTTTGCTTCATCACCAGTCATCACAGTTGATAAACTGTGCTCTCTCATAAGCAAAGTGATTTTTCTCAGTAGAGAAAGCAGACTATTTCTGCTTTAAAGAGAAAACATTTACACAGTCCTCATGGCTCCCAGGATCCCTCACATCACACGTTTCCTATTTAGAAACCTCCTCCCACTTACACGCCCCTTCAGTCTGTGTTGGTGGAATGGCTTAAAATACAGATTAGCTCCTTTTCTATACAGTTCTGCCCTACCCCTTGCACTCTTTTTAGAAGCAAAAGAAACTGGGATGGCTATTTAAATTAAACAGCACACAACATGCTCCCTAGACATTTATTTTTAACAGGGTTTCCATCAGATGTTTTGAGTACTGGAGAAAAGCTGGGAATTTTAGCCTTAAGAGGTGATACAAACTTCCTGTAAAGGCGTTAGGTTTAAGTCTCTGTAGGTGCATCCCATGAGGAAAAGGGAGAGCACAGGTAAGCCTTTGGTCACTTTAGAGAAAATGAGAACCATAACACAACTTTGAAATCAAACAGCAGTTAGGAAAGCCACCCTTACATCAGGACAATGCAGTGCACAGACTCTGCCAGTGAGGTACATTTTCACCACTGCAAGAATATTAAACCCCCAGCAAGCAGATGAAGCAAGTATTTGCAACAACAATTAAAACATCATTAATCGCAAAGAAACCACTAACTGTAGGCTTTGTAGACTGTTAAGCAGCACCTCAGGTCGGATGCCTGAGTAGCCAGAGCAGAGTGTGGTACTTCTCTCACTGGCTGTAAGAACATTAAATGCAGCAGTGCAGCAAACATCAGTGTATTCAAACTGCCCGGGCAACAGCAATGAACAATTGCAAAGAGCCCTTGTCAAGCCATGTGGAGCACTTTCTAACACTCTGACTGCGTCAGAGGAGCTGACCTGCTTGCATTCCAGCAGGAGTTTTGAGCTGACTTCAAGTCACACACAGGAGTTAAGAGAATGAAGAACTGCGCTGGAGTTGTTTTACAAAAGCAGCCAACAGCGAGGGTTGCTTTTGTTAATGTAATCATTATATGAAAAAGATGTCAAATGCTAGCTTTTATGGCAGCTGAAACTTCGTCTTGGGAAAAACACTCTTTGAAAGTTGCAATCACTCTGGCTGCGTTCAAACCAAGCATTTAGACCAGAAGAATCATTTTAGTTTCTTTCTTTTCCCCTTCACACAAAGCCCAACCATTTCCTTGCTATAATACAAGGTTTCCACCTCTCCATTTGCCAGCAGATATCCAGCCCACCTAGTACTCACTGTTCTCACCAGAGACACAACCAGCACTTCGACTTCCATACAAACCCTTTCTTGAAATACCTTCTGTTCCAAACTCCCAGCAAGACTTTCCTGTCCAATCTCCAATTCCCACCCTAGTTCCCCCATCTTCTGAAATCCCCTCCCTCCACAGCCTCAATTCCCTCTCCTGCTCTCAGTACGGTTCCTGCCTCACAAATTACTCCCCTGGACCAATCTCACACAGAAAGCCTTTAAGTCCAAACTCACCTAAAGCATTTTGATAATAGAAAACCATCTAGGTGCGGATTATTTTATACCCAAGTGAAACGCACAGGGAGATATGGCCAGACTACCCCAAGCATAACTTATCTTTAAGCCAGTGTGACAATCAGAAGCAAGGGCACAATCAGAATCCCCTGTGGCTCCTCCATTAATATGACACTTTGCCTACAGTGCCTTCAGCAGCCATGGAAAATTGTACTGAGGTTTGTATGGTATTTCATATTAGCTGTGGGAGCGATACTGAAGGTCAGAGCAAGAGCACTGCATCTGCCTAAAGTTTTACTCATGGCAGAAGAAGAAGCCAAGGAGTTTGTCCAGAAAAGTTTAAAGAAAGCTGCAAGGGATGAAATAGATCTCTAGAGGTGCTGGAGCAGACTGTAAGCAAGGTGAGGTGTATATGGCAATGAACCTACAGCTCAAATATTGCTCACAGGCATAAGCACTCGGCTCCTCTTTCCTCTCCATTAAATCACATTTCCCTCCCACAGATGAGAGCTGCTGGGAGAGCTCTGTGCCAGCCAGAGGAACAGACTGAGAGGAGCGGGGAGAGATTAACTGAAAGCTGAGAAAGAGGAGGATGCTGGAGATAGCAAGCAGCAGCTCTGCAGGGCAAACAAGGAAGAGAAACTGTGTTCAAAAAGCAGATGTAGAGAACTGGGTGGCAAATGTCTGGAGTCACTGGGACTTGGGACCGCAAACAGATTTCCTAATGAAGGAAGCAATGAGACAACTCATTTTTTACCTACAGTAGCCTTACTTCAGGGGAGATTAGTTCCCCTCCCCTGGAGCCTCTGGCTTCTGCATCTAGAGTTTTCTCTGGGCTTCATTTCTCATCCATAAATTAGGGTAATGATGCCATGTCTAACTCCTGGGGTCTTCATGCAAGCAATATTTTCACTATTGTGACAAACTATGCAAGTATCACTCACAGTAGCACAGAGGATACCAAGACAGTCACAACAGGAGGCAGTTCTGAATTTAGCATCTCCCAGAAGAAATTAAGTCATTTGATACTGAGAATGAAGCACCTCTTTTTCTTCTTATTCAGACTAAGATAGTCAAATGACTTCAAATCTGTGCCAAGGGAACAGTTCTCATAGGTTAGGGAAAACAATATGTAAATACCCATAACTGAGCAAATTTTCATCCTAATGCTCAAGTATCTTATTTTTCAGCATAGATGAGACACATCAGCTGTGTCAGGTCATGTACCAGGAGATTGGTGTCAGTGCCAGGCACAGTGAACCTGTAGGGACTCTCCTGTGTGGCAGCCAGAGGCTCCCAGGGAGGTTGCTCAGTCAGAACCTCCTACACCTCCTGCCACCAGCCCATATTCTGCCTCCTCTCACTCCCCAAAGGCATTCACTGGTGCCAGCCCAGACAGAACCAGACCTGCTCCTGTTTGCTCTGCCCTGAGAGGAGGGAACTACAGGGACTAAGTCATTGCCACTCCATGCATGGTGACCAGAAGCCTTGTCCCCTGATGAGGGATGGCAGCAGCAGAACCATGGCTTGCACCTGAATTGGCTTCTCAGTTGCTAACCCAAATATTACCTGCCTTCCATGAACTTTATGATTTGCCCTCCTCTAGGTTTTGCTGAGTTTGGTTTCACATACTGATAGATGTTGATAAAATACTGTGTTAACATCAACTACTTCAGAGACTGCAGAGGCATGTGAACTCCCAACCTGCTAGTGTTTTAAATAAAACTGCTCTTGCCCCACACAAATTCTGGTTTTGCTATATGAAGGTGCATGTAAAAAGGAGTTGGGGACACATTGAGAGTACTGGAAATAGAAGTCACTCAGTTTGGTAGCACTTCTATTACACAGGTGCTTCCTTTAAGAAAAACAAAACCAAACCAAACAAACAAAAACACACAAAAAAAAGGAGGAAAAAGGAAAAAAAATTGGAAAAAAAAAGAGGAAAAAAGGAAAAGAAGAGACTTATTCAGGGATAATATATGTCTAAGAACTGTTCCTCCAGTTTAACCCAGAAGGGTCCTCACACCCTATTTGAAACAACTCATACGACTCTTTACAGTAGATCATTCTTCTCTTTTAAAGAGGGAACTAAATTAAACTCTGAACCCTAATCATGTTAATAGCCCCAGCTGACACCATAAATCACTAATGTATCATTTTGTTCATGCCCATAAATTACTGACACCATGTCCTTCTGCAGAAGATTGCTTCTCCTTAAAAGCATATTAATACATCTGCACCCACTCTCCTTTTTAAATACACTGGCTCACACTGTCAGCCTTCCTAGTGCTCTAGGCACTGATTTCAAGTCTCATAATCAATTATATCATTTTGCTTCGCAGCAGTAATTTGATTACTGCTTTTGGGTGTGACAGGCATTTGTGACCATTTCTGCCCATCTTCATCTGAAACTGCTAATCTTCCTTCCTTCCCTCCTCCCTGCAAAACCTGTGCAAAATTGATAAAATAACATCAATAAATCAAGGCACTTGCATTTGCCCTGAAGTGACGGTATTTCAGATTTCTTCTCTGAAACACAAACAAGGACATAGTTCATCGAGCTCAACAGCATGACCAAAAGCGGTATAAAATGATGATGATGTTTTGTGGCAGTTATTGCCAGTTTTGTTAATATGACTGACTGCTTTTCCTGTGCAAGCTGTCTCTTCTAGATTACCTTATCTTTGAAATAATCACCACTACCACCTAACATTTAGTAATAATTTACTCCACAGCAATTGGTATGACAGAGCCCACAACAGCAGAAACAAAACTGCAATGTTCAAGGAAAAAAAAATTAATTCACATTTGTTTCTGACAAGTTCAGAATCCCTGTTGACCAACCTGTACACTGCACTGTTGAAATATAGTACATTTAGAACTGTTCACATGCAGCATTGAAGGAATAAAGTTCAAACAAAAGTTGCCACTTTCTTCCCACTAATTTCACCAGTTTTAATGAGAGTAAGAACAAGAGGCAATAAATTTGCATATTAATCAAGTTCTAAAATGGGCTGCAAAAAGATGCATGCCCATCCCTGATTCATCAACCATACTTTCTTAAGGACACTTAAATCCACTTACACTTCTACAACCATCTGGAGAAGGCTGTAAGTGGGATGTGGCGGAGAACATCTACTGAGTTATCTTTCAGGGCAACTGTTTTTTTCAAGGTTAGGTAATTGATTTCTTTTTTCCTCAAACCCCTACTAATACAAAGCCTTCCATAGGCAGGCTGGGGATCATACACACCTCTTAGCCAGGGCTGAGTAAAACAGATCTTTCATTTTCCCCCTCACCCATAATTTTTGGGTCAATAAAATACTGCATGTATGATACACAGATTTAGACCATGAAAGCCTAGAGTAAGTCACTTAATTCATAAATAGTATTTCCATTACACAGCTAATTCAGTATTTTTTTTCCCTAACTGCTTTTTTCCAAGTACCTGATTCAAGATATTTAAAAGGAACTTGTGACTCCGGATTCCATAAAGTATTCTGTTCTCCCTTGAGCTATCTCAGAGCAATCCAATTTTTTTCTGTTGGACAACCACACTGACATAAGAATTTTCATTAAACTTTTATCTGCAAGCATGGTGCAATGTGCTGATTTACCACTGCACAACAAAGTCCATAACTGAGAAAAAAGTAAATGGAGCAGAACAATGAAAGAATTTTCAACCTTAAGTCAGCTGTTGAATTAGGGTAAAAACAACGGTCCAAACAGTCACATTTAACCTGTATGAATTATTGATCCCATGGGAGAAAAACATGGGAAAGAGCTTGTTTGGTAGAAGGAACCAATAACATGAGAAATCCCCATAAGTCAGATGCAGTTCTTTTATGCAGAAGAGTTGTTAATCTTTTCAAGGAGTTAAAGCCCAAATGCTCACACAAGGATTTTGAAAACAGGAACATGACTGAACAAAAAGTTTTCTTTGAAAAGAGCAATTCCTGGAATGAAGAATTCCTTCTTGTCTGTTTTATTAGTTCTTTCTCCCTGCCATTCATATTTCTGTCATAAATTAGCTGCAATTTTCTCTTCCTGCAAGAGGAAACTGTGCTAGTAGACCAGCTCAGTTTTTATACTCATATTCACTGTGAATTACTGAAACATTCATGTAACCTTTTTTTCTTGCAGGTTATTTTCACAGAAATTCCTTTTAACCAAATTAGAAACAAGTTTTTATGATGCCACAGCAGCAATTTGTTTTGATCTTGTAGATTCAATTTACTGAGCAAATAAAGTCATTCACAAATTAAACACTAAAACTGATTTTAAGTTTAAAATTAGCATTCTGACTTCAAGCCATATATATGAAGATTACATGTTGCTTCTGCTCCCAGATGGATATTCATGGCTACAAAGAAATAGCAGATCTGACCTGTGTTACAAAGCTGCTTTCAGAAAGTTTAGCAGAAGAGTCTCTTCACGTTTTGCTGCTCTCTAATAACATCACTTTGTTCATGGTCCTTTTCAAAGTTAAACCATTTTACCATTTTTCTTAAGGCCGTGTAAGGAATTAAAAAAAAAATAAAATTAAAAAAAATAATATCCCAAACAGTGATTGAATAGATACAATTGTAAAAATCTATATCCCCACATCCCTATTTGCCAGTGTTACAGTTTGTGGAACAGAGAACAATTCAGTATTTCACAGGAAGCCAATAACCATCACAAGAGCACTCATGGGTGACGTTACTTAATCTGCAGTTTCATCTTCCAGAGGAAAAGGGAGACTACAAGGAAAAACTATTTCCATAAACAAGGCACTTAAAAGCTAAAGAGAAAAATATGTTTTGGGCAACTGTCAGAATTCAGCCACTTCTGTCTGACAAACCTGGTCATCCCCTTCCTCCTCTCAAAGCTGAGGAATACTTGAAAAGCAATGGAAACCTCGAGACTTTGGAAAATGCAGATCTTGAGGAGCATGACATCAAAGGATGCCAATACAAAGAAAACTTCTTCATTTCTGCATCAGGCTCCCTGTGGCTCTATCAGAGCAGCAGCAACACCACATTTACATCCTCCAGAGCGTGTGGCCCACAACACACCTGACGTGAGTCACTCCATCCCTGCAAGGACTGTTAGAGCAGTTTGTTACTCATCATCCCTTTATCATTTTAAAGCTTTGAGCAGTAGCAGGCTGCTGAAGAGAGCTCCCAACACCAATAGGGAGAGAGGATCTGCTACAGCTGATACGCAGCACACAAACAGCATGCAAGGGATTTCCAGGGGAGGAGAAGCAGAAGGAATGGCAGGCACTTCATCCTACAAGGATCAACAAAGCCCACAGACAGCCTGCAATTACATGAAATTGTTTTGCAAAGGGAAATATGAGAGGAAAAGAAGTTACCTGCAATTTTACAGTTCTCATTGAAATGCAACCTACATTTTTGGGAGACCGAGGAAAAAGGATGTTATTTCTATCAGTCTGGAGGACATGAGGAGAGCAAAAAGGGAATGGAGGAGGATTCTCTTCTGCCAGTTTCAAGACCAGGCAAGTGGCTTAGCTAAATAAACAAGGTCCTCACAACTACACAAATAATAACTTAAAACGTCATAAGCAAAAATCTGCACTCCTCTGGCAAAACTGCAAAACTTGCCTGGAGATTACACACAGTGCTCTAACCACACTTGGCTCCTCAGACCTGACCCATAAAAGCAAGAGCAGTGAATGACAGATGCGATAAAAGTTTCTGACGAGCTTTTTGGGGAACAAGCCACTGATTTGTGTTTGGAAGCCATTCCAAACTGTTCAGAGTCCTGTAGAATAAACAGCCTTTTGCTCAGCTGCCAACACACCAGCCCAAAAGCTCGCCGAGGTGACTGCAGACAGAAACAAAAAGCCTCTGTGTTTCTACCTACTACAGCTTGCACTAAATTCCCCTCCTCTGACACAGAGGATCTCTGTGCCAGGGAGCAACAATGAATTCACAAGGGCAAAGGCTCACATCTGCTGCTTGGCTTTGAAATCCTTCCTCGCTTTTACAGACTTAACTGGAAAGGAAGGCAGAGCCCAGTGCCACATGGAGGACACCGCTTGCAGCACTGTGGCCACACAGCACAAGCCTGGAGACCTTTATCTCTCAACAGCTCCAGGCTTTGAAGCACTGCTTCCCATACACGGTTACATCACTAATTTAAAGACCTGAGACTCCAGAAATCCCTCTTGTTGGTGCACGTCTGCTGGAATAAGAAGGTTCAAGGTGCCTCCGTATGTTAATCAGGAAAATAGGAAGATGGGTCCTTTCACAATCCACATAGAATCGTATGAGACACAGAATGCCCTGGGTTGGGGGGGACCATAAAGATCACCTGGTTCCAACCCCCTGCCATGGGCAGAGAGACCTTTCACTAGACCAGGTTGCTCAGAGTTCCATTCAGGCTGGCTGTGAACACTTCCTGGGATGGTACAACATGTTGCTGCTCTTACTGGAAAGGAGACAAAACTGTTGCCTGTGTAAGTCTATCCAGACACTTGTGGTAGAAAAGTGTTTCAGCCTTGGTCATTGCTTCACCAAATCAAGCACCAGCCTTTACAGCAGAGAGCTCATCCTTCTCCACAGACTGTCCAGGTGCTCCCTCTGAAATTTAACCATCAATTGTAAGGTCTCCCCTCTGCACCCAGAATTTGGGACCAGAAAAGCTCAGTTACCCAATAAAACACTATCTGTGAGCAAACACAACAGCCTTTCAGCTGTGACAGGAAACCAGATAGAGGGTAATTCTTGTCTTTATTCACACATCCCAGACTAACTGCAGTGATTTCAAACACTTGCCTGCCTTTCTCTGCAATGCATACCATATCATTACCCACTGAGAGACCACTTTATGCTTTGCTCTCCTGCCTTCTCACTCCTGCTTTGTTGTATAAAGTTATATGGAAAATAATACCTAAGTGGCTCCGCATCCTGCAGGGAAGTTGCTTAAAACATCACTCAGTTTTTCTGAAAATTTTCATGCCACTGCAAACAAACAAAAAAAAAAAAAGTCAGTCATTATACCTCAAACTTGACAGCTTTTTTTGGCATGAAAACCATAAATTAGGTAAAAAATATTTATCTATTCAAACACATGGATTTGCTTTCTTCCAAAACACTTCTGACAGTAGCAAAGATGACAGTAACCTGTGATATCTGCTCTGCATCACCCTTGTGACTGTCTTGTTATTTCGGGAAACCCAAAAGATACCCTCTGAAAAATCAAATCACTCTGTCCTAATTAGAACCTTCTGAAGACAAACTTCAGTTGGGACGCACACTTCCCACACATTAAATACTAATTCAGAAAGCAGGAAGCCCCTCTCACCATGTCCTTCAGATGAGAGGTTGCAGGCTTAAAAACACCAGGTTTAAAACCCAAGCTGAAAACTCTGCTATTTAATAATGAAACACAGCAGTTGCATTTGAGATGTCAGAGTTCCTCTAGTAATAAATAAAACCCCGGCTGCAGCAAGACAAGTTTTGAGAAGCCTGCTCACAGTCACCAAGTTGTACAGAACAGGAATTTGCCCTCTTGATGCAAAGGTGGGGGTGATAAGCACTTTTTCCTCACACAACTGCATTTACAGGAAGGAGGTATAACTGCGTTGAAGGCATCACAGTCCCTTTCCAGGCATGACAGTGTCTTCTAGACCAGTGTTCAAACATACAGTTTGTGAACAATCAGGTTAAAACACCTCAAGTACCACATGCACCCCATGCTCATCTTTGCTGTTACAGGAATATTAAATGGACTGATTTAGCTTTTCTGCAGCAAACTCTCAGCACTTAAAAACACCTGAAAGTCAAGGTCATTCCCAACAATGCAAGTGTCACTGTTGGACAAGCAGAAGTGTATGGAGAAAAGAGCCCTAGAGAGCCTGTTATTCCTCTCTCATCATCTAATGCTGCTCCTAATGCTAATCTGACCCTATATTATGGATGTGAGATAATGTCCATTCTTGCTAGGCAAGGCAAGGACTACCGGTAGCCAAAACACAAATTTAAGGACTATTAATAATCTTCCAAAGGCAGCTGGTCTTTTAATTTGTGGTGCTTTGTACACTTTCCTGCAAAAATAGAACTTTTCTGTAGGAGGCTAGGAATTAGATATGACCCCATTTGAGCTTCTAAATTATTGATGCAAACTTTTCAGAGCAGATATCCAATGATTCAGGATTAACAGTCTGACATTATTTTTGCCTGCATGCTTCCAAAAGCCAAAACACACTTTGGAACGTTCTGACAACATGTTTGGGTTAGGCAGCAAAAGCACCATGCCCTGAAACAAACACCACCAACAGTTAAATCACATAAGTGCTTCCTAGAAAATACTTGAACACTCAATTTTCACCTACTTAGGGGTTTGTCACTTTCTTTTAAGTCTCACAACGAAAATAGTGCTTCATCTCACAAGGACAATTTATTTTTTTACCTTCTATAAAAGTGCATAATAAGGCAATGGCAACATGTACTTTTATTTAATTAAACAATCTATTTGCAACAAAACATATGACCTCTTTAAAACAATTTGTGTTGCTTCTAGCAGCGTGCAGCTGTAGCAATCTAAATTACTGCATCACCCCGTGCCACTTCCTGATGTGGTGTAAATTGGCATAATTCTACTGAGGTCCTGTTAATTTACACCAATGGCTTTTGTGGCTGGCTGATCCACATAATTTCAAGCTTACACAAATATATTTCATATACCTCATCTGAATAACATCTGAGGCCAGCTGTTGTCATCTGAGCAGCACATCCCCTCTCCCTGTCTACCGGCCAGGGCCAGCAGCAGAGGGCTCCCTTTGGGCACCTAAGTCCATGTTTCACAGGAAGCAGTAAGTACTTAATTAAGGGCTTTAATCACTTAAAAATTGCTAGCGAAAGTTGAAAGAGAGGAAACCATGTAAGTTCCTCTCTTAAATGTAATTAACCTGTGATGTTCTACTTTTGACTAGAACAATTACAAAGGTAGGGCTCGAATTGTCATTTCAAGGCCACTCCTTGTCCTGCTGCCTCAGAACCTTCTGGCTGAATTACTGCTGTTTACTCTTTAACTTTTAACTGAGAGGTATGGCCCTGAAATATAATCAATGCTCACTTTTGAAACCCTACAATTTTAATTACCATTTCCAGACACCCTCTATCACATGTTTTATGTACAATCAATGCTGAACCATAAAAGGAAAGCACTCTCACATTTTGGAATACAAGAAGTTTGCTCTTTGAGAAGAAAACAATCAATTACTGATCATCTAAGTACCTCTGTGTGCATATCTATCACTGTTGTGTTATTGCAGATTAGACATGATTATGTCCCAAGAAAGCAAAAATGCTATAAAATTCCACTTATGATTTGTTTAATATAGGAATTTATGTTCTTTCTTTTGGTGATAGGATTTATTTTTTTTAAGCCTACACAAAGCATTGTTCCCTGTATAGCAGTTGAGGGAGGGGGATAATTAAATCTTGAAACACCAAAATTTGATCAATGTGTTTTGACACTGCTTCCTTCTAAATCATTCTTAATATGCTGAGATCTGAATGCATGATGACACATCAAGATTCCATTGTGTGAGAGTTGTCATGTACTGAAAGAAAGCTCTTCATGTACCTCCTCTGGTTTTAATATGTTGCAGCAGGCTATGCCATAAGTAGCTTGTCACTCACAAATTTTGGGGTTGAGTGTTTCTTTTTGTTTTGTCAAGGGTAGGGGATCAGCCTGTAATCTTTTCAAAGATGCATTACCAAGTGTCAGTAAGAAAATTACTGGCTTTAAACATGCAAGGACAATGCTTTCCTTATTAGCACACACAAATAAGAGGCACAAAAAGCCTTTTGACAGACACTTAAAGATGTGCCAGGACATCCACGTTCTTTACTATTAGTTCACAAGGAATAGGTTGATAAAATGCTAAAAGAAAAGCTTAACTTAAAGTTCTATTCAAAATCATTAGTTAAGGCAGGCAAGGAAGGTGTATTTTTAGGTAAGTTGGTCTATCAGGCACATTGAGCTCAGCCAACCTGCTGAAATCAATAGCATTTACACTCAAAGGTTATGAGCTAATAGGTGCATATTTGGGGCTAGAGACCTGAACACAGGAAGAATAAGCTCAGCTTCTTCTTACTTCTTTTTCAAAGGACCCAAAAATGCACATCATGTGCACACGTCTGATGGCACAATAAAGAAGAGCCATCCTATAGCTACACACAAACCAGAGATTTGCACAAATGGTGGCATCTAAACTTAGAAACAGAAAGGATGTGTAAGTATATAAATCCTATGGAACATTAAATTGAGCATAAAAATTGCATAAATCTTATTACTTAAAAAAATCAGGTCACAAATGTCAGTGTATTCTCAGAAACAACGACTGCAGCATGGAATACACTGGTAGGCAACGCAGGGTTACAAAAGATGGGTGAGAGAGCTCTGCTTATGCTAAAATCTTTTGAGTCAGCTTGATCAAACAAAAGACTTTTCTACAGTCAGTGAACCTTCAGGAATCCAAGTTACTTTCATCTTCACAACTGAAGCCTTAGATACAGCCACGACTATCCCCACAGATAAACAGTTTAGGAATTTAGGAAGTTCTGAGTGTCAACAATGCAGACAAAAGTAATCTCATTTCTTCTGCTGAAGTTATTCACCACACACCTTGAGCTTTTACTGAACTCATTTATTTGCTCATGTTAAAAAAAACCCTGTCCTTACATGCAGGTCTGAGGTAAAGTGGCAACACGAGAAGTGCTGCACTGTTCCCAAACTTCTGATCCTCCCAAGTAAATGATGCTTCTTGCACCAGCCCAATCAGAGCAACACAACTGTAAGAAGCAAACACGGCCAATTCAGATACTCACAAGCAGCCCTAGACATTAAGGCTAAAGAAAAGTTGAATGCGGAAACTGCTGATATGAATGCTGAAGAGATTCAAGACATGCAACCAAAGAGCAGCTTTCCAACTTCTGTTTTATCTCATAAGTGTTCCTCTAGGGTGCAAGGCATAATCTCCTTCCTCCACACTGTGAATGTTCAGTTCTACCTCAAAGGACAACTTTAGGAAAACAATATGTTTGTCTTACTTGTCAGTTTCTCAAACAATGCTTTTAAATGAGAGCTTCTATTTTTAAGTCCCTACAAGTATCATAAATCTTACATCATCTTAGCAACTGGATCTTATTCTCGGTAACTGCCAGGACCTGGAGGATGTAAAGGTCAGTGTGGCATCCATAAAGCACAGTTTATAATAAATACTTCAATTTCTTTGGAGCTCCAATGATACCCAGCTGTGTTTGAAGCCTCATCACTCCCTATCCCTGGAATGTCAAGTACAGTCCAACCAAAGCAGTCATTTCTCTTCCCAGGAGAAAAGAAAGAAGAAGGGGCGGGGGGGGGGGTGGAAATATGAACAAACTTCCTCGTTTGAAGGAAGTTTAAAAGTGAAAAGAAGGCAGCAACAGTGTCTTGGGCTGCCTGATCAATGGGCAGTCACCAGGTCACACTAGGAAAGGAGCAGAGCACTCCTGTAACCAAAGCAGCCTGACTTGGCTGTGCATAATATTCCATTCGTTACCTTCTCCTCCTGCTACAGCAGTGAACCTTGCATGTTAATCCCTACAATCCTCCTTATTTAATAAATGCATTAAAGTTTATTGATTTTTAGTGACTATGAAAGGTCAAGTCAAAACAAAGCAGGACCATTTTGTAATGCATGGGGCTGTAAAGAGGGGGGGGGGAAAAATCACAATGAGAGTAAGTGGTTACTGCGCAGATTGAAGAGAAACTTCAGCCAGTCAAGTTCATCTTTAGTTGCATGGATGTAAGAGAATAATTCCACTTGGGTCAAAACTTCAAGCAATACTTTCTGTGGTCTTATCCTGAATTTAAAATTTGTCTCACAGGAATGCAAATATAATCTCAAAACCTCAGACATTATTAGTATTTGCTTAAAGGCCAAGAGAAGCTTCTCTAAACTTTCATTTGGACCTCCTGTTCAATAAAGACTAAAAGGTGGCTGCCAAAAACTTCACCAGTCACCTCAGGGGAAGGGGGAGAACTGATGTCCTTCCACATACTCAGGGTATCCCAGGTCAGAACAGGCAATGGGCAGGCAAATGAGAAGCACGCAAATGCTTCATTTTTAATATCTGTGATATGAAATCTCTCATGCAAAGTAAATTACTGAATAGTCACTTTTCCCAGACTTTCTCATTCCACCCAAACCTATCCACAATGAAAAATGATGCTGTGATTAGAGGCATGCTTAATTACTTTTCAGCAATAAAAGTTTATGAACCACAATTTTATCCTAGCCTGTGTATTGTCTTATTTATTTTTGTATATTCATAAATATGCAAAGCCATTAAAATGATTATTAATTGCAGCAGAATACAATTAGGTGGCTTTCCACAATAGCAGCCTTTGAAACTGTAATGTGTATTCACTCCTTTTCCAGCACCTGCCTTCAATTATTTAGTTTTTCGAGGATCTGTTATCATGATGTAATGAATGTTCTACTTAAGTAGCACCAATGCCTAAAAGAAAGAACACTGATCTATTACTACATTAAGCTCAGCCATGTAGTGAGTTGTGTGGTATTATAAAACCTTCTCAAAACCGACTCCCTGTAGAGCCTCATGCTGTTCACAATGTTAACAAGTCATACACTTTTTGGACACAAATTATCATCTTTCCCTTCCCCCACATAACTCCTCTTTAAGCTTTTCATAGACTTTTACACCATTGCTACTTAATTTCCAAATTAATATATTTTAAAATGTTCTGATCCAACTCCCCCATGCACAGTGGATGGAAACAGTTATGTTGTGCCTGCAGCACCGAGAGACCATTTATAAAGTTATAGACATTGCACCCTATAAAACAAAAATCTAGTTAGCAGACTGCCTTTTCAGGAATTACTCCTCCAGAAAGGAAAATTCTTTTTGAGGGTCAGCAGCCTGACCTCATTGATGTTTGCTGCACTGACTTCCCCAGCAGCACTCAGAGGATGGTTTCACCATCTCGCTTCACTAAGTGGTGGCAGTCTTCATAGAGGGCAGGATATTGTTACAGCTTGCAAGAACCGACATTAACTTTTAGCCTAAGTGGTAGATTTTTACCTCTAAAACGATCATTTGCTTTTGATTGCATGCCCTTAAATCCTTTCAGCCTACCCTGACCTTACTCTCGTTCCATGCTCCCCTGTGCCACGCACTCCCGCAGGTGTCAGTGCCCACTTCTCCCTCACTAGCCTATTATGAGCCCTGAAATACCAATTTAGAAATATTTTCCCCAATTACATTGTTATCCTCTCCATTCAACTTGCTAATCGAGAGGCAACTCAAGGTGATGAAGAAAGCAAAAACAGAGCTTATAGGGCAACACTGAGGCTGCTGAAGTGAACACTAAACAAATCAGCACAGGGAGGGTGAGGGCTCCCAGAAGGGGACTCTGAGAAAGGCAGTTCCCAGCCATGAATCAGCCCAGCAGCAGCAGCAAGGCACCCTCTATTAGCCTGCACCACTCCGCCAAAGTGACTGTGTGGGAGACATGAAATGTGGCAAGCGCTCCTGGAAATCTCCTCAAGTCTCTCTTGGGATTTGGCACAGTTTTATTAGTTTCTGCTTTGATATCAGTAAATCCAGCTGAAGGCTCATCTAGGCAGTGGTGAGAATGGGACTTCAAAACTTTAGAACATCAGGGATGGTGCTGCTCCCTGAATGCAAAACACAACTTGTATTTCTTCCAGAAATTCTCCCATTTTTCATCCTTAGCTGCATACAAAGCCCTTTTAAGCAGCCAGCCTACCACTGGTTTTCCCTATGTGAAAAACTGAGATGTTCCTAAAATAGTATCATGTTATGCCACAGTACTATCCAACCTTGATCCTATAATTACCTCTAAGAGGGGGGACCCTGGCACCAGTGCTCAGAGCCCACTGACAGAACAGGAGCCGCCCACAGAGGTGCAATTTCAGGATAAAGGATTTAAGGAGGTGTTTTAGGGGGCCCAGTACATGCACAGCAGGAGGAGAACTTGAGGCTGCTCTAACATGCTAGTTCACTATGATTGGGAATGTAATTATGCTTTTTCCTTGATGTTCAGACAAATTACACTGATACAGACCCACTACCTCATCTGAGATGACACTTGAAATTTAGGATTGTTTAACAGTATCAAAAAACATCACATTCCAGTCAACTTTTTTTCTCATTAATGCTCCTTGCAAAGAAGAAAAAATGGAAGTAAACAAGAAAAGAGACTTAAAGAAATTAAAGAAGAGAAAGAAAGTTGTAGTCCTATCTGCTTTTCCTAAAGGTTTATTTACTCATCTGCCTCTTTTTAAGGACAAATACGTGTTCCACAGAAACTTCAGATGGAGGAAAAGGACCCATCGCCCACATGGGACAATCACACATGCCAACTACACTGCACAGTCTGTTTCTAGAAGGTTATCCAGAGCTCTGGAAAAGGAGGAGACGCAAGATGATGGAAAGATGTCAGTGCTCCACTGGTATCTGTGAAAGGCTGGGAGAAGGGCTGGAGCAACATCAGCAAACAACCTCCTTACTCTGACCTCTTTAAGCACTGATTTACAGCACGGGAGCAGCACCCACCACACCACCCTACTTGTTTCCAGTCATTATCGTATCAAGCTGGAGTTCATCCAGCCCAAATGCACGACATGAATAAAAGCAGTGATTAGCTAACAGGAGATAAGTGAATTAGCAGGCAGCATCCCTACTGTAACTGCTATCTTTTGCTGCGTAATACCAAGATACCAAATTTACTTCCCAATTTTATTTAAAACTTCAAAATTAATACAGCAATTAACTACAAAATTGACAAGTATGTTTTACTAGAAGCCAAGATTTTAATTAAAAGAATTTAACACAAAGCTCTCAAAATACTTTGAGAAATAAGGGTCTATTAAGAGGTTAATGTGCTAAAACTTTTCACATTGGCACATGAAAACTTAACATATTAGGAAAGAACTAAGCTGAAACTGAATGCTTTAATCAAATCCTAGTGACATCATTTTTGCTAAAACAATTTGGGAAATCAGAGATATTAAAGCTGAGATCCATTAGTAAGATGGCAAGTGATTATAAACATAATTTTTGCAATTTCTGCTGATTCAATTTTAAAAACCTACAAGATTAAAACTAGAACCTGCTTATAAGATGGCAAGTGAGCATAAACTTATTACTCCTCACACTGCAGAACTTTTATATGAAAATAATCAATGAGAAATCACATTAAAGGTACTTTTCATATTCATCAGATTATTTGGTAAAGAAGATAACAAAATTACGTCCCTCCTGATAAGATAATATGAAACAAATACAACATTTTCCAGATCACAAATAACTATATTCCAAGACACCAGTCAAAAGCCAGAATCAAACTTGCATTGCAAATCAACAAAATATTATTAAATTAGACCCAAGTATGGAACAAGAGACTCTGTCCTGTGTTCTGGCTGTTCTGTACCCCAGCAGGTCGAGATGCTGCTGGGAAATCAGCCAGATTGATTACTGTTATAAGAAATCTTTTATTTGGCTCTTCAAACCGCTGATGTCAGCTCCTTCCAACTTTAAACGAATGCATGTTAGATTACAAATAAGAGCACAAACTGAAGGATTACAGGTAGGAATAAAGAAGAAATAAACCTATTACTCTAGTAGGCATCCATACAAATTTCTCACTAGGGTAATTAAGCATATCAGATGAGATAAAGCAAGATTAAGCTGGGTACCTTCCTTCAGGGTTATCAGCAGAGAATAGCAATGGGCCAGCTGAGGCATCAAGTTCAGCTGCTCCTCCTGCCCACCAGCCACAGCCAGTAGTGCAATAATCCCTAATCCAGACCCCAAACCCCACACAACTCCTGCTTCCCTTGGCCTTGACACAGAGCAAAAGCCCAAATACACAGCTGTGGGGAGCCTGAACAGTCAGATACAGCTCACCTCGGGAAGGTGACAAGGTAAACTAAGGAACACAATCCTGACCTCTTGGCAACCAAAGAAAAGCAGCTGCTTTAGGCTCCAAATCAGCAATCAGACCCCCACTGGTGGAGCCCAAAGACTACAGCAGCACCTGAACAACCTTTCTAGTGTCCAGGGATCCTCCTGCTTGCTTGGGATTGCAAAGAGAGCATATTCTGCAGTTTATAAAGTGTCTCGTACTTTCATTGCTCCCTGCCCTCCAGCCTGAGATTGGGGATTTTATTTTTCTGTGATTCTAATGGCACTGAATTAAGACACAGGTTCTGGCTGGCAGCCTTGAGTGACCTTTTTAAAAGCCTGAAATAGATTTAAACTCAAAGTCCCTGGCAAAGGAAGCCTGGCAGGCTGTTTTTATGTGGCCAAACAGGGCTCAGTCACAGCAACACTCCCCCACAGACCAGATAGGATGAAAAGGGCAAGTCTCTTAAAATATGGCTCTGACTTTGAAATTCAGATGACAGGGCTTCTGTACATATGGCATTTGACAGCTCTGTAACACAGCAGCTCTGGTCACCCCTTGAAAAAAATTAATCAAAGGTCCCATAAAGACAAGCCTTTCCAGTTCTGCCTTCATAACTTCGCTGAAGGGGTCCGTGGGTTCCAGCAAACACACCCTTTAGAGGGAGCAGACAGATTGAAGCAGACATGGCAACTACTGGAGCAGCCTGGAGCTACCTAAGGGAGTTTTCTCCCCCTTTTTTATGTTTAAACTGCATAATTAAATAGAATGCATCAAACTCAACCATGAAGCAAACAGCACTCAGAACGTATCACTGAGCATAGAATAATTAGCTATAAAAGAGTTAGATCTGTCAGAAAAATCACACAACTGGGCTAGTCAACTTTGTTAAAAGTTCAGAGGAGGGAGGGATGATAATTTCATTGTTTAAGTACTATTACCAAAGTTAAACCTGCAAATACATTGCTCCATGTAGCAGAGAGCAGCAGCGACCAGCATGGGTTTCAGAATGCAATACTGCGCCCATCAGACCTCCATGTGGCACTCCATCTCTGCTCCATAGCTACTTCATTCTACCCCATCACTCCACATCCTCTGCTCCACTGCTGCAAATGCACAGTCATTTACTGAACATAAAATATTCAGGGGAACATAAAACATCCAAGTGAATCACTCCATTGTGCAGCCCTGTGCAAATGCTGCCAGGGATTTCTCATCTTCTAACCATCGGCTTAAACCACGGATGAAAAGGAAGAAGGCCAACAAGAAGGCCAAGAAAGTCATGGGTAGTTGTTGAAATCAGCACGATGCCCTGAGCATGGTGCCTCTCCAAACACAGACTTCAGGAGTGGGGCAGTCACCACAGCAGGGACTGCTCCAAGCACCTTCCCCTCCACAACTTTGACTGTAGCAATTAGGTTCAACACGTGGAAAATTAGCACAGTTATTTCACAGATCAAGGCATCCTGGAGCTGAAGTGGAAAACTACTATGCAATAAAGCAGGATGTTTGTTTACCTCGAGCCTGACACCTCACTTTCATTGTGCAATCTTCCACTTTACTAACCCAAATTGAGAGCTGGGGAAGCCCTAAAGCAATCCTGCAAGGAAAGCACTTTAAAACCATTACACACCAATAACAGAAAAAGTTTATATCTGTGTCAGGAAGAGAAGAAAAAGGGCAAATATAATGGGAACCTATTATTTCACACCAGCTTGTGATACACTCAGCTGTATCATGGAAAGAGGACTGTGTGGCTGTGTGGGGCACTTACTGCAACAATAATACCTGAATAAAACCCCATTACCTGCAGGGTCACACTGTTTTGGTTATCTTTTAATTTACTGTGTTTTTTTAATCAGCCCTAAACCATCATGTTATCACTTCAAAGCACCCACCTTATTTCTTTTGTACCTTACAGTAATGCCATGTGCAGACTGTACACGTGCATCTGGTCCCTTGTGTGCTTCCCATCATAAGGAAGGTAAGGAAGGTTATTAGAGCAGCTCTTACAGCTAAGGGCAACACTGTACCAAAGTCTGGTACAAACAAGCAAAATAGCCCCTGTTCTGGACAGCTCCCCTTCTCATCATCTGCTCCCATCCACGTTTATCTTATTCCAACAAGGCAAAAACAGTTCCTATTCCTGTACCTGTTGCAGCCCTGAATATGGCATTAGTACTTAACAGCAACTCTAACTCATTTTGTCTAATTTGAAATTCCTATTTCCTTAAAAAGTTTTGACTGACTTTCGCTTTCAGAGAGTTTTGAAGTGAGTAGGAGCCATTTAAGAAACAGAGAGAAAAGGCCTAGAGGGGATGGACTGAAAAAAAAAAATAAATAAATTGAGGCTATAAAAGAATCATATGACAAATGTAATTGAAGCCAGTCTCTCCAAATGAATAAAAGCCATCCAGCAAAAAAGATTGTGTAAGGGTAAAAATGAAGTGTGATAGTCCTGTCACCTTTGGATCTTCAAGGGATGAGTAATGAAAAGTCCTGGATTAGAGTTCATAGAAAACCCTCCAGAGGTCATCTAGTCCATCTCCATGCCCCAAGGCAGGAGCAGCTCTACAGATATCATTCCTGACAGATGCTTTTCTAACATATATTTAAAGACCTGCAATGATTGAGTTGCCACAACCCCCATAAGCAATCTAATGGAGTGTTTCATCCTAGAAAGTTTTGGTCACAAAAGTAAATCTCACTTGCTGCAACTGAAGCCCATCATTTCTTGCCTCATCCCCCATGGACAAGGAGGCTGTTTGCTTCCCTAAGCGGCAGAAGAACAAGGCAGCAATATCCTGAGGGACCCAACCTTGTTGTTTTAATCTTTGCTGCTGCTCCCTCTACTCTATTTGGATTGTAATCCAGATTTTTTGGATGACATACTGAAGGTAACATTGTGGTAACAGGATAGAAGTTTTAAGCGATCTGTCCTGTCTACAAATGGTTACTCTTCAACACAGGAGGACATGGACCTGTTGGAGTTAATCCAGAGAACGCCATAGAGATGATCACGGTGCTGGAGCACTTCTGCTTTGAAAACAGACAGAGTTGAGGTTTTTCAGCCTGGAGAAAAAAAGGTTCTGGGGAGACCTTGTAGCACCTTTCAATACCTAAAGGGACTCCAAGAGAGATGGAGAGGGACTTCTGACAAGGGCAGATAGTGATAGGACAAGGGGGAATAGCTTTCACTTGAAAGAGGACAGGTTGCTGAAATGTGAAGAAATTCTTCTCTCTGGGGGTGGTGAGATACTGAAACAGGTTGGCAGAGAAGCTGTGGCTGCCCCACCCCTGGAAGTATCCAGGGCCAGGCTGAACGGGGCTTGGAGCAACCTGGTCTAGTGGAAGGTGTCCCTGTCCATGACAGGAGGGTTGAAATAAGATGAGCTTCGAACTCCTTCAAACACAAACCATTTTATGTTGATCCTCTCTTCTCCCTAAAGACAAAGGGAGGATCACAATTCTCCCCCCCATGATCACAGTGATGGTATTTCCAGGAGGATATTAAGGCTATTGTGTCCAGCAATTCTCATCTCCCTGAACCTTTCCCTTTCAATTAACAGGCTCCTGCCTGTGATCATATTGAAAAATGGGAAGAAAAAAAAAATAAAAGTAGCTGTTGAGCCTGATTTCAAGGGGCAAGCCTCTAGGCAAAGACAGGAGAAAAGCCAAGTTCTCCAGTCAACTGAAAGCCATTGGCTTAGTGCAGATACTGCTGGGGAAATTATAGTGGATTGTATTACATGAGATCTCGTTTGACCTATAATATTACGGCATTAAGAATGAATCAAGCAGACTTTGGAGAGCAAGGAAGCAGGAGGTGGTGAAAGATATATTTTCTTAATAAACACAAAATTATAAACCAGTTCTTTCTGACTATTTATACAAGACAGCAACACCAGGGGAATGAAAGCTGCAGGGGTCTTTTTATTTGTTTGGTGGGGTTTCTTTTTGCAGTCTAATCCAAATCTGTCACAGCTTCAAGTTCTCCCCAAATATCAGTGCAAACACTAGCAACAGGAGACTTCTACAGGTATCTTGGACTCAAACAGTCCTTTTTATGTTTATTAATCCAATGACCTGCTCTGTTTCATAACGCAAATTAAACATTCAAGGAAAGAGAAGAAGAGAGAACGTCAAAGCCTCTTATGCCTTCCAGCCAAAAGCTTGTCCCCTTTTCTGAGCCTTTTATAGTCCAGGCAGGTCTCCCCAGCATCACCAGCCGAGGGAGAGCTCTTGCCTAAGGAACTGTCTGCCTCAACTCTTCAATTTATTAGAGCCTACAGACATCAGGGAGTAAACAGGTGCAGTCAGCAGAGATGAGTTGCAGAAAAACTAAAATAAAAAACATTCACCCACACACAAGCCTTGACTGCAGAATTGAAAATCATGTGTAATGCAGTGCCCCGATTAATCATTAACCACCACGTATCTCTTAAAAGCTATACATTCACTTCACCAATCTGAAGGTCACAGCCAAAATGACATGGTCACTCAATCCCACAGCTTCAAAGGAAACAATACCAAGTTTTCCCCCTTCTGGATCAGTTCCTTCCTCTGATCTCTTTACATACATTGACTTAACGCATTTAGGAATACACATTTAGCAGGATCGAAATTAATGGACCTACATAAAAGAAGTGCCTGGCTCCACAAGCAAGCCCAATGCCGAAGTTCTTAGTAAGGAAAAATTTCCATTCAGAGTAATGGGAATACAAAATACTTCAGCCTTGGCCCTTTGGGATGGATTTTTAGAAGAAAGCTGCTTCTATTTCAGTACCAAAGCAAGTAGCCAGATTTACGTAGTAACTTCACTTACATGCTCACCAGGTGCTAAGCCCTTACATAAAGTGTAACAACAAGTGGGTTTAAATGTGCTGCCATACCTGTGGTTTTTAACAACTGATCTTGAGTCTCCTGGGGAAAAAAGGGTGGAGAGGAAACAAAAAAACTGTACCTGTAGTGTGCTTTCCTTGTTTCTAAGTGGACTTCTTTGACTCACCCAAAAATTAGACTTGCCCTAGCGTTCCACTGTTCCAACTAAGAAAAACAGAGGCAAAATGCCGTTGCCATGAAGACATCTATGGGAGTTTGCATCCCACTCTACTTATCAACATTTTAACTGGATATTGACATGCTCAAAATTAGATGCTGTTTTAAAAATAATAATAATTTAAAAAAAACCAAACCACAAGACTCCTGTCATGTTCTTCAAGTTCTTTTTAGGCAAGACTCGCCTCTGAGTCAATTATGTCTCTTAATTAACAACTAATCTTAGGAAAATTAACAAAGGAAAGCAGCACTAAAGGCTATGGATGTTACAAGAAGAAACAAGAATAATGTTGTTAGGTTTTTGCTATGCTTGATGAGACAGTGTGCCAGAGGCACAAGTAATGGAAATGTACTTTTATATAAATCTCCTTTCTTTGCTTGGACTATTTTAAATGACTCCACTACAGCATATATTAACCTAACCACCAACCTTCCTGCAGTCAGCTTCTTTTTGCAGTTTCTTAGGAACACAACCACTGTGGGATCACCAAAGCATGGTGAATATCATCACACTCTCCCTTTGTTTGTTACACACACAGTATGTTCATCCTAGAAATTGAACAAAAACAAATTCTGGGAAGCAAATCTGTCCTTGCCACCATATATTCCTATTTTTTTGTCAGATATGACATATAAGCAGACCTGACTCATTTTCAGCAAGGCAGCTTTGCCTTGGTCAGAGGTTACACCACCAAACAATGTGACTTGACTTCAAAACACGTTTTTTCAGAAGCTGGGGTTCACACTGTTACTGGTTAACCTACAACAGAGCAGGGGCCGAGTCAGAAACACGCTCCAGATTTGCTCAAAAAAACCCTTATTACTGTTCCTTCCCTATTTTACCCATCTGTTCCTGCTCTATCACTGTGCTCAACACTGACCAAACCTGCAGCCACACTGCCACATGGGTAAATATGGCCCTTCATTTTGCCACATTAAAGCCACATGTTTTCAGTAGAAAAGCTTCCTCTCTCCCAGAAAAGGGTGACTGTGTGAATACATAACAATATTAAAAACCAAGAGCTAAATATCTTGCCAGTCTCTTCCAAACAGTATGTTGCATTCAACGCTTTTCTTAATTCTCCTACCCTGCAGCACAGACAGCAGCATCCTACTTACTCTGGGAGGGTACAGGGGAAGTTCAGCATTTAGCAATGGTGAGAAAATTGGTTTAGATCCCTGAGGGAAGGTGCTATAGGAGTGCATTCAATAGAGTTGTCATTCAATCCAGTTTGCTGGAGCTGAAAGAAAACAAAACACCTGCAAAGTTAAAGTGAAAGCCAACATTTATTTTTATATGTGTGTACATATATATACACACACAAAAATAGTTTTATATAAACATAATTCTACAGATTTTATTTTTTATGTGTGTGCATCTGTACACACAAACACACAGCCTTAAAACTTTAGGAAGTGAAATCTCTAAGGAGAACACCGGAAGGACAAGGTTAGTACAAGACAAGTTGCATAAGGTATACAGAAGCATACCCTATATCAAAATGAGTAGTTAAAGGGATTTTCTTCTATCATAATTGTTTTTCCCCAGGATATGAACAAAACAAAATCAAAGCGATTAAGTCATTACCGAGAGAAAAAAAAAAGAAAACTAGTTGAGCATAATCCTCTGAGTTGCTATAATGAACACACCTAGTTTAGTTTGACTAAGAGAAAAAGTGCATTTTTTCTTCCTCCAACTGAAAAAGGATCCTGGTAAAGTTTGAATTCAAAGAAACCAAAGTGACTCCCACAATATTTTCCTTAAAAGAGGAAAGAAACCAATACCCCATGCTGTGTAATTATATAAAGGTAAACAACCAGGAGGGCTCATGGCAAGGTGTACCATATGCCAGGTGATTTGTCATGCTGATGAGCTTCCAAAGGGGGGCTGCAACAAGTGCTCTTCCCTTCTTTATCTCACACCTTTGTACAATGCATATTGCAGTGTGGGGAGCTCAGTTTTCCCATTTAAATTCTGCAGTATCAATATTTTGTCTCTGGAAGTTCGGTACACAGTGTGAGAACTCCCTAGTTACACAAAACAAGGCAGAAGAACTGGTTCAGAGAAGCAAATTACATATCTGCTTCTCTCTGACCTCCAGCACCTTGGAAAAATTGGGTGGATGGAAGAGCTGCTGGCACCATTGCCAGCAGATCTCCCTGAGCTCCTCCGCCTTGGCAGAATTATAGGGGGCAACTTTATGCATGGATGAACTGTTCTGGAATAATCTTTCTAATGCAGCTGACACAAACTGGCTTCCCTCCAACACTAGGAAAGCATGTCCCATGTGTTTGTTTCTCTTGAACGGTATTCCTGCTGACAACGCAGCAGCATTTCTGGAGGGGAGTTTCTGTCTATTAGTGGTGCAGGAGTCAGCTAAGTTGTGGGAAAGGAAATATGAGTGGGTGGGGACTCTCCAGCACCAATTTCAAGACCAGGCTCTCTCAGGGGCGATCCTACAGAAATGTGGTCACATTTCTATGGGATCCCAAAGAACTGAGGAAGAAAGAGATTCATTCATCTCTGGCTCAGAGTTCAAGAGAGACAAATACTAGTCATACCCATGGACAATGAATCATGGACTCTTAGAATATCATGAGTTGGAAGGGACCCACAACGGTTATTGAAGTCCAGCTCCTGGCCCTGCACAGGACAACCCCAAGAATCCCACCGTGTATCTGAGAGCATTATCCTAAAGCTCCTTGAGCTCTGTCAGGCTTGATGATGTGACCACTGCCTTGAGGAGCCTGTTCCAGTGTCTCACCACCCTCTGGGGGAAGAACCTCTCTCTAATATCCAACCTAAACCTCCCCTGACACAGCTTCATGCCATTCCCTGTGGTCCTATTGCTGGCCACCAGAGAAGAGATCAGTGCCTGCCCCTCCACTTCCTCTCATGAGGAAGCTGCAGACAACAATGAGGGATCACTCATAGAGACCAGATTACCTTAGTGGAGGAAGAAAGATCTGGACATCACCTACAAAACCCATACTGCACTGCATCATGCTGCCACAGCCATAAAGATGAGCACAAAATGAGCATGGGAACTCCAGTTCACACAGAAAGCTCCCTCACCTAAAAGTGTTAGTGCATAAAACACTTTTTCTCCTGCTACATCCATTACAGCACAGGGAAAGCAACACAAATGCCAGCATTGTCCAGCCCGACACACTGACTCTTGGATAGAGAGGTATGCATGAATAAAACCAGACTGGGGTTGAATAACGTTCCTACCTCAAAGTAACACAAGGATGAATGCAAAACCTCAAAGAATGCTGAGCCAGAACCATTCCAGGATTCCCAGTTTAACATTTCAACACTTACTGATGCACATTTCCTCAGTGATAGGAATAAAGATAAGCATCTTCATCATTTTTAACATATATCAACACATGTCAAACATATATTCCCCCGTTTCAGGGCAAAATTGCATCAGTGTTTATCCCCAGGAATTCAGGATAGGACAGCATGGATGGAAAGTGAGAGCAAAGGCTGCCAAAGGTTAACTTCTGAGATCAGAGGGAAAGGTGCCATAGGGAGCATCTCTTCTCAATCCCTGAAATCTCAGCACTTTCAACTGAGATTTAGTGTCATGTTTACTCAGCAGTACATAGAGTGTTGACAAAGTTTTTATTTTTAAGTAAATAAAGGCCAGAAAGTACAAATTTCCTCAACACTCCAGAGGCTTCAATTATGCAGTGCTGCATGCACCACGTAAGCAGTATTTCCAGAGCTTTAGCACTTGACATTTTGAGATAAAATGTCATGAATAGTATTTGTGAACTTCTCGCCATCTTCAGCACCCCACCCTCCCCACTTTGACTTTAAATCCTTAAAGGCATCAGACCACTGCTTCAAACTATCCCCTTCCTCTGCCTTCCGCAAATTCAGGATCAAAGACCAGACAGACTTTAATGGCATGCAAACAGTTTGTTCTAAGTCTTATTTCAAGACCTTTTCTTCTCCAGTGCCCACTACTAGGCTAATCAATGATTTTTCTGCTCCTTAAGAACTGCTGGTGGAATCGCTCTTGCCTATCAATAAGAATCTCCACTGGCTCTTTTCTTCTCCTGCCTTCCCTTCCCCTCTTTCCAGCCCAGAACCACAACAGTCTCACTGGAAGAAATCAGTGGTCCCTGCTCAGGTCAGAGCATTTTGCCTTTCTACATTATGTCAAACATCAGAGTCTTCCAACTGGTGACTCCAACTTACAGTTTCCTGCACCTTTACTCTTATCTCCTTATACTCCTCAAAGCTACCCTCATTTGCTATGCCCTGAACAAGAAATGACACACAAATAGAAGGCACAAAACTAAGTAACAGCTTTTAGTGAACTTCTGCAAAATTCTGCCTTGGATGTGACACAGGGACAGAGGAAACTGTTTTGTCAACTTAAGCCAGTTAGCACAGGGAGTTTAATGGTGTCATATGCCTGACTGATTTCTCCATTGGCACATCAAACTGAAGGAGGACAGTCATTAATTTTATCACACTCTTCTGAGCATACAGCTGTGGTGAACCCACCTCCCAAGAAGTAGATTTTGGATGCATTTTCTCTGTCTGAAGATGGAAAGAACCTAAGTCCCAGCATCCTCTTGCTCTTATCTGATGCAAATATGCAGCTTTCCAATTCCACTCTACCTTGTCTACTACTTGCCTACTTTATCTAGTTTGCCTCTAATTGTACAGCTTTTCCTGAAAGGTCAATTGTTCCTCATCTAACTGATGGCCTCCCAATGGAGTCTGAACTGATTATTACCCCCTGCCTACTTATATCAGCTATGGTGAAGATGATGTTTGGCATTATTAAGATGTGAAGTCCTGTCAGGGATGCCTTCACAACAGGAAGAGTGATTGTGACAGCTCTGAGCTGGGAGAGAGGCGGGGGAGAAGAAGAAAAGTTGCTTTTCTCCTTCTCCAGCACTTGCCCTGTGCTGCTCAGGCTGCACGAGGGGGCCATGCTGGCAGCTGTTATCCAGGCCCCCAAAGGAGTCCTTCACAAGAGTGACTCTGCCTGCAAAGGAAATGGGAGGATTTTGAAGATGGCATGTGAAAAGTTGCCATAGGTCTTTCAGAAATCTGTTCTGTAAATCTCCTAAGAGCTGACCTGGGGCATATGAAACCACAGTGCTGGTGAAATACAAAGCAATCACACTGAACTCTCTTTCAGCCATTTGCATTTTCAACAATTTCTCTTCAGAGAGATGCCCTGTGCCTACGGGAATATTTGCCTCTATTCGCAGCTGACTTTTAATCTAAGTTGGAATCTCTTGAATCTTCTTTCATAGTTGACAGTGAAGTTGTGGCTCTGTTAGATAAGTGTTCTCTTCTGTTGCCTCTTGTATAAAATTCCTGGAAGATGTGCCCTCGAACAAATCTCTCCGAACACCAGGGCAGAAATAAAGTAGCACTGCTATTACTGAAAGTGCCCAGCAAATTCCACTCTGACAGAAGATGGCGAACACAGATGCTCAGTCTGACCAGGAAAAGAAACAAACCACAAATAACTAACAAACATTGAATTATAAAGCTTTAAATTCAGAAACATCTATTAATCCTTCAGATTTGTTACTCTGATGTCTAAGATTAGTTGTTTGGAGTTGGGGTTTTTTTGTCAAAGTCATAACATAGAAACTTTCTTAAACTGTTGAATTTTAAATACAAAAAATATCTTAGGACATGTCTAGTAGTACAGCAAAGGGAACATTTTCTTTAAGCCAAAAGCAAGGTGTTGTGATTTTAGTGTTGTTATTTTGCATTCGTGGCATCAACAGGATTTGTACTTGAGCTCCTTCTGTGTATTTCAGCTCATAAATACTACTGAAAATATCAACACCCTGAAAGTTGCCGGCCTCTGCAAGTGATGTAATTAACCACTGAAACTTCACAATGCTGTTACAAATTAATTAGATTGTATCAAACAGAGTTCACAGGTGAAGTAACCAAACACCCTAAAAAGCTGACCTGTCCTAACTGAGCTGCAACTGAGCACGTTTCCACATGAGGAAGATCTTTATAAATAGATTTACAGCCCACTGTTTCAATGAGACAAATACTTTCAATGCACAAGAACAGAGATGTTCTTCCTATGTTCATATGTTCAGCTGAAGACCATCCTGCGTACATTGAAGGACACAAGCAAGATGTCAGCTAAAGGCAACTCTTTCTATGGAAGAACAGCAAGATAAAGAAGAGGCAGAAATTCCCATGGAGATGGCATAATTCACAGAGGGACCTTTGCTAATCCTAGGGGACCACTTGCCAGGTATGAAAAATGGGGCAGTGGGAAATGCGTTGGCTTCCACAAGGACCCTCAGCCCTTGCATCCAGCAAGGCTGTGTGAAATGTTAAAAGCCATTTGGAACTTCACCTAAAAGCCTCTTGTCTTGTCACCACTCCAGTCACTCCAGCAAAATACTTCTCAAACATCTCAGCAGGTGAAAGTTAAACACAGATGAAGGGATTACACAATACTGGAAGAGTATTGCTAACCAAGTTGTTTCTCATAACAGGGAAGTTGTCATCAAAATGGGAATTAAGGGGAAAATAACTGCTCTAGAAAGTACTGGAATCTGTAACAGTTTGTCTCCCAACATCACCTGTATCAGACTAGCAGCTCATTGCAGAGAATGCTAAAAATCCTCGTTGTAAAGCACAGAGTGTAACCCTTTCAATTACTCTTTCCACTTCTGTGCTGCAGGATCAGTAGATCTGAAGTGTGTGTAAACAACACTTAATCCCAGAGCCCCCTAAGGTAGTGTCTCCTCCCTGCATGGTGAGAGCTGACAGGGCTCTCTGCTAAATGATCTCACCCAGCAGAAAACATCCTATATTTGAAGGAAGCTCTTAGCAAAAGACAAGTTCAAAGTCAGAAAGAACAAAAGGAGAACTGGGGTAACCTGCAATGTAATATTAACTCAGCTAAAGGAATTCATACCAAGTCACAGAAAGAAAACCAAAGTAGATTCAGCTTTCAAGAAAAATCTCACTTGCTACTTTGTAGTACTGGGCTGTCTCACTGCAGACTGTGAGAATGAGTGAGAGGAGTCTGGACTCCACTTGACTCTGCCACTCCTGCACATGAGAGCTTGAGAAAATTCAGCATCTCTAGCAGGCACACTAAATTAGTCAAAGGTAAAATTCTAGATTTGAGTCAAAAACAGGACCAGAGGCCAGGTCTCAGCACTGTGGTTTAGCAGAGAACAGAATACCAACAACCACAGCAGTACCTGCAGTGTTGAGTACGGCTTCAAAAATCAGAGCATAGTGTTTCCAGAGAAACAAATGGGGTTAGGAGCCCAATTCCCCTTGAATTAATTGCATTTCTAAACCCAGTAATGGCTTTTTTGCATATCTTTCATCTTCATCCCAAATACAAGTTGCACACAAATCCCCACCCTCTTTGCGGAACCAGTTATCTTATTTCTTTCTGCAGAAATAGAGAAATATATCAAAATAAGGGAAAAAAGCCCCAACAGCTGATGCAATTTGTTCGATTAGTTGGACAGTTTCTTACTGATGTGGTTTTTTAAACTTTGTACAGGAGGAGCTCTTCAAACTACAGTACTTTGAGTGTGCAGGTATTAGCAAGAATGTGTGTTCTCTTTGTCTCCCAGTCAAGAAAGTCTGCCCAGCTCAAATGATGATTTAGTGTCATGGGAATCATACTTTTTAGCTGTTTTATAGCCACTCATCTTGAGCTGACACCGTACAGGCTCTTCACTGCTGGTGTCAGATGCTATATCAGCATCCAGAGCAGCCTCAGCAGCTTCTGGATGAAGAGTTTCTATGATTAACTTTAAAAATGTCAATTGTTCCCCACGTTGAGTATTCAGGCTTGTTCATCAGTTAGTAATAACATTCCCAGCTGAACTGAAAACACGTTCTGAGTAAGGGCTGAAAAAAGGAAAGTTTAAACATTTGACAGCAGTTAGAAATGAAGCAGACCTTACTTTTCATTTCTGAAATGAGGATGCAGTGATTCCAGTCGGCTTCTGCAACAGAAGAAGCCACAAGATTATGGAAACAGACCTTTTCTTCTAGTTTTTATGACAACTACAATTCTACATGCCTCAGCTCTGTCCCGCAATTAAAAGGGGAATATACCAGAAATAGCTGAAGAAGCAAGAAACAAGAAAGAAAAAATAAGCTGATTCCAGCTACTCTTCTCTGTGTGTGCCATACACATTTCATTATTAGATTAGAAGCATCTTCCAGCGCCATCTCCACAGGCTTTGAAATTGCCACCATAAAAGTACATCACAGAAGTTATTTTTAAACTGTGGATTTTGTTACAGAGAGAATCTCATTTTTAAAAATTTAATGGAGGAAAAGCATTTATTAGAAGACTATGAAAGCTGAGGGGGAAATATTCATCATATTCAGAGGATATAGAAGAGAAAAACAACTCGGAATGTGTTCTTCCTCTCTCTGCCTGAATACCTCTCTCTTCCCTGACTGGTGTCAAATATGATCAATCAGATTAATTGTGCACATACTAAAAATGAACTTCTCTGAGTCATTCAGTTCTAAAGTCACAGTCTCCCTTCATCTGCACTGAAGTCAGACTACCACCTAAATAAAAAGGGGCTGGTTCCACATGCTGGAATGTCGATGGACCTCCGAACCAGTCAACCACTCCAGTGTTCAGAGAGCTACCAGTGCCTGCAACACGCATCAGTCACGAGGCCAAAAGGAAAATGGTAACACATCTCCAACCCTTGTGCAGGCAATGCCTGTAGCCACAGTCCCTGCCCATGGACCTCTGATCTGCTTTCACTGGTTAGATGGTCCTCCACCAGGGGACTTCTGCTTCCCTCATGCTGCTCTACACCACCACAGTGTTTCAACACCCTCAACAAGAGCTTAAGATGAGAAAATATGTATCAAGTCAAACTCAGAAGTGAGTGAAACACTGAACTTGAAAAATCCTCCTGATTGGCAAAAGGAAGTGAATCCATGTCCTGCTCAGGTGCTCAAAAAAGAGGAGGCAAAAAGGTCACATGCAAGATAAAGGACAAGACCAGTGTTGAATGGGAAGTGAGGATTTCTCCCACACACAAGTAAATAAACTTCTCATGCATTATTCACAGGCTGTGCAGTCAGAGACTGGTACACCTCTTCCAGAAAGGAAAAAGCATTCAGTGTTCTCAGCTTCAAAACTGCAGCACAGCCCCTGGGACAAGATCCAGGGAAGAAGCTGAAGGGTGAGGCCAGTTTACAAATGAAACAGCACAAGGTGGGTTTGGGTTTTTATTTTTTGTCATTTTAGAGGCCAGATCCTTATCCAAGGAAATGTAAGCCTGAACTGCTCTAAGTTGGAAAGTTGGGCTCAGTATCTATAATAAGCAAACAAGAGAGGCAGAGGGGTAAAGAATTCTTATTATAACAAGTTATCACAGCCACATTTAAAAGAAAACATATCCACAAATCAAGTATTATTCCATTTCTCAATACTGTCCTGATAAACTAAACCTTTGCAGGACTCTCTCTTACTACAACTTCTTAATCCCACCCCCTCTCAAAAGGCACTCTGCAGTTTCTCCATGCACAATCCAAGCAAGACCCATGAGAACCTGTAAGGGTCAGGAGAAATCCCTGAGCCAGAGCTTTGGCAGAAATTCAAGCTGGAAGAGACACTGACTATGCACAACAGCAAGTGGAGACAGACAGCTTTTCCCCAAGTGATATTTTAATTCAGAAAAGAACCTTTACTAATCTCAGGGTTTATTATTATCTGTGTAGCAAATGGGACTGCAGTTGGTCTACATAAAGCATTAGTTTCCTACAGGGCATTTTAGACTGTAAATGATGAAGGACAGACCTAAACCAGAAGTCTGCTGGAACTCTGCTCTTACCTTTAATTTGATTTAAGCATACCAAAAGGCACGGAATGAAAGTGCAGCACTCACAAAAAGACCTTGGTGGAACACAGGACACGGGAGGGATCCCCTCAGGCTGGGATCTGCACAGGAACCAACACCTGCAGATCTCCCTCCCTCACTGTGAGGGCCATGAGCTAAGACACTCAAGCAGGGGCTGGGACACTGGGAGATGCAGCAGTTGCACCTTTACCAAGCTGAAAACACAACATATTGTCAGTGGAGCTGTTGAGCTGAAGGACAGCTGTGCATATAACACATCTCAAAGGAGATCAGTAACTGCACTTACTAAAGGCACTGTGGTATCTGGCCATGATGGTTTTCAATGTATTCCCACAGCTACATGAGTGAATCCCCTAAAGGCTTTCGCCACTGACGAGCTTTGGACAAGACCTCTGCTCAACAACTCCTCCTAAGTACATTATAAAAGGAGCAAGCATCTCTCAGTGTGCACCAGGACAAGATTTAGCACAAGGATACAAAAATTTTGGTCATGGATGCCAGTATGACAAAGAGCAGTAACTGCATTGGAAAAAAATATTTCCCCCTAAAGTCATAAAAAATTATAACCAGCAATGACCTTCCAGCACAGAATTTCCAGCCTCTCGCAGACTGAGCCGTTAAACACAAGGATGACATCTACACACACCGACTCCAAAACCCCGTAACTCACAGGGTTAAAAAGGGTTGCAAGGTTGTTACAAACCCAGAGCTGATCCTCACTATGGCACACGTCCCACACCACTTCCCTCCAAGTCCTTCGCTGGAAGATCTACATTACAATAGAGATTTCCTCCAAAGCTCTCCCTGTGATGAGTTTTACTGAAGAAAAGAGGAGAATCTAAAAGAAAGATAAAAGCACAGGGATGTAGGTTAGAAGAGGTCAAAACCAGACACCACCGTACTATTAGTGGATTCACAGGAATGTTTCATTATTAGGTATTTTTCTTCTCTTCCCCATCTGCACTATAGAGAAAGTCTTTTCCCAGAACGCTCAAAGGTACCAATAATCAATTTAAAAGATATGAAATACAGTTAAAACGCATTTTTTGAGCTGTGTGCATTTTGGAACTGAAAGCAGAGTGCCATAGAGTAGCCATCATTATGAAAATGGTCTGCTTAAAGGAATTTTCTCACATGTGAAGAAGACTGTGAAGTCTTTAAGAGTCTAAAAATATTTTTATAGAACTTGTCAGGTAGAAAGAGCTAGGTGGGATTTTTACAAAACCTGCTCTTTTAACCTGAAATGTGTGAGCTATACCTACAGGCTCTTCAGTTATCTAATGTTCCCATCAACTGAGCTACAATTAAATCCATACACTGATAGGTACTGGCTGAAGTGGAAGTGAACCACAAAAACTGTTTCCCCCTGGGCTGATGATGGCTAACACAAAAGCTGATTATCCTTCCTAAAGATTACCATGCTGCCTTCAGGGTCTGCAATTCTCCTTTCTTTAGGACAGTGCAGTTGCTCTGTTTGGAATTCCAGTCCATGAGCAGATTCCTTCTATTTCTCACCAACCATTTTAATGATGGGCCAGAACTGCAGCAAACTCCCTGAGCATTCAGCACTCTTCCCAGTGAAGATGAGGGAAACTTTGCCAGGATTCAGTCCCCTTGCTCTGGAGGAGATCCAGCTAGGTGTCTCATCCTCATGCAATCTGCTCAGCTCCACTGACTCATGGAGGAATTTTCACTTAAAATTTTGCAGAAGAATACACCCAGAGAAATCAGTGGAGTTCAGAGCTTCACAGAATCACTGTGCATTTGGAAATAGGCAAAGCAGCAGCTTGGAGCCAAAGTTTCAGCTTCTGACACGTGTCGTGACTGTGGTTGCCTTCGAGTTAATCACAGACCCACATCCCTCAACCAGCCTGCGAGTGCTCTGATCAGAAACACTCTCCCAACACTGGAGACAACAAAGCTCCCCACTGGCAGTAGGTCTTGTCATGACCATTCATCTGGACAATACAGCACATTGAAAGCATGTCACTACCCCATCTTTACTTGTCACTGTACAGACCTGCCTTGACCATAATCAAGTGCAAATTATTAACAAAATATAAGAATAAAAATCTACAATATGACTCCAGTCTTTGATAAATGATCTACTACACAAATTCTGCCCATTTGACACATCCAAACATTTAACCAGGAGTTCAAAAAGTAATCCACATTTTTACTTGAGGAGAATGATATGCAGGAAGAAACTATCATAACATATAACTTATGCCAGGAAAATTTTCTGAAAGATCAAAAACTGGTGGATACTGAAGAGTTAACACTCAAATTACACAAACGATGAGGAGGAGCACAATGTACTTACTGAAATTAAATGTACCTGCTCTTTGGATATAAATCCAGCATCAGCTATTCCAAGCTCCTTATATTAAATTTTATTCATGAAGTTGAAACTAAGATTATGCTGATAAAATGCCAGACTGCATCTGTACTCCCCGGCAACAATACCAGTGATAATTCCTGTTGCTCCTTTGCTAAATTCAGTATCCTTATGTTTTATTGCAGCCGCACCAGACCCTTCACCCAGCCAAGTTTGTGCTGCCAGTTGGCATGACAATCCTTCCGAAAATAAACCTACTTGTAGTTCTGCTATCTTGGCTCAAAACCATCCATTTCTCTTCAGCTTATGATCAGTCTAGTTGCTAACACACTACTGGTTGTCCTGAGACACCCCATGGGGTACAGACAGGCACAGAATAATTCCTGTGACGGGGTTGCTTCCTCCTCCCCTTTTTAAATGCTCTTTTGGGAATGTTTCTTCATTGCAGGCATTTAAACAGAGAGTGGATGTGTTTTAGAACGTCATGTTCTGGCTCAAACAGAAATTATGCACCCGATAGCAGAACTGCCTGTTAAGGTTTTCTGGTCTCTGCTGTATAAAAGACATGGGTGCTTGGATTTAAAATACATCCTTATTTCCCACCTGATATGTAACTTTCTATATACTCTCTCCTGCCAAGAGGATGTGCAATATTGTGCCTTTGGACTACTACAGCTCAAATTCTTAGCAGTGCTTAGGATCACATCTTTTCAAGTTCTACTACCACAAACACTGCATAGGAGTCATCCAAGCCATGTTTCATGTCAAAACATCTCCTAAGCACTGAGGCAACTTTGGATGGCAGACAGTGCTCAGTTTTATGTGCTGCTCATCAAACAGTCAAATGAGGGAAAGCATCGTAGAAGGCACTCCAAACACACCAACTTGTTAAATGAAACATTCATGTCAAATGAAACAAATAACCAAACAAATGGTATAGAAAAGAGAAGACCAGGAAAGCATGAAAGAGCCACCATCAAAATGTGGAAAGTGAATAAGATGAGGAAGAACAACAGCTGGTCCCTGTGTGCACCAACAATTAGACAAGAATGACTGGTTTTATTTATAGCAATGGAGATACAAATTCACTGATAAAGAGAAGAAGAAATAGTTTAGTCTACTTGATTTGCCATTATGCTAAGGCTTTTGCTAGTCTGACTCAGTCTTCAACACATTCAGGGACTGGTTTTTTTAAGCAAACTTCACTTCCCAGAAATGTTGACCTGGGTCAACAGCCCAAGCGTAATGATGATGATGATGATAACAAATAGCCATTTATTTTGAACCAACTTCACATTTCAGCTGAAGATTATGAAATATGCTTCTATACAGGAAATAACTACATTTTGAAGACAAAATGGATAACCTGCTGCACTCTTCTCTCAGACTTCTCCAGGCAGGAAATCCATTTAAGCCATCCATATTGCTGAGGCTTTTAACAATGGTCCTATGCTAGTGGCTCCCTCCCGCTCGCACAGTAAGACCTCTGTGTGCACAGCCACACAGTGCTCATCAAGCAGATGCCTCTCCAGAGACAGCCACAGCCTGAGGAGCAAGCAAAAGAAGGAATTTCTTTTTATCAGGCTTGATGGTGCTGGTGTAAACCCCCAAATTATTTTCCACTGCATTTTCTTTCTCCCAATACACCTAATGCCTCTTCCATTCTCTCACATTCCCAGGATTCTCTGAGGTGAGACATACACTTATTTCTTCTCCTTCCCATCACAGTCTTACTGTCCAGACATGACTGCATAAATATGTTCAAATGCAAAAGATACAAAATTCTTGCAAGCAACAAGGGAGGAGTTTTTTTCAGAAAAGAAATACGAGATACTGGGCCAGATGCTTCTCAAAACTAACTGCTGTTTATCTTCAATCTTATATGAAAGCCATTCAAAGGAGGCCTCATTTGAAACAGATACACGTGGAATCCTTTAGGTGGGAAGAGACCCTTAGGATAACTGAGTAAAGCAATTAATCCAGCACTGCCAAGTTATTTCTTGATTTGTTCATCATGGATTCCAAGGTAAAAATAATTTGGTCTTGATATGATAGGTAACATCTAGTGATAATAAAATCCACAGAACCCAAGTGTGCCAAAACCCTTGCCCCTCCTTTCCTTCCTCTGTACCCAGCTCCTCACACAAGTTTCAAGTCCCGAAGATCCAGCAACACATTTTGTTGTCACTGTTCTTCCCAGAAACAGATAATATGTTTTTCTATGGTTGCAGAATTCAGTCTCAGTGCATCTCTTAAGTAATAAAGCACATATTTAAGAGAAATGATTTATTGGTGACTTCAAGGGACTCTCAACCTAGCACTGAATAGAGGTTTTATCAGTGAAATGCAGACAGCAAAGGGAATTACTCAGAAAAAACTTCCTCTTCACCATTACATGATACTTTTAAAAGAAAATAAAATAGGAAAAAAACACCCACCAAATCACAAGCACAAAGTGTTTTTGTCAGGATTGAGGAGAGACAGAAAGGTTTAATGCAAAAGCTTCCAAACAGACCTCAAAATGGAATAACTTTTTCCTTAAGTTCTGACTTTGTACCATGCCTTGCATATACTTCTTGTTCCTATTTACCTGATCTGCAAATCAAGTATTAACCAAACTATACAAACTATTCAAGTTTTAATGGAATATGTTATTTAATGTGGATATATCTCAAAGGGCAAAAACCTGCCAAAACAGTGTTACACAGAATGAAAGACCAAAAATAACCTATATGAGACAAGTGCAGCTCACAACAACAAATCACATTAGCTGTTGGTTTTTCAAACCAACACCTGAGCCATCAGTATTCTTAGTCTAAAAAAAAGTTTAAAATAATTTAAGAGTTATGCTTGATTTTAGTTATTAAAGAATAATCCCTGAAAAATCACTGCTCTATGTAAAGGAATGACCAGTGTGCCAGACAACTTGAGGCTGGCATTTTTCACAACCATAACTCCTCCATCACTTTCCAAGCCTTTCCTCAAGCAACACATCTGCTCGGAGAAGTCCTCACCAGCCATGAGGAGGGATGTCTTCAGTGCAGCAGCAAAAGTTATTTGGAGTGCAGTCCCACACATCAGCACTGTAAAGTTCCACTCAGTCCATCACTTCATCACTCAAGTCAGACGCTCCCTTGATGTGGCAGAGGATAATTAATATGGTACCTCCTCATCTGGCCTATATGACATAGGACATCCCAAATGCATTCAGCTCTTCAGCCCAAACAGAAGTCAGAGCCAGAGCACCAACACAGCCCAGTAGTATTCATATGTATTCACGAATACAGAAGCACTCACACGCTTGCTTGGAAAAGCTGAAAATAACCATTTGAATTGCTGAGCAGCAGTTTCAATTAACAGGCCCATTTTCCCCATCTATGCACAGAGGATTTGCTTGTTTAACTCCCATTAATGTTAACAGAGTTGGACCCACAAATCCCTACCTGAGGTGGAATACTGACATGCCTCCTGCTGCACATTTTCCCAAAGTTAAGGCGGAGCAATTCACTATTTTATCCTCTGCCCATTTTGCTCACTCTCAGGAGCTTTAAATGAAAACTTAAAAAATGATAAGCATTACTTTGAGAAGAAAACACATTATTTTGCTTTTATTGATTTTTAATCAACAAGCACAGCCATCCCAATAGACCAATTATAAACCAATTCAAATAAGAAAACAAATCTTAATACTAAAGTATACAGATAGGTCAAATACAGCTTAAAGGTTAGATTTTGAGATGAAGCCTTTTCCACTCTAAATAGTCTAAATAGGACATCCCACTGGTTTCCATGCTTACTCCCTACCAGCTCAAATACAAAAAATTAAGCTGATGCTTCCGAAAGGTAGATTAAGCAACAAGAGATATGAGCAAAACCTGGGAAAAAAGTAGAGAAAAAATTAACTACTAAAGGATTCTAGTCCTAATCAAAGAAGTCAGCATAGGCAACTCTCAAACTGCAGTTTCAGCTGTGATCCAGCTCACTCTGAAGTTTGCTATGGGCTGGGTGACCAATTCTCTGGTACACAGGCACTGACATACACATGAATACTAAAGGCAAAATCCCAAAGACCACTTTATCTTCACCAAAAGCTTCCCTTAGAACATCAACCATGGAAATCTGTGAACTCATATCACCCAAAAAGCAAAGAAGCGTGGACACTTGGATGGGCAAAAACTGGTATTCATGTCACCACATTAAAACTTCCCCTGAGCATCAACACAGTGAGCTGTGAACTCAGTTACTGAGCAAATTAAGAGTCCAGGATAGGTCAGACACTGTGAACTGAGCCCCAGCCCAGAGTTCACCAGGGCTCTGCCTGCAGCAGCCGTGGTGCGGTGGGTGCAAGAGGCAGCTGCCTTCCCGTCGGGATCAAGAGCGACATGCTTCTCACTGACAGCTTGTCATAACACTGTCTAGAACATTTGGGACTTCATTTTCAAAAATCTTTTCTATGCTAATGACTTCCTACAGATGTTTTGAAATGTTTTAACTGTTCTGGTTTGATTCAGTGAGACACTGATACTGTGATTTCAGAGAAATGCAGCAGGACCTGCAGCAGTGAACCCAACCAGGACCTTCCTGGATGTCCAGTAGCAACAGGATATGGAGAAGCAAATTCCCATCTTCTCCAGGAAAACAAGATATGATGGAAGATGGGATCAGTGTACCAGTGGGACAAGAGCACCTGTTTTGGCAGTACCTACTTCCCACAGAAAAGGGAATTGCCATTCTGTACAAAACATTGCCATTTTGAACTGACTTTTCAAACCAAGCAAGAAGAAAAGGTCAACATTTCTATATACCAGAACATTTTTAATGTTGATTCAAAAGTATTGACATCTCTCTAACAATATCAAAACAACCTCAAACATGAATATGGCACCGAATAATAAATCCAAACGTCAAAATGAAATCAAGCATAAAAGCAACACACATTTAAACATCCTCCCTTATCAAAGCAAGGGCTGGGCATGACATGTGCCCTCCAAATGCTTGGCTGCCCATGCAGCTGCATTTTCATCAGAGGCTCCCACTTATTTCATTTCCATTTCCTCCCTCACTCTACTATTTGTCCATGGCTTGGCCTTAGATTTTGTTTGTAATGCAGCGATGCTCAGCCTTTAAAATCCAACTGTCCTATTACAGAAAAGTAATACCCTTCTCCAAAATAATTTTAACCTCTTCTTCCAGTTTTACTATTTCCTTATATAACACATCATGAAAAATAAGTATCATAAAGTTTTTTGGGTTCTTCTACACAGAGCAAAGGTGATCAGAGAATACTAGACAGTAGGAAAGCCAGGCATCATCTTCCTCCCCACTCCACAAGCACAATCTCACTTTTAATGTGACTGGCACGCAATGGGCTAAACTGAACTCAATTTCTCTCTACAACTAACTCAGCTGGGAAGAAAGCAGGCCATTGGGTTCTGCAACCCTGCACCAGACGTTTGAGTTGAATGTACTTAGACTCTATGGCTCTTAATAAAAAGCAATTGAGTTAATTAATTAAAAATTAAGACAGTGCAAGACTGAATGAGGATTAGTGTGAATGGAAAAGGAAGGGAGAACAGATGAGATCAATAAGAACGACTGAAGGGCAATGCCATAACACCTGGACAACCATTGATAAAACAGCAGAAACCCCTGAGACCAACGATACCATGGGCTTTCACCTACATATGATGCATCCAGGTGATTTGTGACCCATCAGGTTGGAGAATTACAAACTAAGTAAGAAGTTTTCTAAAAGGCTTAGAGCCTTTTCTTTCAGATGTGCCAAGTGCAGGTGATGAAGATGCTCAGATGAAATCAAAGTGCAGCAGAACCCTGTCAGCCAAACACTGTCAAGCACCACAGAAGACATTTTAGACTTTTCACATAAATCAACATTTTTGTTCCCCAAGAAAACCTTTTCCAGTGGGTCCAATTAAGGATCTCAAATAAGGTAAGGATTTTTTCCCTTCGCAAATACAACTCACCTGAAGCTGAGGAAGAAACCAATCACAAGCTTGACTGCCTGTTTCAGCACAGATGATCTTTCATGCTACATTTACACTATTGCTTTCTCTACAGGGACATCACCTGTCTGGCTTCTTACTTTCTCTCCACACCTCCAGCAGTTAATGAATCAGTCACATGGTGAGATTTTCTGGAGAAGTTTAGTAAGAAACCTTCTGGGTAGAGGAAATAAGTTGTTACAATAACAAGTAATTTACTATCTGAATACTGCATATACTGTATCATCTTATTTGTATTTCACAGTTAATCTCTCAGCTCACAAAAGTTTTATCGGATTGGAGGCATGTGCTGGATTCCCCTTTATAAAATTTTACAGTCCCTTGCTATTCTCAGGGCTTGTTTTATAGGCACAATTTGCTGCTTTAATCTCACCCAATTGTCATATTCTAAATCACGGTGTATAAAAATGTCTTAAAAGGAGAGATGCGCTGAAGGGTAGTACTTAATTACACTTACTGCCTGATTTAAATGTTATCTGTGCTTTGCCAAGTGCCAGGCACAGAGTAACCCAGCAGTGCAAATCTGCATAAACCGATACAAGTCATTATAGGGTTTTTAATAGCAACCCTGTTCTCCTGTGTAGCATTCTGATGAAGGTGTGTTCCTCCTCCTCCTCCTCTCACTCGATCTGCGAGAAAATTAAGTAAGGAGGCTGGAGAGCTGCTAATTGGTAGGGTCTTTCCAGCCACTCTTTGCTAACTAATTTTATCTTCTTGCAGAAATCTTTGTCAAGACAATTTCACTGGTCACCTTTCTAAGTTTAAAACGTTGTAACAGAACTGAAAAGCAGGGTGCACAAACCAAAGAGAAAATCCATTGTTTCAATGCTTTCCTATTCCTTTTGCAGCACTTCCACTCCAAAAGAGCTTCTTTTTACACCCCCTCCCCTAAAATCCCAGAAATGAAACAAACAACAACAATAAAAAAAAACCCCAAAACTGAAAATACCACCAAAACTTCAGGCAATTCATGTTTTGATTTCCGACTTCCTCCTCCTGCACCCAAATGAGAACAGCAAGGGACTGATTTGCCTCTGCACTAAGTACATTAGACATGCAGTTAAATTCTCTGGCTCAAGGGAGCAGAAATGCAGCTTAGAGTATATCATATCCAAGTACTTTCTACTTCATGCTCCAATCCCTTCTCCAACCACACACCAGAGAGATCATTACAGGACCACTTTAGTCAGATCACTCTGAACTTAAGGGAAAGCAATAGAGAGACCTTCTTTCTTAGGTTCATCATATTTAATGAGCCAGTGGAGGTAGATTAAGTACTACAACTCCCACTAATCTATCCAGCAGCTTTATTTCTCGTCAGTACCACCAGCATAAATTCAATTCACTACTTCTTTTTGTTGTTGTGCCCTTGAGCATGTTGTGCTCATGGTCCAGCACTGCCAAAGCCTAGAAGGGACTAAACTGCACTGTTCTGTGCCAAGTGCCCAGCAAGTCAATGTGAAAGAATATCACTGAGTCAATCCTAATATACTCAGCAGCTTTCTATTCCAATGAAATTTCTAGCTTTGCACACATTTCACACAATGCCACAGCAGTCACAGTTATGCACTACTACCACCTACCCATCTCTGTAGCATGATTCCAATCAGATGTTGGCATTGTTTCATGCAAGATAAACTCCATTGTCACTTATGGGTCTATGAAATACGTATGTGCTACTGGTACCAGTCACAACTGAGCTTACACTGCTCTTATTTTAGCCTTGGCAAATAAGCAACTGTTTTAAGCAGTCTTGTAGATAAAGCCTGGCAGAGGGAATAAAAAGAGGGGGAAGAAATCCAACACAGAATGATTTAACATCTGATTTTAAGCATCTTCTAAATCCAAGTGGTGGGAAATACTAACCACCCCTCAGCTTCACAGAGAGCTGAAGCAATAGAATGTCTCACACAGCAGAAGCTGAACCCCTCAGCAGGACCTGGCCTGAGAAAAGACAAGTACAGAGCAGCTTTCCCAGTTCAAGGTCAGTGCAATACTAGCAAGAGCCTGGCAGGATGACACTGCTGTAAGCAGTTCCCAAAGTCCAGCCAGCAAACCCCTGGCAAAGTGCCTTCCATGGGGCAGAACCAGAGGAAGGATATGAGGCAGCAAAAAAGCCATGGCATCGGGAAAATGCTGCTCCCAAGAACCTCATTCACTCATTTTCTCTTACAATGAAAAGCAATATTTTCCAGAACACTGGTATCTGAAGCCATGTGAAGAACTTCACATGTGTCTCAGGGGATCCCATCACACCTCAGCAGTGATTATAATGAAAATTTTGATGACAAAACCATGCAGATCTCTGCAAAGTAATTCAGAGAGTTAAAGATGACACGTAACTCCAAAGGGCCTGAGACTGAGTTATAAAACTACAAGCTTAGAGGTAATGAGTTGCTGGCTTCTGTTTGTTTCATAATTATAAAACACTCCCCCATGTAAAAAGCCCATTTGAGTGGCCATAGACTAAAATTTCGGTGGCAGGAGATCTGGAGGCTTCCAGGAGTAGTCACTCCTTCAGAGAGAAGCACATTAGAGGAATGGTGCAGCAAAACCACTGCTTTTCATGTTGGTCATATCACCCTTCCAGAAAGACTGGCTCCTCTGGTGGCTCTCACCACACATCCCTTTCTGACACACACATCAAGTCTGGCAGTTTTGGGGCTTCTTCTCATATCCCATGAACTCAGATTTCTTTTTTTTTTCCATTTTCTAAAGTAATAATATTACAGGATTAATTACTTCGCAAGGTCCCTATAAACTCATCTGCCTTTGAAACATCTATAAAAGCACAAGTGAAACTCCAGAGATAAACAAACACAAACTCCCTTTTAATTAACCACTGTGCCGCTCTGTAGGGGGTGACAGAGTGAGCAGATGCAGGGGGATTGCCAATTAAGATACCACTCCTTTGATAGGAAGGGTACAGCCATACACTGGAGGAAAAAGGAGAGGAACTTGCCATTCAAGTCATTATTTTAATTGGTTGCTCAGATAGAGTATACATTCCCCACATTCGATGCTGCCAAAAAAGTATTACTGATCCAAAATACTTAAGAGCCATCAAAACATGTTCTTTGCTGCCTGTACCACATTAGTACTCAAGTTACCTGTGCTCCTCACTCATCGTGTTTAAGAAAGCTGTAGCATCGGATGCTAATGCTCAGGGTTAGTTACACAAAGAAAGAGAAAAGTCTTGGATTTAATTTTCCATTATTGATCATTATTGTTCACTAAACACCTGGCATTCTTAGAAAAAAGTTCTTGAAGGGAATGCACAGTATTTCTAGCCTAAATCAGTTAAAAAAACAAAAATCATGTGCATACCTAAAATAAACACTAGGAAATTGAATGAATCAGGATGCACATGGAAAGTGAACCAGAGGATGGAGTGGTCATCTTCTACCTAACTTTCATTGATTTGATATCCAAATATTTTCTGTGTGCTGACCTTTATTTTTGGTGACCCTAGTGGCAATACTGTCATACTCTCAGCTCTTCTAAAAAAGCTGCATATTAGCATTCACTTCTGTTTTTATCTGGTTTTAATGGAAATGCTAATCAGTTTTCACATGGCTTGTTCCATGCCTTTGCATTCTTTGGAGAGGAAAAAAAAACAAAAGGCAGAAAACTGAGAAATGGTTTGTTCAATTTGCAGCCTGCTCAGGAATCTTGATTTTGCCTCCTCACACACTGTGTCTCAACCACAGAGGACTGAGCACTGTGCAGGGGGAATTCAGGCACGGGAACCCAGAGCTGCTTTATCTGAGCCTTCTTCCCCTGAACATGACGGCTCTGTCATCCAACCCGAACAAAACACAGAAGAAGATTGGGATTTCACTGTCTCCTCTCAAAATAAATGAATGTGACAGAAAAGGAACCCTTGTCTTTGCAAACAAAAGAAGAGCTCAGCTTTTACTGAGAATGGGATAATCAGATACATATTCCTGCCTCGGGATGAGACCTCGGGCTGCAGAGGTGGGCTGGGGTAGAGAAGTTATTCCCTTCTGGTTCTCTCCAGCTGGCAAGTTAAAAACAACATCATTACTAAATCTCACAGTTATAGAAAACAAACACAACTCTGGCTTTTGTGGATGGACAAAAAAAGCCTGCAAAAAAGGGAAACCAACCCATATCTTTCCCTATTTCTTTCTTCTCTCTGGGAAAGGCCTCAATGCCACTGACAAAACAAAAAAGACAAAAAGTAAGAGGAAATTACCATGATGCTCTCCCTCCCTCCAGTTATTCATCCTGTGGGAAGTGCTCCTCTTTCCCCTTTGGGGCTTCTTGCAATCGCTGACCCCATGGCACTGGAGAGTTCTCTCCAAGGCACAATCAAGACTGAATGTCCATCAACTCCCAACCCCTCTCAAACCATGATACCACAGGGAGTGCTGAGGGCCACACCCCATCCCAAAAGCTTCCCCCATCCCTCCCACATTTTCTAGGTACACCACTAGTGCACATCACTGGCACAATACTTCTAAAATACACTGAACCTGGAACAGCTTAATAGTATTACCACACATGGTTATTAATCAGAACAAAATGCCTGAAAAAAATAAAGAAATTAAGGGTATTTGATTTATGAGTGAAAAGGTGAAGAAAGAACATAATTACAGCTGGTTAACTCCTGCACATGGAAAGTACATCTCCTGCTACGGGGCTCCCTCATCTAGCAGAGTTACAGTGTCTGGAAATCAAAGCCAGATCCACCAAGGCTCAAAACGGAAATAAGATGCAGTTTCTCAATACAGAGGAAAGCACTTCTATCTTCAATTTCCTTAGATCTTCCAGCATTCGAATCCACTATCCATATCCATTATATATCACTAACCCTAATCCTAGATAATTTTCAAAGAGAAAAAATTAAAAACGAGAGGAAGGAACCAGAAAATTGTTTTCAAAGACACAACAGGCAAGCAGAGAGAAGTGGAGAATTGATTCAATCTAGACAGCTAATTTAAACATCAAGTCAAGAAACTCAATTCCTCACATAGTCAAGAGAAGAGAATCAGGCTCTAAATTCAGAGCTTTGAATCAGCCTGTGACAGCTCTGGTGACTGTGGCCTTGAGGATCCTAAATTAGATACCTAAACTTGGATGTGTCTACAGCTATTGGCCATCTAATTTTCAGTTAATTAATTAATGCTAGAGGGATTTGGACACCTAATATTGTTTTTAATTCTTTCTTAACTGTAGTGACAACAGTCTTGAGAGTCTTTTCTCATTTTTTGAGAAGGAAATGCTCTAACTGAAGTACATGATACTCTGAACCACCCACAAGCACACAGTATACATTTACTATCTGCAGGACACTATATTCATATACTTGATAGTTCATCCTCTAAAAAATAATAGACAGAGCTACATATTTGCCATAAACATGGACAAAGCAAACGGGTGCAAACAAAACCAGACAACTTGTTTAAGATATCGATGCAAATCACACTGATGGCTGTTTTCTAATAATGAGATTTCAGAATTCCTTGTTTCTGTCCTTGGCATGTCTATCCTTTGAAACAACTCTTATATTATCATACAACTTAAGAGCAAGCAAATACCAAATTCTCACCTCTCCCTGACTAACAAAAACGCTTTTCAGTTCCCGAAAAACAGTATTAAAGTGACTGAACTTGCACATAACTCTCACTGGACTTTATCTGGTACAATATATTGTCAGAAAGTAGAAAATGTACGTTGGTCTCACATTATCTGTAATAAGACAGACAGTCCTTCATTTTAACAAGGTACCACTGCCAATACCAGCCCTGCTGTGTAAAAAACCTGAGGCAATGATTTTTTATTTATACAAGTGCAATGAAGCCCAGCGAGATCAGATGTGATCGAAGGCACCTTCCAGCACCTGGCACACAGTGAATATTCATGCAGCACCTTTGAGAAGCATCTCCCATCCCACACACCTGGTGGCTACCAGGGCACAGCCCAGCCCTGCCAAGAGCTGGGCAGGGCAGACTGGAACAAGCAGGTACACACACACACACAGGTATCAGCCCTGCACACTCACTTCAAACTGGGAAATCAAGCCTCTACAACAACGAGAATGAGCTCAGTGACTTCTCCCCAGCAAAATATTTAAATTCTTCCATGTGCCAGATCCAGTGAAGCTGGATGGTTTCTTCACACAGACATGCTGATGCTTCTGGGACCTGTCACCTTTCCAAGTCACTGCAGCACCAGCAAGGCTTGAGCACCAAGAACTGACTGGGCAAGTAACCCCACTAACCCAAAATGTGACCAGAGCCACCTCTCTCAGTTTGGAGGGCATGGCCCAAGGGCAGCAGTGCAGACTGTTTGCATTTGGAAACTCTACTCCTGCCACCAAGAGCAATGTCAAAGAAAATGTTGAGCTACTGTCACATTCAGAGCTCTGCCTTCTTGGGACCCAGTGATAGGGACTGTGGAAATTTTATTTCTTTCAGGTGCCACTACCCTAAGATAGCTCAGGACTGAGAGTGCAGCTGCTCTGTGAATAATAAAAGCTGTTTCACTTCTAAGTGCAAGTGAGGCACAGCAAATTCCAGACATAACGGGAGGGAGAACAACAAAATTAAGTGGAAGTATCATGTAATTTTATTTTAAAGACATCCATTGACTGGCTGTTTTGATATTATTAAGAGATTTTCAAGCTATTATGTGTGTCTGATAACCTGTTTGCTGCCAAAACAGGTAGCCCAGGTTTCATCCTTAAGAGGACAGTACAGTCTTCTACAATAAATGACCTTTTTAAATTGGAAGGTCACCATCACAGACCAGAGAGAAAATTCTTGATGAGACAAAATTTGGAGACTGTACTGATCTATTGCCCATAGTTCTGTAACCCCTGGACAAGACTTTTCCCCAGCCATGAGTGAACAAAGTGACAATTTAGTAAATAAGTGCTTTCTGCTGCTACAATGGAGAGGACTGAGAGCTCTATCAGCCTTGGCATAGAAGGTCACAGGTACGTGTGCCCACCAGGACCTGGTGCTTCAGGAGAGACCAGCAGTGCAAAACAAAAGGAAGGACTGGGGACTGTCAGCCCCTCCCGAAGTGGATATTTACGAGGACTGTTGATTTCTCCCTCTGCTTTTCATTACAAGACTTCATATATATATATTTCAGATTCTCCTGCTGAGAACATAGATAAGCTTCTAACATTAAATTTTCCATAAAACAGAGTTACAATACAAGGCTACTGACAAATGCTGGCATCAGAAACCTGCAGTACTGGTATTGTTTGCGTTTTGTAGAGCAATGAACAAAGATGTAGAGAGAAAAAAACAAAAGTATCTTCCCAGCTTGTAAATTTATTCCTGGAATCTTTAAAACATGAAATTAAAGTTGGTTTTCTGAGCATGCAGACAGCCCTCTGTCTTGATAATTGTACATACAAGAACGGCTTAAAACTGCAATACAACATTTGGTTTCACTCAACATTAGTTCTAGTGTTCGATTTATTCCTCGCAATAAATAGATTAAAGCTCATTACCATTGATAAAGTCTATCTTGTAAACCCCAGGGCACCGCTTTGAAAATTTTCATGGTGAAATTCAGCAGTGTCATGCAGAGTAACATAACACCATGGTGATTTACCAGTGATGCTGACGCATCATTTCCATGGTTTCTGATTCTGACCCCACAACTCTGAACAAAGATGCAATGGTACAATTAGGAGAGGGACAAAAGAAACCCCCAAAACCCCACAATACCAATAAAATATTGTGCAAAACACATTCCGCTTCTTTGTCTCTCACAGCTGAACGTTTCATAAAAAAAGCCAAATATTCAAAGATACAGTCCACTGAGTTTAACTTCAATACAAGAAAAGTTGATGGAAAATACAATAAAGAATTGAATCAGTGGATGCATTATATAGCCAGGAAGAGTCAAATATTCTGCAGAGAGCAGCCATGCACAACAAATCTATTACACTTCCCTGAAGGAGTTAACAGCTTGTGAATAAGGTGACATGGTCTGCAGGGATATGCAGGTGGTTGATGCAGTACACGGGGCTTTTCCCAAACCCTTCAGCAAAGAGTCTCAAAGAATCTTAAGAAAAGCTTTAAAAAAAGCAGGCTACGGAGGGACAGACAGAAAGGGTGTCTTATGGATCATCAACTGGGAAAAAAAATGGAAAGAAAGGAAAAAATAAAGAATCATTTGTCACAACAATGGGAGGCTGTTAAGGCATCACCTCAGCATCTGTGCTGAGACCTGTACTGGTCCAAATACCCATCAATGGTCTGAGAAGGGGATAGCAGGTAATGAAGTGCCAAACTACACTGACAAGACAGAACAATTAAGAGGAGGCAAAATTACAACTGACATGAACGCAACAGAAGAGTCTCCAGACACTGTGACTGAACAGCAAAATGATGGCATACATTAAATGTTAATAAATGCAAAATATTGCACTGAAATAAAGGAGTATGTCTGTCCACATAGACTGGCAGGCTTCAAATTAGTCATTCTAACATAGAAAAGAGATGTAGTCACTACAGGCAGTTTTCTGGATACATCAGCTCAGCAGGAACCAAAAAATAGCAAATAATTTCAGAACTTTTCAAGAAAGGTATCCAGACTGAAATATAAAATACCACATCAGAAACTCATGATTTATCTGCATTTTAAAAATGCACCTATTCCTGGTTATCTTTAAAAGAAAACATACAAAGACATGCAACTGAGATGGATGGATCAGAAGACCAAAATTACTTCAACAGTGAAAAGCCTTACATGCATGAGAAGTAGGAATGCACTGGGACTCTACAGCTGGAAGAGTCAAACCACCCAGGTCTGATCCAAATCACTCACAGGATGCTGGGCTAAGTGAGCCTTTTGTCTGACCACCTGCATTGGTCTTGCTTTCTTGTGAGGTAAGGGACACAATAAGGACAATTTCTACCTTCTTGTGAAGTGTTAGTAGGATAAGCCAGAGCATGTTTAGATAAATTGTATTAATTGGGCAGAGATCTGCAAGAGACACTTCTCTCATTTCCATCTGCCCTGGAAGCAAAGATATTAAATAAGACATTAACCATTCAGCTCACAGTGTGCTATAAAATTTTACCTTTGGTCTTATTAGGCTAACAAATGGGAAATATCATATAAGGCTTGAAATTATGGAGTAGATTAGACTCAAATTGCTTCATAAGTTAGAAAAGAAAAAACACCCTCCAAAGCCATCTCCCATCCCAAAAAGGACAGGTCTAAGTTCAGCTGGACACTGCATTTTCTATTGCCATCTGAAAAGCTGCACATTCTGCTTTTTTTCCCTCCACAAGCTGAGGGAAAAAGTAACCTTTGTGTATAAAGAGTATACACAGGGAGTACTAAGCACAGCACTGAACAGACAGACATCTGAAATACCAGATAATATGCTCAGCTTAGGTTAGAGCCCCCGGGGTCCACTAGACATAAACTTATGTCTTGCAGCCCACAGATTCACATTCAGTCTGGATGAAAAGCCAAATTTAAGCAGATCAGAGGCTTCCCATAAGTGTAGGAAAATGGAAGGGCCAAAAAGAGTATTTTGAACCCTGTAAAAACAATCCTGCTTGGCACAAGAGCACATGAAGATCAAGGGGGGTTGTGTCATTAATCAGAAAACAGCCTTTTCCCACCTTAAAACCAAATCTTGCTTTCCTGGAAAAATAATAAGGATGGAGCCTGTCACTTGAAAGCACTGCTCTGTTACATCAGCAACACATTCATCTTTTGGTACAATGTCTGAAGGCACAAATTTCCATCCCTACCACAGCTTTGCACATCAAGTTCATGAGTAACTACCAGCTGCCCAGGATGTAAAACTTGGAGAAAGCACTTCTGACTTATTTCTTGAAACTCCACAATACCTCCTAATGCCTCTTCTCTATGAACAAACCAAAATACAATAGAATGAAGAAAGTCTTGGCTTACTGCACATTCTGAGGCTGAGAACACTCCTACATAGAAATTATTAATTCACAAAATCACATAAACACTTGCTATTTACAAAGCTTCCATGCTACGTTATTTTTCAAAACATTTGACTGAACACACATAGTTTCATAATTAAAGGGGTCACAGCCAAGGTTTTTAGAGCCACCCTAAGACCGAACTCACACTCATTTTTAAACCAGTTCCCATTTTCCAAGTTAGACACCTTCACTCCTCAAGACAGAGCAGAAACCGCTGGCAATGCGGTCCAGCACTGCAACTACTTGTGATGTGCCACGTAGATATCAAAATAATGGACTCTTCAGCTGTAAAGATACACTTAGAGATACACTTACTAATTTAACAACATTATGTATTCTGGCTTTGGCAATATATTGCAATAAATTGGGGGAAAACCAGGGACAAAATGACACGCAGCTCCCCCTGACATATCAAAACAAACAGGGCAATCTGAGAATAGTAAGAGGTGGTTACTCCCAAAGTTTCAGTTCTTCTTTCAGACAGACTGTGGTTTTCACTAAGCTATTCTTTTCCTTTTACTATTCCCACAAATACCAGCTCAGCCTCCCAGGCACTACCCCCTCTCAACCTTTCGGTGAAGACATTTCATAACAGCACGGTTGAAAGGAAGAACAATGGAGAAGTTTAAGTGCCCCATTTTTCTATTTCTAACTCAACTATAATAACTCTAATATCCTCCATGTCAGTAATAAGTCAACTGTTAAACGTGATGCTTGAAATCATTCATCTCTGATTTCACAAAGCTCTTTCAGGAAATACCTGTTTCCAGGAAAACATAATTACTGTAACACTCAGGAATTAGTGTGTAGGTGTTTTTTTGCCTAAACCAATAAAATGCCCACCTTCAAGATTATTTTCAAAGTATGAGATGAAAGCATGTAACAGCACATACCATGAGCCTGCACAAGGGCCCATGCCAGAACTATCAGATGCACCAGCCTGGACAGAGGAATGTAGAAGTGCTTGTTGCTCAGCAGCCAAAAAGCTCCACTGCTGAAGTCAGACAGGAAGAAGAGGAACAAAGAAAACAGGGGGGGAAAGAAAACTAACATATTTATTTTTCAGACAATTCAACCAGTACATAGTATGTTTTATTCACACCTTCAAAAACCATCATCTGTAGGTAATTAATTACTGCATGCCTGATTTCCCTCTCAGTATTTTCACTGATGTCAGTGGCAGTAGGATTGGCCTCTTCCCTAGTAACTAACTCAAACCTCTATCCTGCTCTTGAATATCTCATCCAGATCTAATATCTCCTATTAAGTATCCATCTCTGGAAGTCTGTAAAAATCAACCTATCAAAGTACTGCAGTTTCATCATTATCCCCCCCAAAATTAATCAAGTTTCAGCACATGCTAGACAAGCCTTTTGCAGCACACTGTTAAGTAGGAACAGATAAAAGTGGATTTCTCAGTGCCCATACTGAAACAGTAATACAGCTAATGATTTCCTGCAAGCTCTGAACAAAACTGCAAAATAATTCAGCTCCTCAGGAGCAATGTGTAAGCAGAAAACAGCTGAAGGGCCGTGATTCTTCTGTGGTTTCACTGAAACAAAAAGTAGTCAGGTTAAATAAGGTAAATTCTTGCTTTAAAGTTTATTTTGTATTTACTTCTTCAAGAAGTCACGTATACTAAAAAATACAATTTTAAAGTTGGAATACCTGATAATGTAAAGTTACTAAAATTCAGGGTTACTGTTTTACCTGAGCGTGACAGTAACAGTGAATTTTATCCTCTTTCAGACAGATAGTACAAGGCAGAAAATCCACTTACATCCTATTTATATCCATAAAATAAGTTGCAAGAGGAGCGAGTCTGCCCATGCTGACACTCAAGAAAAGTTTATGCTTTTCTGCATAAATGATTCTGTAATTCAAATCTAAGCAGAAATTTGCAGGTTATTTTGTAAGTCATGGCAAGGCTCTCATACCCCACACCCATGGCTATGCATTTTGTACATGAACAACTCTCAGTACAGCTGAAGCTTCACTTCCCAGCTCTCAGATGCCACACTTGCAACCGCCTAAAAGTCAGAATAAAAGCTGCAATGCACAGTTTTGAAAGACTTCAAGAAGTTACTGGAGCAAGACAAACTGCACAGGATTCTTCTATAAGAAGCCAGTGCAGCAGCCCAGCAGCTCAGAAAGGCTCTCCTTAATTAGCTGTTTGCTATGTAGAAGAGAGGCTGCAGGAAGTGCCCAGCGCTGCATCCTCATTTGTGCTTCACCGTGATCCCTACGGCAGCAATTCAGTCCCAAGGGAAACAGAGCTCATTATCAGCAGAGTCAACTCTCCTCAGGAGAGAGGTGTTTCTGCTGCTGTTAACAGCATCAGCTCGGCCTGATCGCCCCTACTGCCTGCTCTGAGCAGGGCACAGGCGGATTGTGTGCTGGGAAGGACCAGGCAGAGCTTGGATGGAAGGAAGGATGGAGACTGGCCTCTAACAGGAAAGGAACACAGACCCTTCACAGCTGGTTTGGAGGAAATATAAGATACTAAAAGTAAACCCAAAGCTGGCCTTGGTTTGAATGCCAGTGCAGACGATGGGAAAACATTCAATAAAAAATTCTCCTCCCTGGTTCACGGGCACCTCTCAACAACATTCCTTTTGCTTTCTCAGTAGCACATTCCACACTTGCCTGTTGGGCACATTTCTCTGGTTAAAAGAGGGCTAAGACCCTTATCATCACCCTCTGCAGATTCTTGGCTCATGCTTCAAAAGAGCACATTTATTTGGGAAGTGCCCAGTGCAGAGTTAGGTTGCACTATTTGATCTTGCAGGGGAGAGCTGGGAGCCTGCTCCTCTTCAGCTGCCTCTGCTACCAGGGCAGACAGCTTAATCTGCTCTACCTACTAAACCCTCAGTAAATGGCACCTCATTGATTTAAGGAGTGTAAGAGCACTAATACTCCCTGCTCCAAAGAGCACAGCCCTGAAGCCAACCACATCACCTGCTGGGCCAGGGGCAGATAGAGAAAGAGCCAAGTCTCCACAACACTGACTTATTCAAGCTAATTGAATGGAACTTCCAATTCTCTTTTTTTTTTTCCCTCTTTCATGCTTATCATCTTGCTTTTATCTGGCAGCATTTGAACAGCTGTTTTCTTTATCACATTAAACTGACATCTCTGACAAAAAACAAATGTCTAATTTTCCTAGATTTCTGCACAGTATGCTACAGGGGAGAAAAATCTCTACTGAACCATGCTGTCTATTAGCTGAGCACAGGTTTTGCTCTTTAAAACAAATACCCTTCCCATCCTGAAAAAAAAGATTAAAAAATAAAAAACCCTCCCATGATAATCTTCTGCTCAAACTTTAACCCTCAAAATACAGCAGGCCAGTCTTCCAGCCAGCAGCACAACTGGCACAGCACTGAGGAAGGTAATGGAGCACTGCTGATTTACAACAGTTAAAGATCTGACCTGGAGATGATTCATGGGAATTACTCGCTGCTTCAATTGCAACTAATTCAAGGGTTTGGTTTTGTTTACCTTTGGATGTGTTTGTAAACCTTCAGCCACTAAAGGTCAACTCTAACATTTCTTCATAAATATTTAGGAAAGTTCCTGAATATTTAGGAAATGCTTGGATGTATGAGATTTTTCAACCATGCTCCTTCTTGTATTCGTTCTCATCTTTTCTATCACAGTCACCTACTCTGCCTTCTGAAATAGTCCATTAACCTACTGATTGAGGCAGCTACTTTTCATCAAGTGGTGAAAAATCACAGCTTAGCTCTGAGCCTCCAAACAACGGAAGAGGAAAAAGAAAAATCAAATAACAGGGAGGGAAGCTTCAGGACTCTTCTCCCTGCTGTCTGTCAGAGAGATGTGGCTCTGGCTGGTTTTGGGTGCCTTCTGTGTTATGGTCTCTTCTCCCTCTGCTGAGCAATCCAAGCACTACAGAGAGTAACAGAGCTGCCTGCAGCAAGAGGTTCTTCAGTCGTGTCAGGATTGCACAGCAACAAACTTTATTTCTCAGGCTAACACCAGAAAAAAGGAAGACACAGGCAGAGAGATGTGCTCAGCCTCACGTTCCCATCTCACCTAGGGAGATGTGCACTGATCCAGGCTGGAACTGCCAACCACCAGGGCTCGACTCCGAGCTGAGCAGCACAAGGATAGTGCAAATACCTGCTGAGGTGAGGAAAGCAGTGCCTCAGCTACAGACCAGGGATGCCTCCAGAGCAGGCAGAAAAGATTTTAACTAAATGGTTTGCTGTACCTGCCACAGTCCCAAAGAAGAAATGAGACTACCTAACTGCTCACATGTCTTCCATACAAGGAACAGATAAAAACACTACACCAGTATTTCATCTTCTGGGGTGATCACAGCAAGTCTTGGCTCATCCCAGCCATGGGACAACATATCCCTGAATGTGGTCCCAGTACTGCTCTTGTGCATTCACAGTAATTCTCCAGCACCAAACATGACAAACACTACAGTTCCCTTGGGGCAAAGAGGGGAAATAATAGGTATATTCAATACTACCAGCTTAGCACTTTACAATCCCTTAGATTCTCTGTGCATCAACTCAATTTTAAAACCATCCTTAAATTAAAATAATAAAAATAATAGACCCCCAAAGTCCATATCAGATTCGATGGTTAAACTCAGTGGTGATGTTGAGATTTTACAAAGTTTTCACCTCCATGAGGAACCAGTATCTTTGCTAAACAGAGGAGCAGATAATCACCCTAGGGCTCTATCTTTAGTGAAAAATAAAATCCCTTGTATCTCAAAGCAGAGTGAAAAAAACCCAACCAAAAAAACCCACAAACCAACTCAATACCACATCCATTTTCACCAGTTATATCCAAATTCAACAGAACAGCTGCTAAAAATACATCAGAAATCAACGTGAGGATGAAGAAAAGAAACAAGAAAATGTTTAATGCCAAAATGGCAAGATTTCAAGGGTGACCCACTGCCTGGTAACGTCAACGGGATCCCTTTGAATGGTTTCCAAACAAGTCAGATACAGCTCACCTGGACATGGCTTGTTATTGAGCACAGCTGATTGAGTTAGAGGGAAAGAAAGCACAGAATTAAGAGGGAAAATGTGTAGATGCACTGCTCATTCCAGCCCTTCATTAGTGAGCAGGGAAAAGCATACTTCTGATTCTTTTAAATATTTAGTCCCAAACGGTAAAAACCCCAGCCTTCCCACAGGATGCATTTTAAACCCAGGGAACAGGGGAACATAAAAAGTAGCTAAAACATAAGATTTTTCAAGGGTATACAAACAGACAGTGCAAAGTTCTTTACTGTGTTTAGTAACCTACTGCCCCCAAAAAAGTTAGTATGTTTTCAAACAACTCCAGGCGTATTCAGCAGAAATCTGTTATTAAAATCAATGAGAGACAAGCTGTTAGCTGTACATTGTGCTGGAAAAGCTGCAGATGAAATGCAGAATGCTCCTATGCTTTCATGCCACATCCAAAAATCCAAATATTTTCAGTTACCTCATAAATCAAAGTTTGTCATTCAGCTGCACCTAAAGTGCCATCTTGCCAAAGCCTCTAGAAAAGCATCCAGGTAGCTGTTAATTATCTTTTTTTATAATCACCCAGGAAACATTTCACAGGTGAGGACCTTGGGCTGGTGCAAATCTTGCCTCTGTGACTGTTATGGGGCTGGCATGATCCTGGTGTCTGCTGGTGGCCAGAGACAAATGGACTCAGATTGATAGCACCTGTGAGCTTTTAAGCTGAGATACTTTCCACTTCAAGTACACCTAAGGGCCTCGATGTAAACCGGTAACGGAGCCTGGAACTCACACAAATGAAATAAAAGCAGGAGTAGACAATGAAGAAAGTTAATTTTTCACCTAGTGAACTGCAGTGTAAGAAGATTGCCCTGGAGGATTTAATCAATGCAAGTGAATCTTGTCTATTTTTCTCCAGTATTCCCAAAATAAGTCAATAAAATGCCAGCACTTTCTCAGCATAGAGTGACCACTTCCCAGCAAGCCTGAATTCATGCCTTTATCAAAAGAACTGAAGAAATGCATTATGATTTAAGAGAAAAATAGCAAGCAAGGAAGCAGAAGCAGCAGGATAACCTTACAAGGCACAGTACGGTTTCACAAGAAGTTTTTTACTTCCTTTATTTTTGAGGATGATTAGAAGCAATGAAAACTACTAAAACCAGACATTGCTGGTACACAAAAATACCTGCAGCTACCCAGACCTTTAAGAATAGCAAAACATCTGAAAAGTGTTCCACACCAACATCAGGCACTAACTAAAGTTATTTCCAGATCCCAAACTCCTCTCCCATGAGCAAAACACACCTACTTGTCCATCTGCTTCACCACAGATGTTAAAAAGCTCCCTATGCCTTCAAGCAACTTCTATTGCACCCACCTACTAACCCATCACCCAAAGGCTCTGCGCAGGGGTGGTGATCCCCTACACCTCACCTGAAATAAACAGCAAGAGACCACATTACCTAACACACTTCTACATAATTATAAACACCTGAATAAACAGCCCTGCTTGTCTGACGGTTTGCACACAGGTTCTCTCTCTTGGCCAAATGACATGCAGGCAGGGAGCTTTCTCAGTCGTGAGTCAATTTACAATCCCACCTTCAGCTGGAGCCTGGATAATCTGTTTCTCGGAGCATTAAAAAAAAAACCCAAACAAACAAAATATCCGTATTTTCCCCTTTGTAATACTCAGTTTGCATGCACAAAACAAAAGAGCTGTCACTTCCTCAGTTTTAAAAGCTTTAAGCAAAATTAGCTATTCTAAGTTACCTGCAAAGCAAAGAGGTGCAGCTGAAAAACATCAGGGGCATACGATCCAGGACTCTTCAAACAAAGTGTCAGAAGTTTCCAGAAGGCACAATAAGGATAGGGGTCAACATCCTCAGTGCATTCCAACACAAGAATTTCAAGGACTTCAAGGAGCATAAACAAAGGTAATTTTTCAGGGTCAAGGAGAATATGGCAACNTATTCAGCAGAAATCTGTTATTAAAATCAATGAGAGACAAGCTGTTAGCTGTACATTGTGCTGGAAAAGCTGCAGATGAAATGCAGAATGCTCCTATGCTTTCATGCCACATCCAAAAATCCAAATATTTTCAGTTACCTCATAAATCAAAGTTTGTCATTCAGCTGCACCTAAAGTGCCATCTTGCCAAAGCCTCTAGAAAAGCATCCAGGTAGCTGTTAATTATCTTTTTTTATAATCACCCAGGAAACATTTCACAGGTGAGGACCTTGGGCTGGTGCAAATCTTGCCTCTGTGACTGTTATGGGGCTGGCATGATCCTGGTGTCTGCTGGTGGCCAGAGACAAATGGACTCAGATTGATAGCACCTGTGAGCTTTTAAGCTGAGATACTTTCCACTTCAAGTACACCTAAGGGCCTCGATGTAAACCGGTAACGGAGCCTGGAACTCACACAAATGAAATAAAAGCAGGAGTAGACAATGAAGAAAGTTAATTTTTCACCTAGTGAACTGCAGTGTAAGAAGATTGCCCTGGAGGATTTAATCAATGCAAGTGAATCTTGTCTATTTTTCTCCAGTATTCCCAAAATAAGTCAATAAAATGCCAGCACTTTCTCAGCATAGAGTGACCACTTCCCAGCAAGCCTGAATTCATGCCTTTATCAAAAGAACTGAAGAAATGCATTATGATTTAAGAGAAAAATAGCAAGCAAGGAAGCAGAAGCAGCAGGATAACCTTACAAGGCACAGTACGGTTTCACAAGAAGTTTTTTACTTCCTTTATTTTTGAGGATGATTAGAAGCAATGAAAACTACTAAAACCAGACATTGCTGGTACACAAAAATACCTGCAGCTACCCAGACCTTTAAGAATAGCAAAACATCTGAAAAGTGTTCCACACCAACATCAGGCACTAACTAAAGTTATTTCCAGATCCCAAACTCCTCTCCCATGAGCAAAACACACCTACTTGTCCATCTGCTTCACCACAGATGTTAAAAAGCTCCCTATGCCTTCAAGCAACTTCTATTGCACCCACCTACTAACCCATCACCCAAAGGCTCTGCGCAGGGGTGGTGATCCCCTACACCTCACCTGAAATAAACAGCAAGAGACCACATTACCTAACACACTTCTACATAATTATAAACACCTGAATAAACAGCCCTGCTTGTCTGACGGTTTGCACACAGGTTCTCTCTCTTGGCCAAATGACATGCAGGCAGGGAGCTTTCTCAGTCGTGAGTCAATTTACAATCCCACCTTCAGCTGGAGCCTGGATAATCTGTTTCTCGGAGCATTCAAAAAAAAANCCCCCGACTCGCGGGCCCGGCCGGCCACGGCAAGGCAGGGAAGGCAAGGCAAGGGGGGCCGGGGGTGGGTCCGCACCCGGCTGTGCCCGCCCCGNAAAAAAACCCAAACAAACAAAATATCCGTATTTTCCCCTTTGTAATACTCAGTTTGCATGCACAAAACAAAAGAGCTGTCACTTCCTCAGTTTTAAAAGCTTTAAGCAAAATTAGCTATTCTAAGTTACCTGCAAAGCAAAGAGGTGCAGCTGAAAAACATCAGGGGCATACGATCCAGGACTCTTCAAACAAAGTGTCAGAAGTTTCCAGAAGGCACAATAAGGATAGGGGTCAACATCCTCAGTGCATTCCAACACAAGAATTTCAAGGACTTCAAGGAGCATAAACAAAGGTAATTTTTCAGGGTCAAGGAGAATATGGCAACAGTTGTACCTATGCTAAACAAAGGGTTTGGAAGCAAAGCTCACACTCTATATTGCTCAGAAGTGATGTTCTGCAAAAGAGCTTTAGTATAAGGAATCTTGCCTGCCTTGTTTCAAAATAATGACTCTTATTTTTCCATTTATCAGTATAATTTCTTCCTCAAACTGGCATTCAAAAATACAGCTCTTCCTCGGGGGACAAACAAAACAAAAACATAGTTTGAAATACAGGAGTGGATTCTCAGCAGATATACATCAACATGAGAAGTCAACAAAATTATGTTAATTTATGCCATGTGAAACATAACCAAGATTTCTCTCCTTCGAGATGAAGCTGGGATGATTATGGTCATTTACAGCAGATGCTACTCCTCATCACAGAGGGCAGGAGAGCTTGTTCCCATGCCTATGTAATGTCACTGAGCAAATACATCTGTTAGCAGGAGGAGGACTCAGTTCGGCACACTGATGTAGCAACGTCACTGGCTGACCTATTCTGCCCAGCACACAATGGAGAGTTGTTCATTTTTCTTTTCAATGAGACACTATGCAAGTGTTGATTTAATGGTTCATTTATCAACCCCTCTGAATATTAAGCAATTCATTTTGACTTAATTTGAACAATTCAATTTCACCCATCCTTTCTCCCCTTGAAAAATGTGAATTGCTGTCTAGGGAGAAGCTGTTTTAAAAGTTGACTTAACAGGAAGCACTTGGCTCCATAGGCTTTATACCCTTTCATATTCTAATATATATTTATGGCTGACTTTTTTTTTTGCCTTTTACATATTATACCTGAAATTCACAAATGCTAAAGCAAAGACACTTCAAGGAACATTCTTAACACAGCACATCCAAATGCATCTTCTGCAGTATTAGCTACTCCTTAAGAAGACCACCAGAAAACGAAGTGCATTGTCAATAAAACCAACAAGCCCGTGAAATTTCGTAACACTGTGAGAAAGGAGCTTCCCATTGAAGATCCCTTACTTCGAAACTTCTTGTTTTGTTTTTGTTCCCGGATACATTTTCCCCACAGGAACAAAACAACAATCAATGCAGAAAACACTCGAGCTTCAGTCTCACCTGTAAGCAGCACCTCACACCCCAAGTTCGCATCTTGCGGAGCTTCCACTGCCGCTCGCAAGCCCCGCTCTGCAGTCGGGGTCGGTGCGGGACCCGCCCGCGGCACCGACGGGACGGCCGGGGCTCGGGGCAGCCTCCCCCGGCACCAAAGCACCTGTTGGGACCCGCCGCATCCCCCGCGGCTCCCACAGCTCATTTTTTAGCTTCTAATTCAGCCTGATTTGTGCCCGCTTTCACCTGCTGCTCGCAGGTGCCGAACGCCCCCTCCGCAGCCCCCCTCCCCAGGCTCGCTGTTAACATTCCGCCCGGAGCTCCGTCCAGCCGCGCACCCCGCAGCCCCGGCCCCGTGGGTCACTTCCACGAGCCCCTGCCCCACGGGAGCCTCTCCCCGCGCAGACACCGAGCATCCCCCGCAAACCCCGGCCGAGCTTTCCGGAGGGCCGGCTGCCAAGAGCCACTTTTCCCTCTGGGAATACGAATACGGAGGGGAGGGATGCGAAGGAAGCATGCGAGGGAGGGATGCGCGGGGGGCGAGGGGCAGCACCCCGAATTGGGGGGGGAGCGCATGGCACCCCGAAGGGCCGCGGGTCCCCACGGAGGGGCAGGTGCCGAAACTCCACCAAGTGGGATGCGGGGCTTTGGGGCAGCGCCGCGGCACTCACCGGGGCGGGGGTGGCGGGCAGGCTCGGCCGCTCTCCGGAGATGCTCTCAGG